>OZ022514.1:27500-627500 GCA_963989385.1 Ctena decussata
GGAGATATCAAACGGGGTTACGATGAGTAAAGGTTTAAGGGTTAACGTCTTACACGGGGTTATAGGAAGGGGTTACGGTGAGTAAAGTTTTAAGGGTTAACGTCTTACGCATCGAGTTATCAGGCTGGGTTACGGTGAGTAAAGATTTAAGGGTTAAGGTCTTACATTTGGGGTTATCAGACGGGGTTACGGTGAGTAAAGGTTTAAGGTTTAACGTCTCACATTTGGGTTATCAGGCGGGGTTACGGTGAGTAAAGGTTTAAGGGCTAACGTCTTACACTGGGAGTTATCAGACCGGGTTACGATGAATAAAGGTATAAGGGTAAGCGTCTTACACAGGAAGTTATCAGGAGGGGCTACGGTGAGTAAAGGTTGAACGATTAACCTCTTTGACAAAGTGGGTTACCATGGGTTAACGTTTTTAATCAAAATCTACCTGTATGTTACCTACAGTTACAGTCACAGTATTAACGAACGGGGTTACGATGAGTAAAGTTATAAGGGTTACCTTCTTTGAACAAAGGAATTCTATTTTAAGTAACATCGTTTACTCGCGTAACCCCTTTCTTAATGTGTTGTATACAAAAATAGATTTCTTTAACTGTTCTAGGCACAAATTTTCCCTTTCCTGTAGCATTTCATAAACCACAACTATCATCATCAAGCATCATCTTTATCATCATTTTTATCCTCATTATTACTACACATTTCGAAAGCATCGATTAATGAATACCTATGTTAAAGTGATTTTAATGGCACATTAGTCAAATATCTTAACAAACATTATCATAACTGACATCATCATCAAAATCATCATCGCCATGATCATATATTCCTTCACATTTATGAGAAATAAAATTTAGTATGTTGAAATTCCAAATTAACAATAGTACTGTGCCCAATTATGCAGAATGTCGTTATGCTGTCAATTTACTATAATTTCAACATAATACACAGTATTTTCTTTGTGTCTCAAACACCTCCCGTAATTATCAATAAAGCCAATATAATCTACTATATTTAAATGAATACAATGAAAAGAAAGTAATTAATGAAACAACTTACATAAAATTACTAATTCAAATTCCCACACATTGAAATTCATTCAAACAAAACCTCTAATTAATCCATTTCTAGAAGTGCAATCAACACAATCCAAAGCGCAATTCAAAGGGCAAGACTGTAAGGTTATATTTATACATTTTCAGCAATGGGTCAACGCAAGAGTGACAAAAAAATAAATCACGTACTTTTGAACCAATCAGAGACCACTCCGCATTATGACGTATAAGATGTGGGCGGAGCTCCGCATCTCTCATCCCGCATTTCGCCATTTGTCCTATACCCTAACCCTAACCCTAACCCTAACCCTAACCCCTAACCCTAACCCTAACCCTAACCCTAACCCTAACCCTAACCCTAACCCCTAACCCTCTAACCCTAACCCTAACCCTAACCCTAACCCTAACCCTAACCCTAACCCCTAACCCTAACCCTAACCCTAACCCTAACCCTAACCCTAACCCTAACCCTAACCCTAACCCTAACCCCTAACCCTAACCCTAACCCTAACCCTAACCCTAACTCTTCACATTTTTGAGAACTGACATTTAGTCTGTTGAAATTCCAAATTAACAATACTACTGTGCCCAATCGTTTTTAATGCATTATGCAGAATGTCGTTATGCTGTCAATTTACTAAAATTTCAACATAATAAACGGTTTTCCTTTGTGTCTCAAACACCTTCTGTAATTATCAATATAGTCAACATAATCTACTATATTTAAATGAATACAATGAAAAGAAAGTAACAAATGAAACAACTTACATAAAATTACTAATTCAAATTCCCACACATTAAAATCCATTCAAACAAAATTAATCAATTTCTAGATGTGAAATCAACACAATCCAAAGCGCAATTCAAAGGGCAAGACTGTAAGGTTATATTTATACATTTTCAGCAATGGGCCAACGCAAGAGTGACAAAAAAATAAATCACGTAATTTTGAACCAATCAGAGACCACTCCGCATTATGACGTATAAGCTGTGGGCGGAGCTCCGCATCTCTCATCCCGCATTTCGCCATTTGTCCTATACCCTAACCCTAACCCTAACCCTAACCCTAACCCTAACCCCTAACCCTAACCCTAACCCTAACCCTAACCCTAACCCTAACCCCTAACCCTAACCCTAACCCTAACCCTAACCCTAACCCTAACCCTAACCCTAACCCTAACCCTAACCTTAACCCTAACCCTAACCCTAACCCTAACCCTAACCCTAACCCTAACCCAACACCCTAACACCCAACACCCTAACCCTAACCCTAACCCTAACACCCAACAGCCTAACATCTATAACACCTAACACCCTAACACCTATAACACCCAACACCCTAACACCCAACACCCTAACACCTATAACACCCAACACCCTAACCCTAACCCTAACTCCTGGTCTTTGCTTAACAAAAACAATATATGTACATGACCTTAGATTGTTGCTGTCGGAAGGTTTTCTGACAGCTTTCTGACAGGAAGTATTAATAGTTTTGATACTGCATTTTTTTGATATTCATTCATCTTTGAAAAACACTGTTCTAAGACAATTCCTCATCAAAGGCTGAACTAACCATTCCTCAGGTAAGAAAATGATTCAAGATGTTTAGTCTTCTAAAGAGACTGATTAATTGCTCTGGAAGTGCATGCTGATCAGAGTTTCTTGGTATTTAGTCTAATGCATAAACGTATTCACTACGTTTACTGGAAACATGCATCATCTCCCTTGTTAAATAGTCTCCCCTGATAAAAGAAGTTCGGTAACACTAACTTAAAATAGACACCATTCCCTACGCCAGGGTCTGTGAAAAGGCTAACCCTAGCCAAATTACACCCAAATATCCTTCCGATGTCTTTGTCTCAGCCGAAAATACCTATTCCCTAACCCTAACCCTAACCCTACACCCTAACACCTATAACACCCAACACGTATAACACCCAACACCCTAACACCTATAACACCCAACACCCTAACCCTAACCCCTAACCCTAACCCTAACCCTTACTCTAACCCTAACCCTAACACCCAACAGCCTAACATCTATAACACCTAACACCCTAACACCTTTAACACCCAACACCCTAACACCCAACACCCTAACACCAATAACATCCAACACCCTAACCCTAACCCGAACCCTAACCCCTAACCCTTACCCTAACCCTAACCCTAACCCTAACACACAACAGCCTAACATCTTTAACACCTAACACCCAACACCCAACACCCTAACACCTATAACACCCAACACCCTAACCCTAACCCTAACTCCTGGTCTTTGCTTAACAAAAACAATATTCCACTTTACAACATATGTACATGACCTTAGATTGTTGCTGTCGGAAGGTTTTCTGACAGCTTTCTGACAGGAAGTATTAATAGTTTTGATACTGCATTTTTTTTATATTCATTCATCTTTGAAAAACACTGTTCTCAGACAATTCCTCATCAGAGGCTGCACTAACCATTCCTCAGGTAAGAAAATGATTCAAGATGTTTAGTCTTCTAAAGAGACTGATTAATTGCTCTGGAAGTGCATGCTGATCAGAGTTTCTTGGTATTTAGTCTAATGCATAAACGTATTTACTACGTTTACTGGAAACATGCATCATCTCCCTTGTTAAATAGTCTCCCCTGATAAAAGAAGTTCGGTAACACTAACTAAAAATAGACACCATTCCCTACGCCAGGGTCTGTGAAAAGGCTAACCGTAGCCAAATTACACCCAAATATCCTTCCGATGTCTTTGTCTCAGCCGAAAATACCTATTCCCTAACCCTAACCCTAACCCTAACCCTAACCCTAACCCTAACCCTCCCTAACCCTAACCCTAACCCTAACCCTAACCCTAACCCTAACCCTAACCCTAACCCTAACCCCTGGAAGAGGTGGTTTCAGGGTGCCAGTCTATCACTCACTGTCCCCCGGAAGAGGTGGTTTCAGGGTGCCAGTCTGTCGCTCACTGTCCCCTGGAAGAGGTAGTTTTAGGGTGCCAGTCTAGCGCCTACTGTCCCCTTGAAGAGGTGGTTTCAGAGTGCCAGTCTGCCGCTCACTGTCCCCTGGAAGAGGTGGTTTCATGGTGCCAGTCTGTCGCTCACTGTCCCCTGGAAGAGGTAGTTTTAGGGTGCCAGTCTATTGCTCACTGTTCCCTGGAAGAGGTGGTTTCATGGTGCCAGTCTATCGCTCACTGTCCCAGGGGACAGTGAGCGACAGACTGGCACCCTGAAACCACCTCACCTCTTCGAGGAGACAGTGAGCGATAGACTGGCACCCTGAAACTACCTCGTCCAGGGGACAGTGAGCGATAGACTGACATCCCGAAACCACCTCTTCCAGGGGACAGTGAGCGACAGACTGGCACCCTGAAACCACTTCTTCCAGGGGATAGTGAGCGGGGATTTCCTGGTCTTTAGGCTTGACGATATCACTCGGAAATGTGATAATCTTTTGGACTAGTACAACCCCCTTTGTGACAAATTAACACTGACATCACTAGGCAAGGCGCTAATTGTACCGCTGAAAGGTAGATAATAACATTAATTTTGCTCCATGCAAAAATGTAGATAAACGTATATGAGAACAGGAAAGACTCAGACCAGCCTGCACATCTGCTCATACTGGCCAGAGCCTTTGTCAGTCGCACACATCATGTATGGACCGTAAGGAATCTGCAGCCGTGAATGGAAAGCCTAAACTAGACTGCACGGATTTACTGACGGCTCTGAATCTTTGCTGTTCGGAGATATATCGAGCCTCTTTTTGCCTGACGCGACTTATCTAGCATGTGTGGCAAAAAGAAAGGGTTGTAGGGGCCGTTGGGATGAGGGGAAGGAAGTAATATGCATGTACAGAGATATGAACAACATCTTCCGACTTGTCAGCTGCTGTTGGGTTTGAGGTTTACAAAGAAGTTTGTTATATTTATGGCCTTGAATGACCAAAAATGTGACGGGTGGACAGCGCCATGCATGACAAAGTTTTTTCAGATTCTTGTTCAAAGCCAGCGAAAGATGTAATAAATCAGAGGTCCAACAGTCCTATAAAACACACATGCCCCTGGGCAGGGGCAGACAACGCCGTAGGACATGCTGGGATTGTCTTGGAGAAGTTATCTTCATCTACCGATTTAGCTAACCATATATATCAAATATTAGCAGTTTCTGAGAAATCGATTCTTTAAGCATTTACCAATACAAAACATATCGTACCAAAGTTTACCTTGCCATAAATTCGGTCTAGGTCAATGCAAGGTCATCACGAGAACAAATTGCGTAGGGCCTGAGTCCCTGATGCTACATATCAGGTTTCAGAGTCACTGGCTTTTCAGTATTGGAGAAGAAAAATTTTAAATTGTTTTTACCGTACATTGCATGGCAGCCATCTTGGTCATGTGACCAGGACCATCTGAACATCTTTTTAAGGTGGAGGCCCCCTGTGCAGGTTTAAAGATCCGTTTTGTAGAAACATGGCTACAAGGAAGTTCATACTGCAAAACTGGAGTGTACACCTTACACCTGTTCATAATCCTTGAGAGAGGTGTAGCAGTATACGTAGAAAGAAAGGAAGAAAAGGTCATTGGCCTTTTGGTTCTGATGAAATTTTTTTTTAAAGGGCTTCACCGTATATGGGGATGGCGGCTGTCTTGGTCATGTGACCCAGACCGTGCGAACAAACTTTCGTTACCCCATCCCACTAAGGGTTAATATGAAATTTGGCTTTGATAGGTCAAGAGGTTTTGGAAAAGATCTTTGAAAATGGTGGAAGACGAATAGACAATGATCATGGCTATACTTTAAGCTCGCCTATGAGCCTAAAGACTCAGGTGAGCTCAAACAAATAATGGGCAATACAAAAGTAAAATGAAGCTGGGAGTGAAACTGAATAATTGTAATTTTATTCGTTAAACTGAATAACATGTTTTCGATTATGATAGACACAGAGTACAATTAATAATCATATGCTTTAAAAAGCAACATGTTTCTAAATTTAACTGTCATGAAAGAAAATGACTAATCTGGCGACAGCTCTTCTGGACCCTATACCAATTTTAGACAACCTGGCCTGCTTACTTCCTGCTGTGAAATCATTTAAAAAAAGCGGCCTGCCTGCTCAAAGCAAGCGTATAACAATGACTGATGAAAATTAGGAGTGTTGCAAAAACGTTTCGAAAACTTCATAAAACAAGTAGTTTCATAATCTATATTCAGCCATATCTGCCAGCTCGAACCTGTAAAACAAGGAGAGGAGGCTAACAATTAACATAATACATAATAAACCCTTTTGATCAATCTGTTGGTAACATTTGTCAACTTCCTGACAAGATTAATCAAAGTTTCGTATTCAATGATAATTGAGCCACGACACGAGAAAACCAACAAAGTGGTTGTGCGCCCAGCGCAGACTCAGATCAGCCTGGGCATCCGCCAAGCCTGATCAGAGTCTTCGCTGTTCGCATGGAACTAGCTTAGATCCTTAGCTACCCTTTAAGCACAAGCGACGTCTCTGATCAGACTGGGCGAATGCTCCGGCTGATCTGAGTCTTCGAGGGGCGCAAATGCCACTTTGTTGGTTTTGTCGTGTCGCGGCTCATATGCCTTTACTGTTGGGTACATTATTAGATGTCCTTTCTGGTGTTCACTGCATTCACATTTACTTAGTATATGATGTCTCATTCACTGATACTAATAACATGTATGATGGGTTTGAGGCCGAGTCGAAGAAATCTCAGGCTTGTTTTCAGATTATTTAGTCTTATGCCAGGTTTGCCGAGCAAAAAGTTAAAACTTAAATAACCTTAAAACGAGCCTGAGATTTCCTTGTCGAGGCCCAAAACCCCATCATTGATTGTTTTCTCACCCATTGTATTTAATAGAGCAGAATGTTCATTGAATACCTTAGCTTCCTGATGAAGCCATTCCTATAAACTTCAGGCTAATTTTCTATTAATAGGTCTGACATGTGAGTTAATTTCACAGTGTGCATGCATTTTTTATCACTGGTAGCTAATCAGAAATCTACAGTGACACCTCATGCACATCACTAGCTGTCAGTTTCATTTCGCATGCAATTTACATGACAGGTAGCAGCAAGTTGGTTTGTTGAATTTAAGTGTGGAATTAATTGGGCTGTACTACATGTATATAGCAATGACTGATATTTTGAGGCAGCTTTCTGAGCCTAGGCTGAGATTGCAAGCCGAGATACAAAAATCCCAGATACCACTAGAAAGTGATACTTTTGTCCAATGGGTCAGAAGAGTTACTCTTTTATTGATTTTAGGATGTAAAAAATAAAGATTATCTAACCAGCTAATAGGCAGACAATCACAAAATGTATTGTACTGGCAGGTATAAGCTTGATTCTACTCTTTCTTAAGACAACAGTAACAAGATATTTTTTTTTATAAAAAAAAAGAAACAAAACTGCTCTTTGCTAAATTCAAAACAATGTATATCAAAAGAAAAATTACCTAGACTTGGGGCCAGGAGGTGCAGCCGACGAGTATCACATTAACTTAGTATATAATGTCAAGTTACTCGTTCATTGATTTTAGGGTACAATATCAAAATAAAGATTATCTAACCAGCTGATAGGCAGAAAATTACAAAATGTATTGTACAAGCAGGTATAAGCGTAATGTTACTCTTTCTTAATGAAAAAATAAGCAATATACAATAGGTATTTCTATACTATGGAAAACTGCTCTGAGGTTCTCATAGACACTAGTCAAAAGATTTGGAAAAATAATACTCTCTGTGACAAAATCGCTGAAATCTATCATCACAATAGGAAATGTATAATTACAACTTAGCAATATATCCAGAATAATTCTAATTACCATGAAAACATTAAAATAAACTGGCTACATTCCCATATTTTCTGACGTTTTGTAAGGCAGGTGCAGTGTCTAAGAACCATTACTCTACCTTGTCTACGTTTTCAGTTATCTCCCTTCTCACTTTTGTTATATTGATAAAGATTTAACAAGAACTGTTCAAGGGATGTGGTTCACATTTGACCCATTGATAGAAGAGTTAAACTTTATGACAAAATGCCATATTTATGAACCAAAACTTTACTATGATCTGCTTTTGAGTTATTTGCCTTCATAATCACTTTTGTCTGGCGAATAACTTCACCACCAGTATTCAGTTTGTTGCTTAGAAAATTCCCACAAAAGCAGACACTATAACACTGCAATGTACAAGAACCGTAACTTTGCTTTGCTTACGTTCTGACTTATCTGTTTATATATTTTAGTGTGTGTGTGTGTGTGTGTGTGTGTGTGTGTGTGTGTGCGTGTGTGTGTATGTGTGTTTGAAAGTTATAAACATGCTGAAGAGATTTATTCAATCTTTATACATAGAGGACATTCACGGCAAAGGCTGTGCTTAAAAATCAATCTCAGCGATCTAACTTGTCTATTTTTTTCAATTACCCGATCAATTTTATTTAATTTCCCGTTATCTCGTTTTTATCGCGCCTTTGCGAAGCAAGGAGGTGCATATGCAATATCCATGTGTGAAAGCACTTTCGGCGCACTAGCAAAAGAATATTCACCTGCTGCGTTAAACCTACTGAACTAGGGGAGCTCCTCCCAGCACGTGAGACTATGAGCCACGGCAAGTTCAAACAACGAGACTATGAGCCACGGCAAGTTCAAACAACGAGACTATGAGCCACGGCAAGTTCAAACAACGAGACTATGAGCCACGGCAAGTTCAAACAACTATGGCTAGCCATGATGCATCTGCGTATCTTAAAGATTAATTACTGAGTGTTAGTACTTGTCATGATCTAGATTAATCACTGAGTGTTAGTACTTGTCATGATCTAGATTAATCACTGAGTGTTAGTACTTGTCATGATCTAGATTAATCACTGAGTGTTAGTACTTGTCATGATCTAGACTAATCACTGAGAGTTAGTACTTGTCATGATCAAGATTAATCACTGAGTGTTAGTACTTGTCATGATCTAGATTAATCACTGAGTGTTAGTACTTGTCATGATCTAGATTAATCACTGAGTGTTAGTACTTGTCATGATCTAGATTAATCACTGAGTGTTAGTACTTGTCATGATCAAGATTAATCACTGAGTGTTAGTACTTGTCATGATCTAGATTAATCACTGAGTGTTAGTACTTGTCATGATCTAAATTAATCACTGAGTGTTAGTACTTGTCATGATCTAGATTAATCACTGAGTGTTAGTACTTGTCATGATCTAGATTAATCACTGAGTGTTAGTACTTGTCATGATCTAGATTAATCACTGAGTGTTAGTACTTGTCATGATCAAGATTAATCACTGAGTGTTAGTACTTGTCATGATCTAGATTAATCACTGAGTGTTAGTACTTGTCATGATCTAAATACAATTTATGTGAACGTGAGACACTGTAAACTGTCTGAATCCTCATTGCTCTAACATGCATTAAAGCCTGTATGCACTAAGATTTGTTGAAGCCCGTCTCGGATTGTCATTAATGGCGTTAAATGGGTCGTACAGCTAAAACAAACATAGAAACCTTTTGATTTTTAAAGTTCACTTTCGTTGTTCATGCTTGTATGTACAGCTTCGTGCCTTCTTAGGTTCTCTTGCCTGTTAAACGATCTCCCACAGACTTGGCAGCAGTAAGGTTTTTCTCCAGTATGTATAAATATATGAAGAGATAATGCCCTTGGTGCTAAAAACTGTTTATTACAAATATGACATGTATAGGCTGTCTTACCACGATGTTTAAATTGAATATGTTTTGTCAATTCTCCTTTACGCTTAAATACTGCTCCGCAATATTCGCAAGAATCAAGTTTGCCACCTTTATGAATAACTTGATGCCTTCTTATGTCTCTTTGCCGCCCAAATTTGTGACCACAGATTTTACAACTAAAAGGTTTATCCCCGGTGTGTGTCGCTCTATGTCTATTCAGATCCGTTTTCCAGGTATAGGATTTCTGACAAAACTCACAACTGTAAGGCTTTTTTCCTGTATGTAGTATTTTATGACCCTGAAGTAGTGACAAGAATCCGAATTCCTTTCCACATATCTCACATTTATATGGCGTCTCACCAGTATGAATTCTCATGTGTCTTGTGAGAGATTCTGGATAAGCAAATTTCTTTTGGCAAATCTCACAAGCGTAAGATTTCACTCCGGAGTGAGCTTTCATGTGAAGTGTCACGTGTTGTTTCTGTGTGAACCATCGTCCGCAGATCTGACATTTATGAAATTGTCTCTCGAAATGGGAAGCAATATGTTTAGTTAGTTCACTCTTCAATTCAAATCCTGTCCCACAGTGATCACATTTATGACTGTTATCTTGTGCATGAACGAATTTGTGTTGTTCAACCTGGGATTTTGAAGACAAAGGCGCTCCGCAAATTTCGCAAGAATAGGGATAGTCACCAGTATGAATAGATAGATGTCTCTTCAACTTATAGTTACATTTAAATTCCCTACCACATACTGTGCATTTTCTCATTTTACGGGGAAGATCATGGTTTGCAATATGTTTTCTCAGGTGCTGACGGCGCATGTATGTTCTGCCACAAATAGAGCATTTCAGTTCGGCCCTTGTATGTCGTTCCATATGTCTAGCTAGACTGTACTTGCGGAGAAGTATTTGACCACAAACTGAGCACTTCAAAGACTGTGGTCTGATGTGGAGACGTATGTGATTGCGAAGATTATTGTAATGGCGGATTTTTTTTCCACATAGATCACATTTATAACTCTCTTCCTCGGCAGGCTGTGCACTACCAGATGTTGTTCTGTTTTCTAAATGATTGTCAGACTGATTATTGTTAGATTTAGCCATATTATTGTTGACTGATAGATCGCAATTCTGTTGATCGAAAGACCGTAACTTGACTTCCAATAAACTGCGAAGCTGGCCATTTTCTAAAAGACTGCGAGGCTGATTGTCTGCTGTTGTCATGTTGATTGCTGCAATTTCTCAACTTGATTTTGGAGATACATGTACCTTGCGTCAGTTGATTACCCAGGTGTTGCCTGATTAATGACTATTGTATCCGGGCAAAAAACTATAATGTTTGTCTTTGACTAGGATTTTATAAATCAGGATACCTTCTCAGTTTGTAAGAGGCTTTTAATACTGAAAAAATAAACTATTCATAAAACAATTGCGGATTGTATTCCATCCGTAGAGCTATCTCATATTATCCTACCACTCCGTAAAGATCATTCAGAGACGTACAGCTCAAGAAACGATTATCCTGATCACAACAGCGGTCCCAGTAATTTCATTAATAATTCTCTGTATAAACTGACATCACCCGTCTGGCTTAACTGGAAGATTCCAGTTTCTCACATACTTCAGTCACGGTTTTCTTTCTGTAAATAAAAGACAAAACAACATTTTAAGTATCAACTTTATATTGTCATGGACTTAGTGAATAAATTTTGCTAACTCAACACCCGGAAATATATATCGCTGATCTTAATACAGAGGGCTTTTACCTTGTTGTTTGCAATATCACTCTACAGCAGAATCGCAGGAATTGCATTTTCTATAAAACATACAAATTTTCATCGGAGGCTCAGATAATACTCCAAGTTTTCAAAATATAGTTCAAACTTTTGTGAAAATGAGGTTGCACCTGCCAAAAAAAAAGCTGGATACACTATGAAAAATCGCAAGGTACCCTTTCATAGAATCCGAGGTAAGAAAATGACAAAGTTCACATAGTGAAAAACGTTACTAACATAAAATTTAAGTACATGAACTTCTGACACCCGTACTGGGACGTCTTAGGTTGGGCTTACCATGGTTAAACTGGTAGCTTTCTTCTGCTACGGAATTTTAGTGTACAGTTGCTATTTCTGTGATTTCTCATGTTTGTTTTATCTTAGTTTTAATGTTGATATCTCTATTTCTGAGATATTACACTTATGGACTATGAATCTTCCAGTAAGTGTCTGAAGAACTAAGGGCGAGGGTTGGTCACGACCGCAAACCAGTTAAGCCCCCAGTAATTTTATTACTGGCCATCCCAAGGCGGAGCTTCTGTTTTGGTTCTTGGTTATTTTATGTGCTATTTGTTACTATGCCTGTTATTGATATCTTGTTCGTGATGTTAAAGACAAATATTCTCTACTATATAGAACACACCCCCAGTCTTTATTGGTTTTATGACCCTGTTATGTCATTACCTATGTGAGATGGGATATTTCCTTTGATGAAATAGCAGTGTCACAAGACTGTTGCATAAAAGAATTATGAGACCCAATAAACAAGAATATTTGTCTTTAAGGATAGCCCGTTGACCACCTACATGGGAAATGGCTGTTCACAAGGTCGCCGCTGATCATGTCTTTGGTGGTGACTAGTTTCAAGACAATGGTTATTTAAGGAGGCAGAATATTGCTTGGGGCAAGGATGGAAACGGTAAGATGCCAGAATGGTCCATCTATTCTATTCTATTCTATCCCATAATCTTACTGGGTCGATGGCTTCCAAACAAGCCTTTTCCACCTTGTCCTGTTTTCAGCTGCCCTTCTTGAGCTGGTAAAATCCATCCCTGTCCACTCTTTAATATTGTCTTCCCATCTCTTCTGTCTACCTCTTCTTCTTTTTCCTTTCACTGTGCCTTGTAGAATCGTCTTTGCTAAACCAGAAGACCTTGAGACGTGGCCAAACCAACATAGTTTCCGTTTCTTGACCAGCGTCAGGAGTTCATCATGTTCTCCAATGGCTGCTTGGATCTTTCTGCGAACCTCCTCATTGGTGATATGGTCTTTTTACGAAATGTTAAATAACCATCGGTAGAATCTCATCTCAAAGGCCTGCGTTCTTTTCTCTAACTCTGCTGTCAAGGTCAGAATGGTTATCTGTTTTATACTAAAGTTAGACAAGTAGTCTAGGTGAAGTACATAGGTGTTTTAAGTAGCTTGAGCTAGAGTATGGCTTCAACTCTTGAATACATTTATAGTAGTCAGATAATAATTTATCATAATAATTGGACGGGCACTCGGCGCCAGGTGTGTGTGCAACTTACCACTGAGCCACTTGGGGAACGTCTTTAGGAGAATTGAACTGAACTGAAATTTGTCATCATAATAAACAAAAGAAAATAGAAAAATAGTTTTAAAGAAAGATAAAAATTAAAAAAAAAAAAAAAATATCAAAAAGTAAGAAGTATATAAAACCTGTAGGTTAGCCACAATCCACTTAATGAGTACTTTGGCACATACGAAATAGGCTATTTTTCCCCAAAACAAAGTTCAAACTTTCACTGCTTTTCATAGATAAACTGTTAATACAATTGTTACATTTTAGTATAAATATAAGCCAGTTGACCAGTATTATTGAAATAACCCTATGGATTTTGAGTGTATGTTATTGTATAAATTCCAGGTGGGTCAATTCAATTGACCAGTATTTGCCAGGTTTCTTTCTTTCAGTATTTACCTGTAAATACGCAGGCATGGAAAATACTCATATTTGCCGGCATTTTACCAACCTTGGTGTCTTTGTTTAGACGTACTCGATTATATATATCTGGCTTGTTGACCGGCAACATGATGAGAACATTTAATTATTTTGACTAAATCTAGGACAAGTTCATGACTATTTATTGGTAAGTTGTATTCACCGGCATCTGTTTTATTTTTGTCCAAAACTTGGGACATAATTTGACTAAGTTAGACCAAGTGTCACATCAGCGAAATGTCACACTTTGCCAAATGCTGCGTTGGTATGGTGGTTCTTCAACGAAACTGCTTTTTGACGAAACAATATGAATCCTCTTTAAATATTTGCGCATGAACAATGCTTACAGCTGAAATCTGAGAATATAACATCTCCATTCACATTTTCTGTTCAAATAAATTATTATCATGATTATTTTATTATATTACCATATTGTTTCTTAAACATTTGATATTGTCTAAACTGGCCCACTTAAATTGGTAGGGAATATTTCAGCCAGATGTCAACAGCAAACGCTCACTATTGACAACTGGTTTTCAATAGCCAATGCTGCAACCGGTTGTGGGCCGCAAAATGAGGGCCGTAAAATACTGTTTCTGTAAATTAAATGCTGTTGGTACCGAAGTTTGATGCCATGTTTGAAATGCTATTCTTGCATAACTGTTTGTTTACCTCGTTCAATTCAGAAATTGTTGAAATATAGTGAAAGACATCCTCTTTCTTGCAGACAGATCCATGCATCAGTCTGTTATTATCAATACTCGTTCTTCCCCATTCTTTAGAACACATTACCAGATGATCTCACCTAGGTGTCAAATCTTGACTTCTTTAAATTAGGAGTCAGTAAGACCAGTCACGTGCTTCCTTAAGTACATTAATTATACTGTTTCTATCCTGTTAGGTACATTAAAGTCTGTTTTTATTCTCATTTTAAATTCTTCTTACTAACATTAGGATATGATAGGATAGATGGGAACCAAATTTTATACTCAGAAAAGCAGTTGGACAGTGCATTATGACTGTTTGGTGAAAAAACCCTCCCTTTTACCTTTGTCGCATGTCATATTTAAACATTTTAAATTCCAAGATTGTACTGCTGATTATCTCATGCATTATATATATTTATGCAGTTTTATTTATCATTTCTCTTATTTAAGCTTATAATAAAGCAAATGTTACGCAAGAATTTCAATTTCTTTCAGGCGAGGCATTTTTAAAGCCCTCGAGCCGGTTACTAGAAATACCGGAATACACTTAACTACCGGAATATACCAAAATACACCGGAATATACCAAAATACATATTATTGTTTACCGAAATACATTTTTGACCAGAATATGAATAATTTTATTAAAATATGTTATTTAACCTTTGCTGTATGTAAATGCTGGCAAATTGACTGACACCTATAAAGACCCAGACCAGCTTGCAATCTGCACAGTGATATCTATCCAATACCCATACGTTGGTCCATTTATTCTCACTACAAATCAATAAAAGCTAATACTTAGATGGTAATGGTACTTATTACATTTATTCTGGAAATTGATAATATAAATGTATATTTTGGTGTATTCCGGTATATTCCGGTAATAAGGTAGATGCCGGTAATTCTAGTAACCCCCCTCGAGCATACTTCCATTATAAGCATGTTATTGAATAAAACCCTAGAATCAAAAAAATTAGTCCCTTGCTATTCCAGTAACAAAGAATTTTATAACAAGGTGAAAAAAATTAAAAAATAGCAAAATATCTGCATATTGTCCTTGGATCACCAGTCCTAAACCTAACCCTACTTCGCTGCGCGACACTTCGTCGAACGACACTTCGTCTACTACGACACTTCGTCGAACGTTTTTGTCGAATTACCAGTTCGTCGAAAAGTCACTTCGTCGAATGCATTTTCGTCGAATACGACACTTAGTCGATTTTCTCCCGAGCTCAGAGGGCTTCAAGGATGCATTTTCCTGTATGATTGAGCTAAAACTGACGATCTACGCACCGACAACTCGCCGAAGGGGTGGCATCGTCGTTTTAACATGATTATTGCAAAACATCAGCCGAACATTTTTGAGTTTCTTGACAAACTTAAAGGCTCCATTGCTCTATCAGCATGAAAAATTTTATCGTGAGGTATCGCTGCAAGCTTCTTACTTCAGTTTCGTCATTGTAAATGACCGTGATTCGCCAGCTTTAAACAAATAAAACATCCTTGAGTTTAGCATAAAAACGTTTTGAAATCTTATTTGGGTCATTTCAGTTGGCAACTAAAATGACCTACTTTCGATTTCATTAAGCTGAATAAAATGGTAAAAACACAACGTACAGGAGCGGAGTCCCAATCACTATCCCGCCTATGTTTATATGGCATTGCTAGACGGGAAACCAGAGCAGGAAATTCTATTTTGTGAAGTGATTTGTTATTTTTCAAAAAATTGTTTTCTCTACTTTTTGCCAGTTACATGACTCAATAAATGCACATCAACCCACATTTTATTACCAAAAGTGAATGTTGAACCGCTTTTTACAACGATTTGAATTTAGACGTTTTTACCACTTATAGGACTATGGAGACTTTAAAAATGTTCGGGTGATGTTGTGCAATAACATGAATTTCTTGACAGACTTAAGAGTGAGCAAGCCTACACTGACACTTGCACCGAGCTATTCATTGCTGGACAGGCCCCCTAAAAGCCAACCACGAAAAGTTAAAAGTGTAAATGCCAGGATAAATAGAATTGTTCAAGACTATGAAAACCGTCCGATCTTGGAATATTCGCTCGGAATAGCATTGAATTTGGAATACCAGGGAATTGTAAGAGAAGGAATAACAACAGACTGATTGGACCAATTAGCACCAATTAAGTCCTGTAGAATCTCTATGGAGAATACTCGAAGAGGTGCTAATCAATTTGATAACATTGTACCCCATCGAAGGCTTCTCCGGGCATACGCCATTTTCCCTTTTCTCATACACAGCGCATATTATGGAAACCGCCTCCTTGAGAAGGGGAAACAAGAGCGCAAACTTCTCACAAGCCCAGGAAGAAGTCACTACTGTCAAATACGAAACGAAATATCCTTATTATTACATGAAATCGGGCGAATTCTTACAAACGCCAATTCATATGCACAAATGGCGTCAATCACGTCTTCGTCAATAGCAAAACCATCGATATTAAACTTGCCATCGTTCATTCAATTTTTCGGTAAATTTATGAACTAACAATTCTTTAATTTATCACATAGAAATGATTAATGTCATTTTACAATGACAATAAGGATGATTTTTAATCAGGTTTAAACAATTTTCTTGCATAGTTTTCAATGAACTATAGAGATTTCTCGGTGAAATCGAGACTGATAAACTCATTATTTCAAACAGTGAAATTATCATTTTAGATTTCACAAATTCAAAAATAGCAGTTTCGTTAAATAGTCTCATTTATTTGTTGATTAAATGGCTAAACCTTATCCGGCTTGACATAAAATTACGTATGCTCAGTTAGTCGGGTTTAGTATCGGATAAGCGACAGGACAGTAATATTGGGCAATTTTCGCAAGTACTTATCAATTTATTGCAAATAGGTGATAAAGAGTCGGTAACGATGATGGTACTTTTGAAGTGGGTTTTGTTGTTATTCCTTGTGTTTTATACTTCCATGACAATACTTAGTACGTTATCAGAGGATGAAAAACGGACATACAGGTACAATATGGCGGTCTGGTGAGCATGCATAAAATATTTCGTCGAAAGTATTCGACGAAGTGGACATTTGACAAAATGACACTTCGACATAAAGTTTTGTCTTGATGACTGATGATTCCTGGTACGCCTACTTGGGGGAACAAGGTCATTTATGGGTATACTGGCTGCACCCCTCAGACCTTTGTAAAACATTATGAGTCTACTATCTTTCCTTCTCTTTTTCAGGGATTCCAACTTAAGTTTCTCCAGAATGCCAGTCATACTCCCAGTTTCATACGTTTAATTTCCCGTTACAAATCTAGCTGACCTTTTCTGCACCTTCTCAAGTTCATCTTGAAGAAGTATAGCTTTTTTTTTGGCAGGTGCAACCTCATTTTCACAAAAGTTTGAACTATATTTTGAAAACTTGGAGTATTATCTGAGCCTCCGATGAAAATTTGTATGTTTTATAGAAAATGCAATTCCTGCGATTCTGCTGTAGAGTGATATTGCAAACAACAAGGTAAAAGCCCTCTGTATTAAGATCAGCGATATATATTTCCGGGTGTTGAGTTAGCAAAATTTATTCACTAAGTCCATGACAATATAAAGTTGATACTTAAAATGTTGTTTTGTCTTTTATTTACAGAAAGAAAACCGTGACTGAAGTATGTGAGAAACTGGAATCTTCCAGTTAAGCCAGACGGGTGATGTCAGTTTATACAGAGAATTATTAATGAAATTACTGGGACCGCTGTTGTGATCAGGATAATCGTTTCTTGAGCTGTACGTCTCTGAATGATCTTTACGGAGTGGTAGGATAATATGAGATAGCTCTACGGATGGAATACAATCCGCAATTGTTTTATGAATAGTTTATTTTTTCAGTATTAAAAGCCTCTTACAAACTGAGAAGGTATCCTGATTTACAAAATCCTAGTCAAAGACAAACATTATAGTTTTTTGCCCGGATACAATAGTCATTAATCAGGCAACACCTGGGTAATCAACTGACGCAAGGTACATGTATCTCCAAAATCAAGTTGAGAAATTGCAGCAATCAACATGACAACAGCAGACAATCAGCCTCGCAGTCTTTTAGAAAATGGCCAGCTTCGCAGTTTATTGGAAGTCAAGTTACGGTCTTTCGATCAACAGAATTGCGATCTATCAGTCAACAATAATATGGCTAAATCTAACAATAATCAGTCTGACAATCATTTAGAAAACAGAACAACATCTGGTAGTGCACAGCCTGCCGAGGAAGAGAGTTATAAATGTGATCTATGTGGAAAAAAAATCCGCCATTACAATAATCTTCGCAATCACATACGTCTCCACATCAGACCACAGTCTTTGAAGTGCTCAGTTTGTGGTCAAATACTTCTCCGCAAGTACAGTCTAGCTAGACATATGGAACGACATACAAGGGCCGAACTGAAATGCTCTATTTGTGGCAGAACATACATGCGCCGTCAGCACCTGAGAAAACATATTGCAAACCATGATCTTCCCCGTAAAATGAGAAAATGCACAGTATGTGGTAGGGAATTTAAATGTAACTATAAGTTGAAGAGACATCTATCTATTCATACTGGTGACTATCCCTATTCTTGCGAAATTTGCGGAGCGCCTTTGTCTTCAAAATCCCAGGTTGAACAACACAAATTCGTTCATGCACAAGATAACAGTCATAAATGTGATCACTGTGGGACAGGATTTGAATTGAAGAGTGAACTAACTAAACATATTGCTTCCCATTTCGAGAGACAATTTCATAAATGTCAGATCTGCGGACGATGGTTCACACAGAAACAACACGTGACACTTCACATGAAAGCTCACTCCGGAGTGAAATCTTACGCTTGTGAGATTTGCCAAAAGAAATTTGCTTATCCAGAATCTCTCACAAGACACATGAGAATTCATACTGGTGAGACGCCATATAAATGTGAGATATGTGGAAAGGAATTCGGATTCTTGTCACTACTTCAGGGTCATAAAATACTACATACAGGAAAAAAGCCTTACAGTTGTGAGTTTTGTCAGAAATCCTATACCTGGAAAACGGATCTGAATAGACATAGAGCGACACACACCGGGGATAAACCTTTTAGTTGTAAAATCTGTGGTCACAAATTTGGGCGGCAAAGAGACATAAGAAGGCATCAAGTTATTCATAAAGGTGGCAAACTTGATTCTTGCGAATATTGCGGAGCAGTATTTAAGCGTAAAGGAGAATTGACAAAACATATTCAATTTAAACATCGTGGTAAGACAGCCTATACATGTCATATTTGTAATAAACAGTTTTTAGCACCAAGGGCATTATCTCTTCATATATTTATACATACTGGAGAAAAACCTTACTGCTGCCAAGTCTGTGGGAGATCGTTTAACAGGCAAGAGAACCTAAGAAGGCACGAAGCTGTACATACAAGCATGAACAACGAAAGTGAACTTTAAAAATCAAAAGGTTTCTATGTTTGTTTTAGCTGTACGACCCATTTAACGCCATTAATGACAATCCGAGACGGGCTTCAACAAATCTTAGTGCATACAGGCTTTAATGCATGTTAGAGCAATGAGGATTCAGACAGTTTACAGTGTCTCACGTTCACATAAATTGTATTTAGATCATGACAAGTACTAACACTCAGTGATTAATCTAGATCATGACAAGTACTAACACTC
Source organism: Ctena decussata (assembly GCA_963989385.1). Lineage (NCBI taxonomy): Eukaryota > Metazoa > Mollusca > Bivalvia > Lucinida > Lucinidae > Ctena > Ctena decussata. The sequence goes on from OZ022514.1 coordinate 47,405, forward strand.
AGTGATTAATCTTGATCATGACAAGTACTAACACTCAGTGATTAATCTAGATCATGACAAGTACTAACACTCAGTGATTAATCTAGATCATGACAAGTACTAACACTCAGTGATTAATCTAGATCATGACAAGTACTAACACTCAGTGATTAATTTAGATCATGACAAGTACTAACACTCAGTGATTAATCTAGATCATGACAAGTACTAACACTCAGTGATTAATCTTGATCATGACAAGTACTAACACTCAGTGATTAATCTAGATCATGACAAGTACTAACACTCAGTGATTAATCTAGATCATGACAAGTACTAACACTCAGTGATTAATCTAGATCATGACAAGTACTAACACTCAGTGATTAATCTTGATCATGACAAGTACTAACTCTCAGTGATTAGTCTAGATCATGACAAGTACTAACACTCAGTGATTAATCTAGATCATGACAAGTACTAACACTCAGTGATTAATCTAGATCATGACAAGTACTAACACTCAGTGATTAATCTAGATCATGACAAGTACTAACACTCAGTAATTAATCTTTAAGATACGCAGATGCATCATGGCTAGCCATAGTTGTTTGAACTTGCCGTGGCTCATAGTCTCGTTGTTTGAACTTGCCGTGGCTCATAGTCTCGTTGTTTGAACTTGCCGTGGCTCATAGTCTCGTTGTTTGAACTTGCCGTGGCTCATAGTCTCACGTGCTGGGAGGAGCTCCCCTAGTTCAGTAGGTTTAACGCAGCAGGTGAATATTCTTTTGCTAGTGCGCCGAAAGTGCTTTCACACATGGATATTGCATATGCACCTCCTTGCTTCGCAAAGGCGCGATAAAAACGAGATAACGGGAAATTAAATAAAATTGATCGGGTAATTGAAAAAAATAGACAAGTTAGATCGCTGAGATTGATTTTTAAGCACAGCCTTTGCCGTGAATGTCCTCTATGTATAAAGATTGAATAAATCTCTTCAGCATGTTTATAACTTTCAAACACACATACACACACACGCACACACACACACACACACACACACACACACACACACTAAAATATATAAACAGATAAGTCAGAACGTAAGCAAAGCAAAGTTACGGTTCTTGTACATTGCAGTGTTATAGTGTCTGCTTTTGTGGGAATTTTCTAAGCAACAAACTGAATACTGGTGGTGAAGTTATTCGCCAGACAAAAGTGATTATGAAGGCAAATAACTCAAAAGCAGATCATAGTAAAGTTTTGGTTCATAAATATGGCATTTTGTCATAAAGTTTAACTCTTCTATCAATGGGTCAAATGTGAACCACATCCCTTGAACAGTTCTTGTTAAATCTTTATCAATATAACAAAAGTGAGAAGGGAGATAACTGAAAACGTAGACAAGGTAGAGTAATGGTTCTAAGACACTGCACCTGCCTTACAAAACGTCAGAAAATATGGGAATGTAGCCAGTTTATTTTAATGTTTTCATGGTAATTAGAATTATTCTGGATATATTGCTAAGTTGTAATTATACATTTCCTATTGTGATGATAGATTTCAGCGATTTTGTCACAGAGAGTATTATTTTTCCAAATCTTTTGACTAGTGTCTATGAGAACCTCAGAGCAGTTTTCCATAGTATAGAAATACCTATTGTATATTGCTTATTTTTTCATTAAGAAAGAGTAACATTACGCTTATACCTGCTTGTACAATACATTTTGTAATTTTCTGCCTATCAGCTGGTTAGATAATCTTTATTTTGATATTGTACCCTAAAATCAATGAACGAGTAACTTGACATTATATACTAAGTTAATGTGATACTCGTCGGCTGCACCTCCTGGCCCCAAGTCTAGGTAATTTTTCTTTTGATATACATTGTTTTGAATTTAGCAAAGAGCAGTTTTGTTTCTTTTTTTTTATAAAAAAAAATATCTTGTTACTGTTGTCTTAAGAAAGAGTAGAATCAAGCTTATACCTGCCAGTACAATACATTTTGTGATTGTCTGCCTATTAGCTGGTTAGATAATCTTTATTTTTTACATCCTAAAATCAATAAAAGAGTAACTCTTCTGACCCATTGGACAAAAGTATCACTTTCTAGTGGTATCTGGGATTTTTGTATCTCGGCTTGCAATCTCAGCCTAGGCTCAGAAAGCTGCCTCAAAATATCAGTCATTGCTATATACATGTAGTACAGCCCAATTAATTCCACACTTAAATTCAACAAACCAACTTGCTGCTACCTGTCATGTAAATTGCATGCGAAATGAAACTGACAGCTAGTGATGTGCATGAGGTGTCACTGTAGATTTCTGATTAGCTACCAGTGATAAAAAATGCATGCACACTGTGAAATTAACTCACATGTCAGACCTATTAATAGAAAATTAGCCTGAAGTTTATAGGAATGGCTTCATCAGGAAGCTAAGGTATTCAATGAACATTCTGCTCTATTAAATACAATGGGTGAGAAAACAATCAATGATGGGGTTTTGGGCCTCGACAAGGAAATCTCAGGCTCGTTTTAAGGTTATTTAAGTTTTAACTTTTTGCTCGGCAAACCTGGCATAAGACTAAATAATCTGAAAACAAGCCTGAGATTTCTTCGACTCGGCCTCAAACCCATCATACATGTTATTAGTATCAGTGAATGAGACATCATATACTAAGTAAATGTGAATGCAGTGAACACCAGAAAGGACATCTAATAATGTACCCAACAGTAAAGGCATATGAGCCGCGACACGACAAAACCAACAAAGTGGCATTTGCGCCCCTCGAAGACTCAGATCAGCCGGAGCATTCGCCCAGTCTGATCAGAGACGTCGCTTGTGCTTAAAGGGTAGCTAAGGATCTAAGCTAGTTCCATGCGAACAGCGAAGACTCTGATCAGGCTTGGCGGATGCCCAGGCTGATCTGAGTCTGCGCTGGGCGCACAACCACTTTGTTGGTTTTCTCGTGTCGTGGCTCAATTATCATTGAATACGAAACTTTGATTAATCTTGTCAGGAAGTTGACAAATGTTACCAACAGATTGATCAAAAGGGTTTATTATGTATTATGTTAATTGTTAGCCTCCTCTCCTTGTTTTACAGGTTCGAGCTGGCAGATATGGCTGAATATAGATTATGAAACTACTTGTTTTATGAAGTTTTCGAAACGTTTTTGCAACACTCCTAATTTTCATCAGTCATTGTTATACGCTTGCTTTGAGCAGGCAGGCCGCTTTTTTTAAATGATTTCACGGCAGGAAGTAAGCAGGCCAGGTTGTCTAAAATTGGTATAGGGTCCAGAAGAGCTGTCGCCAGATTAGTCATTTTCTTTCATGACAGTTAAATTTAGAAACATGTTGCTTTTTAAAGCATATGATTATTAATTGTACTCTGTGTCTATCATAATCGAAAACATGTTATTCAGTTTAACGAATAAAATTACAATTATTCAGTTTCACTCCCAGCTTCATTTTACTTTTGTATTGCCCATTATTTGTTTGAGCTCACCTGAGTCTTTAGGCTCATAGGCGAGCTTAAAGTATAGCCATGATCATTGTCTATTCGTCTTCCACCATTTTCAAAGATCTTTTCCAAAACCTCTTGACCTATCAAAGCCAAATTTCATATTAACCCTTAGTGGGATGGGGTAACGAAAGTTTGTTCGCACGGTCTGGGTCACATGACCAAGACAGCCGCCATCCCCATATACGGTGAAGCCCTTTAAAAAAAATTTCATCAGAACCAAAAGGCCAATGACCTTTTCTTCCTTTCTTTCTACGTATACTGCTACACCTCTCTCAAGGATTATGAACAGGTGTAAGGTGTACACTCCAGTTTTGCAGTATGAACTTCCTTGTAGCCATGTTTCTACAAAACGGATCTTTAAACCTGCACAGGGGGCCTCCACCTTAAAAAGATGTTCAGATGGTCCTGGTCACATGACCAAGATGGCTGCCATGCAATGTACGGTAAAAACAATTTAAAATTTTTCTTCTCCAATACTGAAAAGCCAGTGACTCTGAAACCTGATATGTAGCATCAGGGACTCAGGCCCTACGCAATTTGTTCTCGTGATGACCTTGCATTGACCTAGACCGAATTTATGGCAAGGTAAACTTTGGTACGATATGTTTTGTATTGGTAAATGCTTAAAGAATCGATTTCTCAGAAACTGCTAATATTTGATATATATGGTTAGCTAAATCGGTAGATGAAGATAACTTCTCCAAGACAATCCCAGCATGTCCTACGGCGTTGTCTGCCCCTGCCCAGGGGCATGTGTGTTTTATAGGACTGTTGGACCTCTGATTTATTACATCTTTCGCTGGCTTTGAACAAGAATCTGAAAAAACTTTGTCATGCATGGCGCTGTCCACCCGTCACATTTTTGGTCATTCAAGGCCATAAATATAACAAACTTCTTTGTAAACCTCAAACCCAACAGCAGCTGACAAGTCGGAAGATGTTGTTCATATCTCTGTACATGCATATTACTTCCTTCCCCTCATCCCAACGGCCCCTACAACCCTTTCTTTTTGCCACACATGCTAGATAAGTCGCGTCAGGCAAAAAGAGGCTCGATATATCTCCGAACAGCAAAGATTCAGAGCCGTCAGTAAATCCGTGCAGTCTAGTTTAGGCTTTCCATTCACGGCTGCAGATTCCTTACGGTCCATACATGATGTGTGCGACTGACAAAGGCTCTGGCCAGTATGAGCAGATGTGCAGGCTGGTCTGAGTCTTTCCTGTTCTCATATACGTTTATCTACATTTTTGCATGGAGCAAAATTAATGTTATTATCTACCTTTCAGCGGTACAATTAGCGCCTTGCCTAGTGATGTCAGTGTTAATTTGTCACAAAGGGGGTTGTACTAGTCCAAAAGATTATCACATTTCCGAGTGATATCGTCAAGCCTAAAGACCAGGAAATCCCCGCTCACTATCCCCTGGAAGAAGTGGTTTCAGGGTGCCAGTCTGTCGCTCACTGTCCCCTGGAAGAGGTGGTTTCGGGATGTCAGTCTATCGCTCACTGTCCCCTGGACGAGGTAGTTTCAGGGTGCCAGTCTATCGCTCACTGTCTCCTCGAAGAGGTGAGGTGGTTTCAGGGTGCCAGTCTGTCGCTCACTGTCCCCTGGGACAGTGAGCGATAGACTGGCACCATGAAACCACCTCTTCCAGGGAACAGTGAGCAATAGACTGGCACCCTGAAACTACCTCTTCCAGGGGACAGTGAGCGACAGACTGGCACCATGAAACCACCTCTTCCAGGGGACAGTGAGCGGCAGACTGGCACTCTGAAACCACCTCTTCAAGGGGACAGTAGGCGCTAGACTGGCACCCTAAAACTACCTCTTCCAGGGGACAGTGAGCGACAGACTGGCACCCTGAAACCACCTCTTCCGGGGGACAGTGAGTGATAGACTGGCACCCTGAAACCACCTCTTCCAGGGGACAGTGAGCTATAGACTGGCACCCTGAAACCACTTCTTCCAGGGGACAGTGAGCGACAGACTGGCACCCTGAAACCACCTCACCTCTTCGAGGAGACAGTGAGCGATAGACTGGCACCCTGAAACTACCTCGTCCAGGGGACAGTGAGCGATAGACTGACATCCCGAAACCACCTCTTCCAGGGGACAGTGAGCGACAGACTGGCACCCTGAAACCACTTCTTCCAGGGGATAGTGAGCGGGGATTTCCTGGTCTTTAGGCTTGACGATATCACTCGGAAATGTGATAATCTTTTGGACTAGTACAACCCCCTTTGTGACAAATTAACACTGACATCACTAGGCAAGGCGCTAATTGTACCGCTGAAAGGTAGATAATAACATTAATTTTGCTCCATGCAAAAATGTAGATAAACGTATATGAGAACAGGAAAGACTCAGACCAGCCTGCACATCTGCTCATACTGGCCAGAGCCTTTGTCAGTCGCACACATCATGTATGGACCGTAAGGAATCTGCAGCCGTGAATGGAAAGCCTAAACTAGACTGCACGGATTTACTGACGGCTCTGAATCTTTGCTGTTCGGAGATATATCGAGCCTCTTTTTGCCTGACGCGACTTATCTAGCATGTGTGGCAAAAAGAAAGGGTTGTAGGGGCCGTTGGGATGAGGGGAAGGAAGTAATATGCATGTACAGAGATATGAACAACATCTTCCGACTTGTCAGCTGCTGTTGGGTTTGAGGTTTACAAAGAAGTTTGTTATATTTATGGCCTTGAATGACCAAAAATGTGACGGGTGGACAGCGCCATGCATGACAAAGTTTTTTCAGATTCTTGTTCAAAGCCAGCGAAAGATGTAATAAATCAGAGGTCCAACAGTCCTATAAAACACACATGCCCCTGGGCAGGGGCAGACAACGCCGTAGGACATGCTGGGATTGTCTTGGAGAAGTTATCTTCATCTACCGATTTAGCTAACCATATATATCAAATATTAGCAGTTTCTGAGAAATCGATTCTTTAAGCATTTACCAATACAAAACATATCGTACCAAAGTTTACCTTGCCATAAATTCGGTCTAGGTCAATGCAAGGTCATCACGAGAACAAATTGCGTAGGGCCTGAGTCCCTGATGCTACATATCAGGTTTCAGAGTCACTGGCTTTTCAGTATTGGAGAAGAAAAATTTTAAATTGTTTTTACCGTACATTGCATGGCAGCCATCTTGGTCATGTGACCAGGACCATCTGAACATCTTTTTAAGGTGGAGGCCCCCTGTGCAGGTTTAAAGATCCGTTTTGTAGAAACATGGCTACAAGGAAGTTCATACTGCAAAACTGGAGTGTACACCTTACACCTGTTCATAATCCTTGAGAGAGGTGTAGCAGTATACGTAGAAAGAAAGGAAGAAAAGGTCATTGGCCTTTTGGTTCTGATGAAATTTTTTTTTAAAGGGCTTCACCGTATATGGGGATGGCGGCTGTCTTGGTCATGTGACCCAGACCGTGCGAACAAACTTTCGTTACCCCATCCCACTAAGGGTTAATATGAAATTTGGCTTTGATAGGTCAAGAGGTTTTGGAAAAGATCTTTGAAAATGGTGGAAGACGAATAGACAATGATCATGGCTATACTTTAAGCTCGCCTATGAGCCTAAAGACTCAGGTGAGCTCAAACAAATAATGGGCAATACAAAAGTAAAATGAAGCTGGGAGTGAAACTGAATAATTGTAATTTTATTCGTTAAACTGAATAACATGTTTTCGATTATGATAGACACAGAGTACAATTAATAATCATATGCTTTAAAAAGCAACATGTTTCTAAATTTAACTGTCATGAAAGAAAATGACTAATCTGGCGACAGCTCTTCTGGACCCTATACCAATTTTAGACAACCTGGCCTGCTTACTTCCTGCTGTGAAATCATTTAAAAAAAGCGGCCTGCCTGCTCAAAGCAAGCGTATAACAATGACTGATGAAAATTAGGAGTGTTGCAAAAACGTTTCGAAAACTTCATAAAACAAGTAGTTTCATAATCTATATTCAGCCATATCTGCCAGCTCGAACCTGTAAAACAAGGAGAGGAGGCTAACAATTAACATAATACATAATAAACCCTTTTGATCAATCTGTTGGTAACATTTGTCAACTTCCTGACAAGATTAATCAAAGTTTCGTATTCAATGATAATTGAGCCACGACACGAGAAAACCAACAAAGTGGTTGTGCGCCCAGCGCAGACTCAGATCAGCCTGGGCATCCGCCAAGCCTGATCAGAGTCTTCGCTGTTCGCATGGAACTAGCTTAGATCCTTAGCTACCCTTTAAGCACAAGCGACGTCTCTGATCAGACTGGGCGAATGCTCCGGCTGATCTGAGTCTTCGAGGGGCGCAAATGCCACTTTGTTGGTTTTGTCGTGTCGCGGCTCATATGCCTTTACTGTTGGGTACATTATTAGATGTCCTTTCTGGTGTTCACTGCATTCACATTTACTTAGTATATGATGTCTCATTCACTGATACTAATAACATGTATGATGGGTTTGAGGCCGAGTCGAAGAAATCTCAGGCTTGTTTTCAGATTATTTAGTCTTATGCCAGGTTTGCCGAGCAAAAAGTTAAAACTTAAATAACCTTAAAACGAGCCTGAGATTTCCTTGTCGAGGCCCAAAACCCCATCATTGATTGTTTTCTCACCCATTGTATTTAATAGAGCAGAATGTTCATTGAATACCTTAGCTTCCTGATGAAGCCATTCCTATAAACTTCAGGCTAATTTTCTATTAATAGGTCTGACATGTGAGTTAATTTCACAGTGTGCATGCATTTTTTATCACTGGTAGCTAATCAGAAATCTACAGTGACACCTCATGCACATCACTAGCTGTCAGTTTCATTTCGCATGCAATTTACATGACAGGTAGCAGCAAGTTGGTTTGTTGAATTTAAGTGTGGAATTAATTGGGCTGTACTACATGTATATAGCAATGACTGATATTTTGAGGCAGCTTTCTGAGCCTAGGCTGAGATTGCAAGCCGAGATACAAAAATCCCAGATACCACTAGAAAGTGATACTTTTGTCCAATGGGTCAGAAGAGTTACTCTTTTATTGATTTTAGGATGTAAAAAATAAAGATTATCTAACCAGCTAATAGGCAGACAATCACAAAATGTATTGTACTGGCAGGTATAAGCTTGATTCTACTCTTTCTTAAGACAACAGTAACAAGATATTTTTTTTATAAAAAAAAAGAAACAAAACTGCTCTTTGCTAAATTCAAAACAATGTATATCAAAAGAAAAATTACCTAGACTTGGGGCCAGGAGGTGCAGCCGACGAGTATCACATTAACTTAGTATATAATGTCAAGTTACTCGTTCATTGATTTTAGGGTACAATATCAAAATAAAGATTATCTAACCAGCTGATAGGCAGAAAATTACAAAATGTATTGTACAAGCAGGTATAAGCGTAATGTTACTCTTTCTTAATGAAAAAATAAGCAATATACAATAGGTATTTCTATACTATGGAAAACTGCTCTGAGGTTCTCATAGACACTAGTCAAAAGATTTGGAAAAATAATACTCTCTGTGACAAAATCGCTGAAATCTATCATCACAATAGGAAATGTATAATTACAACTTAGCAATATATCCAGAATAATTCTAATTACCATGAAAACATTAAAATAAACTGGCTACATTCCCATATTTTCTGACGTTTTGTAAGGCAGGTGCAGTGTCTAAGAACCATTACTCTACCTTGTCTACGTTTTCAGTTATCTCCCTTCTCACTTTTGTTATATTGATAAAGATTTAACAAGAACTGTTCAAGGGATGTGGTTCACATTTGACCCATTGATAGAAGAGTTAAACTTTATGACAAAATGCCATATTTATGAACCAAAACTTTACTATGATCTGCTTTTGAGTTATTTGCCTTCATAATCACTTTTGTCTGGCGAATAACTTCACCACCAGTATTCAGTTTGTTGCTTAGAAAATTCCCACAAAAGCAGACACTATAACACTGCAATGTACAAGAACCGTAACTTTGCTTTGCTTACGTTCTGACTTATCTGTTTATATATTTTAGTGTGTGTGTGTGTGTGTGTGTGTGTGTGTGTGTGTGTGTGCGTGTGTGTGTATGTGTGTTTGAAAGTTATAAACATGCTGAAGAGATTTATTCAATCTTTATACATAGAGGACATTCACGGCAAAGGCTGTGCTTAAAAATCAATCTCAGCGATCTAACTTGTCTATTTTTTTCAATTACCCGATCAATTTTATTTAATTTCCCGTTATCTCGTTTTTATCGCGCCTTTGCGAAGCAAGGAGGTGCATATGCAATATCCATGTGTGAAAGCACTTTCGGCGCACTAGCAAAAGAATATTCACCTGCTGCGTTAAACCTACTGAACTAGGGGAGCTCCTCCCAGCACGTGAGACTATGAGCCACGGCAAGTTCAAACAACGAGACTATGAGCCACGGCAAGTTCAAACAACGAGACTATGAGCCACGGCAAGTTCAAACAACGAGACTATGAGCCACGGCAAGTTCAAACAACTATGGCTAGCCATGATGCATCTGCGTATCTTAAAGATTAATTACTGAGTGTTAGTACTTGTCATGATCTAGATTAATCACTGAGTGTTAGTACTTGTCATGATCTAGATTAATCACTGAGTGTTAGTACTTGTCATGATCTAGATTAATCACTGAGTGTTAGTACTTGTCATGATCTAGACTAATCACTGAGAGTTAGTACTTGTCATGATCAAGATTAATCACTGAGTGTTAGTACTTGTCATGATCTAGATTAATCACTGAGTGTTAGTACTTGTCATGATCTAGATTAATCACTGAGTGTTAGTACTTGTCATGATCTAGATTAATCACTGAGTGTTAGTACTTGTCATGATCAAGATTAATCACTGAGTGTTAGTACTTGTCATGATCTAGATTAATCACTGAGTGTTAGTACTTGTCATGATCTAAATTAATCACTGAGTGTTAGTACTTGTCATGATCTAGATTAATCACTGAGTGTTAGTACTTGTCATGATCTAGATTAATCACTGAGTGTTAGTACTTGTCATGATCTAGATTAATCACTGAGTGTTAGTACTTGTCATGATCAAGATTAATCACTGAGTGTTAGTACTTGTCATGATCTAGATTAATCACTGAGTGTTAGTACTTGTCATGATCTAAATACAATTTATGTGAACGTGAGACACTGTAAACTGTCTGAATCCTCATTGCTCTAACATGCATTAAAGCCTGTATGCACTAAGATTTGTTGAAGCCCGTCTCGGATTGTCATTAATGGCGTTAAATGGGTCGTACAGCTAAAACAAACATAGAAACCTTTTGATTTTTAAAGTTCACTTTCGTTGTTCATGCTTGTATGTACAGCTTCGTGCCTTCTTAGGTTCTCTTGCCTGTTAAACGATCTCCCACAGACTTGGCAGCAGTAAGGTTTTTCTCCAGTATGTATAAATATATGAAGAGATAATGCCCTTGGTGCTAAAAACTGTTTATTACAAATATGACATGTATAGGCTGTCTTACCACGATGTTTAAATTGAATATGTTTTGTCAATTCTCCTTTACGCTTAAATACTGCTCCGCAATATTCGCAAGAATCAAGTTTGCCACCTTTATGAATAACTTGATGCCTTCTTATGTCTCTTTGCCGCCCAAATTTGTGACCACAGATTTTACAACTAAAAGGTTTATCCCCGGTGTGTGTCGCTCTATGTCTATTCAGATCCGTTTTCCAGGTATAGGATTTCTGACAAAACTCACAACTGTAAGGCTTTTTTCCTGTATGTAGTATTTTATGACCCTGAAGTAGTGACAAGAATCCGAATTCCTTTCCACATATCTCACATTTATATGGCGTCTCACCAGTATGAATTCTCATGTGTCTTGTGAGAGATTCTGGATAAGCAAATTTCTTTTGGCAAATCTCACAAGCGTAAGATTTCACTCCGGAGTGAGCTTTCATGTGAAGTGTCACGTGTTGTTTCTGTGTGAACCATCGTCCGCAGATCTGACATTTATGAAATTGTCTCTCGAAATGGGAAGCAATATGTTTAGTTAGTTCACTCTTCAATTCAAATCCTGTCCCACAGTGATCACATTTATGACTGTTATCTTGTGCATGAACGAATTTGTGTTGTTCAACCTGGGATTTTGAAGACAAAGGCGCTCCGCAAATTTCGCAAGAATAGGGATAGTCACCAGTATGAATAGATAGATGTCTCTTCAACTTATAGTTACATTTAAATTCCCTACCACATACTGTGCATTTTCTCATTTTACGGGGAAGATCATGGTTTGCAATATGTTTTCTCAGGTGCTGACGGCGCATGTATGTTCTGCCACAAATAGAGCATTTCAGTTCGGCCCTTGTATGTCGTTCCATATGTCTAGCTAGACTGTACTTGCGGAGAAGTATTTGACCACAAACTGAGCACTTCAAAGACTGTGGTCTGATGTGGAGACGTATGTGATTGCGAAGATTATTGTAATGGCGGATTTTTTTTCCACATAGATCACATTTATAACTCTCTTCCTCGGCAGGCTGTGCACTACCAGATGTTGTTCTGTTTTCTAAATGATTGTCAGACTGATTATTGTTAGATTTAGCCATATTATTGTTGACTGATAGATCGCAATTCTGTTGATCGAAAGACCGTAACTTGACTTCCAATAAACTGCGAAGCTGGCCATTTTCTAAAAGACTGCGAGGCTGATTGTCTGCTGTTGTCATGTTGATTGCTGCAATTTCTCAACTTGATTTTGGAGATACATGTACCTTGCGTCAGTTGATTACCCAGGTGTTGCCTGATTAATGACTATTGTATCCGGGCAAAAAACTATAATGTTTGTCTTTGACTAGGATTTTGTAAATCAGGATACCTTCTCAGTTTGTAAGAGGCTTTTAATACTGAAAAAATAAACTATTCATAAAACAATTGCGGATTGTATTCCATCCGTAGAGCTATCTCATATTATCCTACCACTCCGTAAAGATCATTCAGAGACGTACAGCTCAAGAAACGATTATCCTGATCACAACAGCGGTCCCAGTAATTTCATTAATAATTCTCTGTATAAACTGACATCACCCGTCTGGCTTAACTGGAAGATTCCAGTTTCTCACATACTTCAGTCACGGTTTTCTTTCTGTAAATAAAAGACAAAACAACATTTTAAGTATCAACTTTATATTGTCATGGACTTAGTGAATAAATTTTGCTAACTCAACACCCGGAAATATATATCGCTGATCTTAATACAGAGGGCTTTTACCTTGTTGTTTGCAATATCACTCTACAGCAGAATCGCAGGAATTGCATTTTCTATAAAACATACAAATTTTCATCGGAGGCTCAGATAATACTCCAAGTTTTCAAAATATAGTTCAAACTTTTGTGAAAATGAGGTTGCACCTGCCAAAAAAAAAGCTGGATACACTATGAAAAATCGCAAGGTACCCTTTCATAGAATCCGAGGTAAGAAAATGACAAAGTTCACATAGTGAAAAACGTTACTAACATAAAATTTAAGTACATGAACTTCTGACACCCGTACTGGGACGTCTTAGGTTGGGCTTACCATGGTTAAACTGGTAGCTTTCTTCTGCTACGGAATTTTAGTGTACAGTTGCTATTTCTGTGATTTCTCATGTTTGTTTTATCTTAGTTTTAATGTTGATATCTCTATTTCTGAGATATTACACTTATGGACTATGAATCTTCCAGTAAGTGTCTGAAGAACTAAGGGCGAGGGTTGGTCACGACCGCAAACCAGTTAAGCCCCCAGTAATTTTATTACTGGCCATCCCAAGGCGGAGCTTCTGTTTTGGTTCTTGGTTATTTTATGTGCTATTTGTTACTATGCCTGTTATTGATATCTTGTTCGTGATGTTAAAGACAAATATTCTCTACTATATAGAACACACCCCCAGTCTTTATTGGTTTTATGACCCTGTTATGTCATTACCTATGTGAGATGGGATATTTCCTTTGATGAAATAGCAGTGTCACAAGACTGTTGCATAAAAGAATTATGAGACCCAATAAACAAGAATATTTGTCTTTAAGGATAGCCCGTTGACCACCTACATGGGAAATGGCTGTTCACAAGGTCGCCGCTGATCATGTCTTTGGTGGTGACTAGTTTCAAGACAATGGTTATTTAAGGAGGCAGAATATTGCTTGGGGCAAGGATGGAAACGGTAAGATGCCAGAATGGTCCATCTATTCTATTCTATTCTATCCCATAATCTTACTGGGTCGATGGCTTCCAAACAAGCCTTTTCCACCTTGTCCTGTTTTCAGCTGCCCTTCTTGAGCTGGTAAAATCCATCCCTGTCCACTCTTTAATATTGTCTTCCCATCTCTTCTGTCTACCTCTTCTTCTTTTTCCTTTCACTGTGCCTTGTAGAATCGTCTTTGCTAAACCAGAAGACCTTGAGACGTGGCCAAACCAACATAGTTTCCGTTTCTTGACCAGCGTCAGGAGTTCATCATGTTCTCCAATGGCTGCTTGGATCTTTCTGCGAACCTCCTCATTGGTGATATGGTCTTTTTACGAAATGTTAAATAACCATCGGTAGAATCTCATCTCAAAGGCCTGCGTTCTTTTCTCTAACTCTGCTGTCAAGGTCAGAATGGTTATCTGTTTTATACTAAAGTTAGACAAGTAGTCTAGGTGAAGTACATAGGTGTTTTAAGTAGCTTGAGCTAGAGTATGGCTTCAACTCTTGAATACATTTATAGTAGTCAGATAATAATTTATCATAATAATTGGACGGGCACTCGGCGCCAGGTGTGTGTGCAACTTACCACTGAGCCACTTGGGGAACGTCTTTAGGAGAATTGAACTGAACTGAAATTTGTCATCATAATAAACAAAAGAAAATAGAAAAATAGTTTTAAAGAAAGATAAAAATTAAAAAAAAAAAAAAATATCAAAAAGTAAGAAGTATATAAAACCTGTAGGTTAGCCACAATCCACTTAATGAGTACTTTGGCACATACGAAATAGGCTATTTTTCCCCAAAACAAAGTTCAAACTTTCACTGCTTTTCATAGATAAACTGTTAATACAATTGTTACATTTTAGTATAAATATAAGCCAGTTGACCAGTATTATTGAAATAACCCTATGGATTTTGAGTGTATGTTATTGTATAAATTCCAGGTGGGTCAATTCAATTGACCAGTATTTGCCAGGTTTCTTTCTTTCAGTATTTACCTGTAAATACGCAGGCATGGAAAATACTCATATTTGCCGGCATTTTACCAACCTTGGTGTCTTTGTTTAGACGTACTCGATTATATATATCTGGCTTGTTGACCGGCAACATGATGAGAACATTTAATTATTTTGACTAAATCTAGGACAAGTTCATGACTATTTATTGGTAAGTTGTATTCACCGGCATCTGTTTTATTTTTGTCCAAAACTTGGGACATAATTTGACTAAGTTAGACCAAGTGTCACATCAGCGAAATGTCACACTTTGCCAAATGCTGCGTTGGTATGGTGGTTCTTCAACGAAACTGCTTTTTGACGAAACAATATGAATCCTCTTTAAATATTTGCGCATGAACAATGCTTACAGCTGAAATCTGAGAATATAACATCTCCATTCACATTTTCTGTTCAAATAAATTATTATCATGATTATTTTATTATATTACCATATTGTTTCTTAAACATTTGATATTGTCTAAACTGGCCCACTTAAATTGGTAGGGAATATTTCAGCCAGATGTCAACAGCAAACGCTCACTATTGACAACTGGTTTTCAATAGCCAATGCTGCAACCGGTTGTGGGCCGCAAAATGAGGGCCGTAAAATACTGTTTCTGTAAATTAAATGCTGTTGGTACCGAAGTTTGATGCCATGTTTGAAATGCTATTCTTGCATAACTGTTTGTTTACCTCGTTCAATTCAGAAATTGTTGAAATATAGTGAAAGACATCCTCTTTCTTGCAGACAGATCCATGCATCAGTCTGTTATTATCAATACTCGTTCTTCCCCATTCTTTAGAACACATTACCAGATGATCTCACCTAGGTGTCAGATCTTGACTTCTTTAAATTAGGAGTCAGTAAGACCAGTCACGTGCTTCCTTAAGTACATTAATTATACTGTTTCTATCCTGTTAGGTACATTAAAGTCTGTTTTTATTCTCATTTTAAATTCTTCTTACTAACATAAGGATATGATAGGATAGATGGGAACCAAATTTTATACTCAGAAAAGCAGTTGGACAGTGCATTATGACTGTTTGGTGAAAAAACCCTCCCTTTTACCTTTGTCGCATGTCATATTTAAACATTTTAAATTCCAAGATTGTACTGCTGATTATCTCATGCATTATATATATTTATGCAGTTTTATTTATCATTTCTCTTATTTAAGCTTATAATAAAGCAAATGTTACGCAAGAATTTCAATTTCTTTCAGGCGAGGCATTTTTAAAGCCCTCGAGCCGGTTACTAGAAATACCGGAATACACTTAACTACCGGAATATACCAAAATACACCGGAATATACCAAAATACATATTATTGTTTACCGAAATACATTTTTGACCAGAATATGAATAATTTTATTAAAATATGTTATTTAACCTTTGCTGTATGTAAATGCTGGCAAATTGACTGACACCTATAAAGACCCAGACCAGCTTGCAATCTGCACAGTGATATCTATCCAATACCCATACGTTGGTCCATTTATTCTCACTACAAATCAATAAAAGCTAATACTTAGATGGTAATGGTACTTATTACATTTATTCTGGAAATTGATAATATAAATGTATATTTTGGTGTATTCCGGTATATTCCGGTAATAAGGTAGATGCCGGTAATTCTAGTAACCCCCCTCGAGCATACTTCCATTATAAGCATGTTATTGAATAAAACCCTAGAATCAAAAAAATTAGTCCCTTGCTATTCCAGTAACAAAGAATTTTATAACAAGGTGAAAAAAATTAAAAAATAGCAAAATATCTGCATATTGTCCTTGGATCACCAGTCCTAAACCTAACCCTACTTCGCTGCGCGACACTTCGTCGAACGACACTTCGTCTACTACGACACTTCGTCGAACGTTTTTGTCGAATTACCAGTTCGTCGAAAAGTCACTTCGTCGAATGCATTTTCGTCGAATACGACACTTAGTCGATTTTCTCCCGAGCTCAGAGGGCTTCAAGGATGCATTTTCCTGTATGATTGAGCTAAAACTGACGATCTACGCACCGACAACTCGCTGAAGGGGTGGCATCGTCGTTTTAACATGATTATTGCAAAACATCAGCCGAACATTTTTGAGTTTCTTGACAAACTTAAAGGCTCCATTGCTCTATCAGCATGAAAAATTTTATCGTGAGGTATCGCTGCAAGCTTCTTACTTCAGTTTCGTCATTGTAAATGACCGTGATTCGCCAGCTTTAAACAAATAAAACATCCTTGAGTTTAGCATAAAAACGTTTTGAAATCTTATTTGGGTCATTTCAGTTGGCAACTAAAATGACCTACTTTCGATTTCATTAAGCTGAATAAAATGGTAAAAACACAACGTACAGGAGCGGAGTCCCAATCACTATCCCGCCTATGTTTATATGGCATTGCTAGACGGGAAACCAGAGCAGGAAATTCTATTTTGTGAAGTGATTTGTTATTTTTCAAAAAATTGTTTTCTCTACTTTTTGCCAGTTACATGACTCAATAAATGCACATCAACCCACATTTTATTACCAAAAGTGAATGTTGAACCGCTTTTTACAACGATTTGAATTTAGACGTTTTTACCACTTATAGGACTATGGAGACTTTAAAAATGTTCGGGTGATGTTGTGCAATAACATGAATTTCTTGACAGACTTAAGAGTGAGCAAGCCTACACTGACACTTGCACCGAGCTATTCATTGCTGGACAGGCCCCTAAAAGCCAACCACGAAAAGTTAAAAGTGTAAATGCCAGGATAAATAGAATTGTTCAAGACTATGAAAACCGTCCGATCTTGGAATATTCGCTCGGAATAGCATTGAATTTGGAATACCAGGGAATTGTAAGAGAAGGAATAACAACAGACTGATTGGACCAATTAGCACCAATTAAGTCCTGTAGAATCTCTATGGAGAATACTCGAAGAGGTGCTAATCAATTTGATAACATTGTACCCCATCGAAGGCTTCTCCGGGCATACGCCATTTTCCCTTTTCTCATACACAGCGCATATTATGGAAACCGCCTCCTTGAGAAGGGGAAACAAGAGCGCAAACTTCTCACAAGCCCAGGAAGAAGTCACTACTGTCAAATACGAAACGAAATATCCTTATTATTACATGAAATCGGGCGAATTCTTACAAACGCCAATTCATATGCACAAATGGCGTCAATCACGTCTTCGTCAATAGCAAAACCATCGATATTAAACTTGCCATCGTTCATTCAATTTTTCGGTAAATTTATGAACTAACAATTCTTTAATTTATCACATAGAAATGATTAATGTCATTTTACAATGACAATAAGGATGATTTTTAATCAGGTTTAAACAATTTTCTTGCATAGTTTTCAATGAACTATAGAGATTTCTCGGTGAAATCGAGACTGATAAACTCATTATTTCAAACAGTGAAATTATCATTTTAGATTTCACAAATTCAAAAATAGCAGTTTCGTTAAATAGTCTCATTTATTTGTTGATTAAATGGCTAAACCTTATCCGGCTTGACATAAAATTACGTTATGCAATTTTGCACGTCATTACGGCGCCAATGACGTCAATAAAAACGCCAACGTTACATTGTTAATGCACATGACGTCATGCCAACTAAATGTCCTGTAGGCATGATTCTTTCTTAGCAGATTTCTTGAGATCTATTTGTCAAATTGGAATTTCAAGATATACTTTGCTTACAACCAAGATTATCATAACACGTTAACAAGTTCACTGACAGTTGGAAACATCAATCTGGCGAAAAACGGCTATAAAAAAGTTGTGTCTGTCATGATGGCTGACGCATTTGAATTAACTGAATTGTTGCTATTTTAAAGCATTAAAGAAATAGAAAATTTGACTATTTCAGTGTAAGATCGATTTTAATTTCACTCATGGACATCAAAAGTGGTATTTTCACTCGTGGCTTCGTCACTCGTAAAAATGTGCTGCTTTTGGTATTCATTCGGTGAAATAAAATCGATCTTACACTGAAAAAGTCAAATACAGTCAACTAAAATAAAAACATAACTGAAGCTCACAGCCAGATGCGCATGCTCAGTTAGTCGGGTTTAGTATCGGATAAGCGACAGGACAGTAATATTGGGCAATTTTCGCAAGTACTTATCAATTTATTGCAAATAGGTGATAAAGAGTCGGTAACGATGATGGTACTTTTGAAGTGGGTTTTGTTGTTATTCCTTGTGTTTTATACTTCCATGACAATACTTAGTACGTTATCAGAGGATGAAAAACGGACATACAGGTACAATATGGCGGTCTGGTGAGCATGCATAAAATATTTCGTCGAAAGTATTCGACGAAGTGGACATTTGACAAAATGACACTTCGACATAAAGTTTTGTCTTGATGACTGATGATTCCTGGTACGCCTACTTGGGGGAACAAGGTCATTTATGGGTATACTGGCTGCACCCCTCAGACCTTTGTAAAACATTATGAGTCTACTATCTTTCCTTCTCTTTTTCAGGGATTCCAACTTAAGTTTCTCCAGAATGCCAGTCATACTCCCAGTTTCATACGTTTAATTTCCCGTTACAAATCTAGCTGACCTTTTCTGCACCTTCTCAAGTTCATCTTGAAGAAGTATACTTCGAGGGTCCCAAACTGAACTGCCATACTCCAGGACTGGCTGCACCAGTCCCTTGTATGCTGACTCTTTAACATCTTGTGGGCATGCTGCCAAGTTACGTCTGAGGAAGCTGAGGGGCCTATTAGCCTTTGTGCAAATATTGCTGACATGTGTGTTCCATTTCAAATCATTGGTAATGGTTATGCCGAGATACTTGGTAGTTTCTGCATTACTGAGGACTGTTCCCTCTAAGGTATAGGAAGCATTGATCTTCTTGATCTGTTTCCTTGTAATTTGCATTATATTGCATTTAACAGGTTGAAATCTCATGCCCCAACTCCTTGCCCAACAACCTAAATGATCTATATCCTCCTGAAGTTTCACTGTGTCTTAAATATCTCTGATTTCACGATAGCAAACACAGTCGTCAGCAAAAAGTCTTAATTCCAAGTCAATATTGTCTGTTATATCGTTAATGTATAACGAGAACAACAATGGTCCAAGCACGGTGCCCTGGCAGTGGGGGACACCTGACAAAACCAAAGCCCAATCCGACTTAACTC
This sequence comes from Ctena decussata, assembly GCA_963989385.1. NCBI lineage: Eukaryota > Metazoa > Mollusca > Bivalvia > Lucinida > Lucinidae > Ctena > Ctena decussata. Next base: position 67,269 of record OZ022514.1, read on the forward strand.
CATTTACCACCACACGTTGCTGCCTGTAACAGAGAAAAGAATCTATCCAAATTCAAAGTCTTCCCTAGCCGTATAGCTAACGTAATTCATGAGGGGGAGTGTCAAAAGCTTTATCAAAGTCCAAGATAAAACACAGGCATTCGGTACATTGGAAGTTAGAGGGGGTCAGGACATAAACATCGACAGATAAATATATAAAGACAAGGTTACTAACTCTGCATGGGCCTTTCTAGGGGTTACTGGGTTTAACAAGCTCATTTGGATCACTCAATCATTTTTATGAATACCTTTTTTGCCTTATGTCTCATGGACATACTGCTCTTATGTACGAAACAAGCCTTTTTTTTTTGGCTTCAAACGGTTCTCGATTAATTCACCAGACGACCCCAATTTCACGTTTGCCAGCACGATGTTGGCCATGGAAAGAATGCTTTGTTTCACTACTGCACGCGCTCATCCAGGCTCTCTGCCATTAATCTGATATGTGTACGACGAAAAACAACTGAAACCATTTTCATTTACCAGCTAGACAACCATTAGTTTGTTCCTGGGTGTCGCTAAAGGATTTGTTTATTTTTCGTTTTCTGTGAGATGCAAATGTCCGCCATGACACCGTTCATCGAAAACAACCGAACATATCCGAATAACAATCCATTTTGTATCCCTTTTTTGATTGGATAATGGAATACAGGACTGGTTCTCGGTTTTCTGGCATTTCTGCGATAGCGGAAAAACCAGCGAAATCTCGCGCCATCTGTCAAAAGCAAAAAAAGAGCTCGATGACAAACAAAGACTTGCGGTTGATTTTCCTGTTTCTGTTCACAACGACATACAAGGGCCGAACTGAAATGCTCTATTTGTGGCAGAACATACATGCGCCGTCAGCACCTGAGAAAACATATTGCAAACCATGATCTTCCCCGTAAAATGAGAAAATGCACAGTATGTGGTAGGGAATTTAAATGTAACTATAAGTTGAAGAGACATCTATCTATTCATACTGGTGACTATCCCTATTCTTGCGAAATTTGCGGAGCGCCTTTGTCTTCAAAATCCCAGGTTGAACAACACAAATTCGTTCATGCACAAGATAACAGTCATAAATGTGATCACTGTGGGACAGGATTTGAATTGAAGAGTGAACTAACTAAACATATTGCTTCCCATTTCGAGAGACAATTTCATAAATGTCAGATCTGCGGACGATGGTTCACACAGAAACAACACGTGACACTTCACATGAAAGCTCACTCCGGAGTGAAATCTTACGCTTGTGAGATTTGCCAAAAGAAATTTGCTTATCCAGAATCTCTCACAAGACACATGAGAATTCATACTGGTGAGACGCCATATAAATGTGAGATATGTGGAAAGGAATTCGGATTCTTGTCACTACTTCAGGGTCATAAAATACTACATACAGGAAAAAAGCCTTACAGTTGTGAGTTTTGTCAGAAATCCTATACCTGGAAAACGGATCTGAATAGACATAGAGCGACACACACCGGGGATAAACCTTTTAGTTGTAAAATCTGTGGTCACAAATTTGGGCGGCAAAGAGACATAAGAAGGCATCAAGTTATTCATAAAGGTGGCAAACTTGATTCTTGCGAATATTGCGGAGCAGTATTTAAGCGTAAAGGAGAATTGACAAAACATATTCAATTTAAACATCGTGGTAAGACAGCCTATACATGTCATATTTGTAATAAACAGTTTTTAGCACCAAGGGCATTATCTCTTCATATATTTATACATACTGGAGAAAAACCTTACTGCTGCCAAGTCTGTGGGAGATCGTTTAACAGGCAAGAGAACCTAAGAAGGCACGAAGCTGTACATACAAGCATGAACAACGAAAGTGAACTTTAAAAATCAAAAGGTTTCTATGTTTGTTTTAGCTGTACGACCCATTTAACGCCATTAATGACAATCCGAGACGGGCTTCAACAAATCTTAGTGCATACAGGCTTTAATGCATGTTAGAGCAATGAGGATTCAGACAGTTTACAGTGTCTCACGTTCACATAAATTGTATTTAGATCATGACAAGTACTAACACTCAGTGATTAATCTAGATCATGACAAGTACTAACACTCAGTGATTAATCTTGATCATGACAAGTACTAACACTCAGTGATTAATCTAGATCATGACAAGTACTAACACTCAGTGATTAATCTAGATCATGACAAGTACTAACACTCAGTGATTAATCTAGATCATGACAAGTACTAACACTCAGTGATTAATTTAGATCATGACAAGTACTAACACTCAGTGATTAATCTAGATCATGACAAGTACTAACACTCAGTGATTAATCTTGATCATGACAAGTACTAACACTCAGTGATTAATCTAGATCATGACAAGTACTAACACTCAGTGATTAATCTAGATCATGACAAGTACTAACACTCAGTGATTAATCTAGATCATGACAAGTACTAACACTCAGTGATTAATCTTGATCATGACAAGTACTAACTCTCAGTGATTAGTCTAGATCATGACAAGTACTAACACTCAGTGATTAATCTAGATCATGACAAGTACTAACACTCAGTGATTAATCTAGATCATGACAAGTACTAACACTCAGTGATTAATCTAGATCATGACAAGTACTAACACTCAGTAATTAATCTTTAAGATACGCAGATGCATCATGGCTAGCCATAGTTGTTTGAACTTGCCGTGGCTCATAGTCTCGTTGTTTGAACTTGCCGTGGCTCATAGTCTCGTTGTTTGAACTTGCCGTGGCTCATAGTCTCGTTGTTTGAACTTGCCGTGGCTCATAGTCTCACGTGCTGGGAGGAGCTCCCCTAGTTCAGTAGGTTTAACGCAGCAGGTGAATATTCTTTTGCTAGTGCGCCGAAAGTGCTTTCACACATGGATATTGCATATGCACCTCCTTGCTTCGCAAAGGCGCGATAAAAACGAGATAACGGGAAATTAAATAAAATTGATCGGGTAATTGAAAAAAATAGACAAGTTAGATCGCTGAGATTGATTTTTAAGCACAGCCTTTGCCGTGAATGTCCTCTATGTATAAAGATTGAATAAATCTCTTCAGCATGTTTATAACTTTCAAACACACATACACACACACGCACACACACACACACACACACACACACACACACACACACACTAAAATATATAAACAGATAAGTCAGAACGTAAGCAAAGCAAAGTTACGGTTCTTGTACATTGCAGTGTTATAGTGTCTGCTTTTGTGGGAATTTTCTAAGCAACAAACTGAATACTGGTGGTGAAGTTATTCGCCAGACAAAAGTGATTATGAAGGCAAATAACTCAAAAGCAGATCATAGTAAAGTTTTGGTTCATAAATATGGCATTTTGTCATAAAGTTTAACTCTTCTATCAATGGGTCAAATGTGAACCACATCCCTTGAACAGTTCTTGTTAAATCTTTATCAATATAACAAAAGTGAGAAGGGAGATAACTGAAAACGTAGACAAGGTAGAGTAATGGTTCTTAGACACTGCACCTGCCTTACAAAACGTCAGAAAATATGGGAATGTAGCCAGTTTATTTTAATGTTTTCATGGTAATTAGAATTATTCTGGATATATTGCTAAGTTGTAATTATACATTTCCTATTGTGATGATAGATTTCAGCGATTTTGTCACAGAGAGTATTATTTTTCCAAATCTTTTGACTAGTGTCTATGAGAACCTCAGAGCAGTTTTCCATAGTATAGAAATACCTATTGTATATTGCTTATTTTTTCATTAAGAAAGAGTAACATTACGCTTATACCTGCTTGTACAATACATTTTGTAATTTTCTGCCTATCAGCTGGTTAGATAATCTTTATTTTGATATTGTACCCTAAAATCAATGAACGAGTAACTTGACATTATATACTAAGTTAATGTGATACTCGTCGGCTGCACCTCCTGGCCCCAAGTCTAGGTAATTTTTCTTTTGATATACATTGTTTTGAATTTAGCAAAGAGCAGTTTTGTTTCTTTTTTTTTATAAAAAAAATATCTTGTTACTGTTGTCTTAAGAAAGAGTAGAATCAAGCTTATACCTGCCAGTACAATACATTTTGTGATTGTCTGCCTATTAGCTGGTTAGATAATCTTTATTTTTTACATCCTAAAATCAATAAAAGAGTAACTCTTCTGACCCATTGGACAAAAGTATCACTTTCTAGTGGTATCTGGGATTTTTGTATCTCGGCTTGCAATCTCAGCCTAGGCTCAGAAAGCTGCCTCAAAATATCAGTCATTGCTATATACATGTAGTACAGCCCAATTAATTCCACACTTAAATTCAACAAACCAACTTGCTGCTACCTGTCATGTAAATTGCATGCGAAATGAAACTGACAGCTAGTGATGTGCATGAGGTGTCACTGTAGATTTCTGATTAGCTACCAGTGATAAAAAATGCATGCACACTGTGAAATTAACTCACATGTCAGACCTATTAATAGAAAATTAGCCTGAAGTTTATAGGAATGGCTTCATCAGGAAGCTAAGGTATTCAATGAACATTCTGCTCTATTAAATACAATGGGTGAGAAAACAATCAATGATGGGGTTTTGGGCCTCGACAAGGAAATCTCAGGCTCGTTTTAAGGTTATTTAAGTTTTAACTTTTTGCTCGGCAAACCTGGCATAAGACTAAATAATCTGAAAACAAGCCTGAGATTTCTTCGACTCGGCCTCAAACCCATCATACATGTTATTAGTATCAGTGAATGAGACATCATATACTAAGTAAATGTGAATGCAGTGAACACCAGAAAGGACATCTAATAATGTACCCAACAGTAAAGGCATATGAGCCGCGACACGACAAAACCAACAAAGTGGCATTTGCGCCCCTCGAAGACTCAGATCAGCCGGAGCATTCGCCCAGTCTGATCAGAGACGTCGCTTGTGCTTAAAGGGTAGCTAAGGATCTAAGCTAGTTCCATGCGAACAGCGAAGACTCTGATCAGGCTTGGCGGATGCCCAGGCTGATCTGAGTCTGCGCTGGGCGCACAACCACTTTGTTGGTTTTCTCGTGTCGTGGCTCAATTATCATTGAATACGAAACTTTGATTAATCTTGTCAGGAAGTTGACAAATGTTACCAACAGATTGATCAAAAGGGTTTATTATGTATTATGTTAATTGTTAGCCTCCTCTCCTTGTTTTACAGGTTCGAGCTGGCAGATATGGCTGAATATAGATTATGAAACTACTTGTTTTATGAAGTTTTCGAAACGTTTTTGCAACACTCCTAATTTTCATCAGTCATTGTTATACGCTTGCTTTGAGCAGGCAGGCCGCTTTTTTTAAATATGATTTCACAGCAGGAAGTAAGCAGGCCAGGTTGTCTAAAATTGGTATAGGGTCCAGAAGAGCTGTCGCCAGATTAGTCATTTTCTTTCATGACAGTTAAATTTAGAAACATGTTGCTTTTTAAAGCATATGATTATTAATTGTACTCTGTGTCTATCATAATCGAAAACATGTTATTCAGTTTAACGAATAAAATTACAATTATTCAGTTTCACTCCCAGCTTCATTTTACTTTTGTATTGCCCATTATTTGTTTGAGCTCACCTGAGTCTTTAGGCTCATAGGCGAGCTTAAAGTATAGCCATGATCATTGTCTATTCGTCTTCCACCATTTTCAAAGATCTTTTCCAAAACCTCTTGACCTATCAAAGCCAAATTTCATATTAACCCTTAGTGGGATGGGGTAACGAAAGTTTGTTCGCACGGTCTGGGTCACATGACCAAGACAGCCGCCATCCCCATATACGGTGAAGCCCTTTAAAAAAAATTTCATCAGAACCAAAAGGCCAATGACCTTTTCTTCCTTTCTTTCTACGTATACTGCTACACCTCTCTCAAGGATTATGAACAGGTGTAAGGTGTACACTCCAGTTTTGCAGTATGAACTTCCTTGTAGCCATGTTTCTACAAAACGGATCTTTAAACCTGCACAGGGGGCCTCCACCTTAAAAAGATGTTCAGATGGTCCTGGTCACATGACCAAGATGGCTGCCATGCAATGTACGGTAAAAACAATTTAAAATTTTTCTTCTCCAATACTGAAAAGCCAGTGACTCTGAAACCTGATATGTAGCATCAGGGACTCAGGCCCTACGCAATTTGTTCTCGTGATGACCTTGCATTGACCTAGACCGAATTTATGGCAAGGTAAACTTTGGTACGATATGTTTTGTATTGGTAAATGCTTAAAGAATCGATTTCTCAGAAACTGCTAATATTTGATATATATGGTTAGCTAAATCGGTAGATGAAGATAACTTCTCCAAGACAATCCCAGCATGTCCTACGGCGTTGTCTGCCCCTGCCCAGGGGCATGTGTGTTTTATAGGACTGTTGGACCTCTGATTTATTACATCTTTCGCTGGCTTTGAACAAGAATCTGAAAAAACTTTGTCATGCATGGCGCTGTCCACCCGTCACATTTTTGGTCATTCAAGGCCATAAATATAACAAACTTCTTTGTAAACCTCAAACCCAACAGCAGCTGACAAGTCGGAAGATGTTGTTCATATCTCTGTACATGCATATTACTTCCTTCCCCTCATCCCAACGGCCCCTACAACCCTTTCTTTTTGCCACACATGCTAGATAAGTCGCGTCAGGCAAAAAGAGGCTCGATATATCTCCGAACAGCAAAGATTCAGAGCCGTCAGTAAATCCGTGCAGTCTAGTTTAGGCTTTCCATTCACGGCTGCAGATTCCTTACGGTCCATACATGATGTGTGCGACTGACAAAGGCTCTGGCCAGTATGAGCAGATGTGCAGGCTGGTCTGAGTCTTTCCTGTTCTCATATACGTTTATCTACATTTTTGCATGGAGCAAAATTAATGTTATTATCTACCTTTCAGCGGTACAATTAGCGCCTTGCCTAGTGATGTCAGTGTTAATTTGTCACAAAGGGGGTTGTACTAGTCCAAAAGATTATCACATTTCCGAGTGATATCGTCAAGCCTAAAGACCAGGAAATCCCCGCTCACTATCCCCTGGAAGAAGTGGTTTCAGGGTGCCAGTCTGTCGCTCACTGTCCCCTGGAAGAGGTGGTTTCGGGATGTCAGTCTATCGCTCACTGTCCCCTGGACGAGGTAGTTTCAGGGTGCCAGTCTATCGCTCACTGTCTCCTCGAAGAGGTGAGGTGGTTTCAGGGTGCCAGTCTGTCGCTCACTGTCCCCTGGAAGAGGTGGTTTCAGGGTGCCAGTCTATCGCTCACTGTCCCCTAGAAGAGGTGGTTTCAGGTCGCCAGTCTATCGCTCACTGTCCCCTGGAATAGGTGGTTTCAGGGTGCCGGTCTGTCGCTCACTGTCTCCTGAAAGAGGTGGTTTCAGGGTGCCAGTCTATCACTCACTGTCCCCTGGAAGAGGTGCTTTCAGGGTGCCAGTCTGTCGCTCACTGTCCCCTGGAAGAAGTGGTTTCAGGGTGCCAGTCTATAGCTCACTGTCCCCTGGAAGAGGTGGTTTCAGGGTGCCAGTCTATCACTCACTGTCCCCCGGAAGAGGTGGTTTCAGGGTGCCAGTCTGTCGCTCACTGTCCCCTGGAAGAGGTAGTTTTAGGGTGCCAGTCTAGCGCCTACTGTCCCCTTGAAGAGGTGGTTTCAGAGTGCCAGTCTGCCGCTCACTGTCCCCTGGAAGAGGTGGTTTCATGGTGCCAGTCTGTCGCTCACTGTCCCCTGGAAGAGGTAGTTTCAGGGTGCCAGTCTATTGCTCACTGTTCCCTGGAAGAGGTGGTTTCATGGTGCCAGTCTATCGCTCACTGTCCCCTGGAAGAGGTAGTTTCAGAGTGCCAGTCTGTCGCTCACTGTCCCCTGGAAGAGGTGCTTTCAGGGTGCCAGTCTATCGCTCACTGTCCTCTGGAAGAGGTGGTTTAAGTGTGCCAGTCTATCGCTCACTGTCCCCTGGAAGAGGTGGTTTCGGGTTGATAGTCTATCGCTCAATGTACCGTGGAAAACTAGTTTCAGGGTGCCAGTCTATCGCTCACTGTCCCGTGGAAAAGGTGGTTTCAGGATGCCAGTCTGTCGCTCACTGTCCCGTGGAAGAGGTGGTTTCAGGGTGTCAGTCTATCGCTCACTATCCCCTGGAAGAGATGGTTTCAGGATGCCAGTCTGTCGCTCACTGTCCCCTGGGGGAGGTGGTTTCAGGGTGCCAGTTTATCGCTCACTGTCTCCTGGGAGAGGTGGTTTCAGGGTGCCAGTCTATCGCTGTCCCCTGGAAAAGGTGGTTTCAGGGTGCCAGTCTATCGCTCACTGTCCACTGGAAAAGGTGGTTTCAGGGTGCCAGTCTGTCGCTCACTGTCCCCTGGAAGAGGTGGTTTCAGGGTTCCAGCAGTCTATCGGTCACTGTCCCCTGGAAGAGGTGTTTCAGGGTGCCAGTCTATCGCTCACTGTCCCCTGGAAGAGGTGGTTTTAGGGTGCCAGTCTATCGCTAACTGTCCCGTGGAAGAGGTGGTTTCAGGGTGCCAGTCTATCGCTCACTGTCCCATGGAAGAGGTGGTTTCAGGGTGCCAGTCTGTCGCTCACTGTCCCCTGGAAGAGGTGCTTTCAGGGTGCCAGTCTGTCGCTCACTGTCCCCTGGACGAGGGGCTTTCAGGGTTCAGTCTATCGCTCACTGTCCTCTGGGAGAGGTGGTTTCAGAGTGCCAGTCTATCGCTCACTGTCCCCTGGATAAGGTGGTTTCAGGGTGCCAGTCTATCGCTCTCTGTCCCCTGGAAGAGATGGTTTCAGGATGCCAGTCTGTCGCTAACTGTCCCCTGGAAGAGGTGGTTTCAGGGTGCCAGTCTATCGCTCACTGTCCACTGGAAAAGGTGGTTTCAGGGTGCCAGTCTGTCGCTCACTGTCCCCTGGAAGAGGTGGTTTCAAGGTTCCAGCAGTCTATCGGTCACTGTCCCCTGGAAGAGGTGTTTCAGGGTGCCAGTCTATCGCTCACTGTCCCCTGGAAGAGGTGATTTAGGGTGCCAGTCTGTCGCTCACTGTCCCGTGGAAGAGGTGGTTTCAGGGTGCCAGTCTATCGCTCACTGTCCCCTGGAAGAGGTGGTTTCAGGGTGCCAGTCTGTCGCTCACTGTCCCCTGGAAGAGGTGCTTTCATGGTGCCAGTCTGTCGCTCACTGTCCCCTGGACGAGGGGCTTTCAGGGTTCAGTCTATCGCTCACTGTTCTCTGGGAGAGGTGGTTTCAGAGTGCCAGTCTATCGCTCACTGTCCCCTGGAAAAGGTGGTTTCAGGGTGCCAGTCTATCGCTCTCTGTCCCCTGGAAGAGATGGTTTCAGGATGCCAGTCTGTCGCTAACTGTCCCCTGGAAGAGGTGGTTTCAGGGTGCCAGTTTATCGCTCACTGTCCCGTGGAAGAGATAATTTTCAGGGTGCCAGTCTATCGCTGTCCTCTGGAAAGGGTGGTTTCAGGTAGGTTTCATTAAGACGAGGTAACTATTTTTCGGAACATTGGCGGAAACATCACGCAGAGTAGGGTAGAATAAGACATTTTGTTTTGGTCATATCGCCCTTCAGCACTATCAAGTTTTTTTCGAGTGCGGTCAGTAAACAAAACTCTACAATATCAAGATTTCAAAATATGTTCTACAGGTGGACGCCCGTAAAATAACGGGAAATGGACTGGCAGCTGGTTGCGTACACTGCAAAAAATCCATAGATTTTACGGTAGAATAACTGGCAACCAGCTGCCAGTCCATTTCCCGTTATTTTTACGGTTGCCCGTAAACATTGCAGGAATTATCAGGTAGAATAGGATAGAATAGAACAGGTGTTGTTTTGGTCTTGATGCCCTTCAACACTATAAAGGTATTTTCGAGTACGGAAATTTTCAGTGCAGAAATGACTTTACATAAGCATTTTTTTTATAAGATTCCTCTTATATGGGGGGCTTATATGGGAGGGATTGGAAGGAAAGTATTTTAGAATGTCCGAGGCCAACATCCAATCACAGGTCATTGACTTTTATAACCAAGCAAGTGCAGGGAATCCCGGTCCATAAATAAATATATCTCGTGACCTCGTGCACATTCCCGCAGTTTATGGACTGGTACATCGTCTAATTACTTCCTCAAATTTTAATGCACGCGGCATATTTCGTTAAACCGGTCTATTTTTCGGACTGGTTTGCCATTGTTTTATCTTTCAATAAGGTAGTTCGGAACAGGTCAAAATGGCGGACGTTCAACATGTGAAAGAAGCCACGGAAACATACTACACTGCTCGATTTCTTATGACATTATATGGGAGTTCATGATAGATATTTTACTCTTTTTGGAAAGTTAGACTGTTTTTCTTTCTTTAGACGGCTTTTCTCGCTATATTTACCCTTACAGGCGACGGATCCACATCAGTCCCTTATTTTACTCTTTTGCCATAAATTCAATAATACATGAGCACTCATGTAAGATCCTCTATTTGGCATACAGTGTAGCATGTGTTACAGCCGCGTGAAATGTTCAGTGAAGGAAGGAAAGGTGTTCATTTACAGCAACTTGAAGATCAATGTTCAGCTGATTTGAGCGTAAGTTAAAACAGTCTGGCCCATGTTCCTGCTTCTGAATGTGTTCTTTACTCTTTAATGAACTCTTTAAGATTTTAATTGTCCCCCGCCTTTTCGAAGAAAAGCGGAGGGACATAGTTTTCGGCATTCCGTCCTTCCGTCCGTCCGTCCGTCCTTCCGTCCTTGTTTCCGTCCTTGTTTCCGTCCTTCCGTCCCCCTAATGTAGTAGGTACCTTGTGTGCGCAACTCCTCCTACAGTTTTATGCCGATTCTTTCGAAACTTTACAGATGTTTTTGTCATGGTCTGAAGATACGCATGTGGTTTGGATATAATCCTGAGATTATTTTTTGTCACTTTTTCCACAAGTTGAACTTAGTAATTTTTTAGGCATTTTTACTATCAAAGTGACTAGATAGTGGGTACCTTGTGTGCGCAACTCCTCCAACAGTTTTATGCTGATGCCTTTGAAACTTCACAGGTATTTTGGTCATGGTCTGAAGATACGTATGTGGTTTGGATATATTCCTGAGATTATTTTTTGTCACTTTTTCCACAAGTTGAACTTAGTAATTTTTTAGGCGTTTTTACTATCATAGTGACTAGATAGTAGGTACCTTGTGTGCGCAACTCCTCATACAGTTTTATGCCGATGCCTTTGAAACTTCACAGGTGTTTTGGTCATGGTCTGAAGATACGCATGTGGTTTGGATATAATCCTGAGATTTTTTTTTTCACTTTTTTTACAAGCTGAACTTAGTAATTTTTTAGGCGTTTTTACTATCATAGTGACTAGACAGTGGGTACCTTGTGTGCGCAACTCCTCATACAGTTTTATGCCGATTCCTTTGAAACTTCACAGGTGTTTTAATCATTGTCTGAAGATATGCATGTGGTTTGGATATAATCCTCACATTATTTTTTATTACTTTTTTCGCAAATTGAACTTAGCCATTTTTCATACATTTTTACTATCAAAGTGAATAGATAGTTGGTACCTTGTGTGTGCAACTCCTCCTACAGTTTTATGCCAATTCCTTTGAAACTTCACAGGCGTTTTGATCATGGTCTGAAGATATGCATGTGGTTTGGATATAATCCTCACATTATTTTTTTATTACTTTTTTCACATTTTTAACTTAGCCGCTTTTCCAGCTCAAACACTTAAGTGTATATACAGTGGAGACCTAGTTTCCAAGGCGGGGGACATAAATTCGTCGAATTTGCTTGTTTTACTTTACTGCAGCTGGTGTTACGCCGTGTGGCGGCCGTAAAACGTCTCCCCGTACATCATCCATAGATATACATGTATAGTGCAGATTATATTTTATTTTCGTCCTTTGAGATTAGAGGATATGTTCTGAGGAATCTGAAATTTTAAATTGGTTTAGAATCTTACTCTAGATCATCGTCTTTTACATTATTTGGGTCCTTTTTGGTACTAAGCAGTCTTTGAATCGACTGCTCAATTAAAATTAAGAAATTACAGTATGGTTTCTCTGGTTTCGTCATTTTTAAATTTTGAATTTTTAATGATCTAACTTTTTGTTCTCACATAGACTCACGGTCTCACTTCCATAATTTCTCACACATGGTTTAAATATTCCATTTTGTTTCTGTCTACTCTTCTTGCCTCATACTTATATTAATTACGCTGTCTTAGTTATTTTAGTCATAATTGTTCAAGGTAGCATATGCATATTAATTTCAACAGATGTAATGTAAATGGAGCGTAACTCAAAGAGTCCGAAGTACTCAGGGTCGTTTGCGAACTATTTAAGTTTCATGCTCGACAAGCCTCGCTTAAGACAAAATAATCTGAAAGCCAGCCTGAAAGTCGCTTGTCTTTGTCCCAGTACCACCATAGAGTCTATGAGTCTCACATATTTTCATCTGATCAGACATGATCATGTGGTTTAATTATCACACATTATCTCACTTTCTACCCTAGTCACCCCGTATCGAAAATTCTCTCCCCTTATATCACCCACCATCAAATATTCTGTATCACTCAGTGGAACATGTTTTACTCGATCTGGTAAACAAAAAAATCATCCGTATTTTCGCATTTAGATATTTTAATTCCAGAAAACCACAGACGTATGGTCAAAGTTCATCAACCCCCTTCCGGCAAAAATGAAGATCTGGACAATGTTGATATTGAACAAACACTAAATTTAGTCAGGAAAACATCCCGCACAAAGTCTCACATATTAATCACTGCTAAGAAAGTATATAAATTACAATAGTCATAAACCACTTGTTCCTCGTGAGAATTCTTACTATTCGCGAATCTATTGGCTCGCGAGCTAAATCTGGTTTAATCTTAACATAAATTGTATTCTGACGGCAGACAACGTTGAGAAATACCTTATCAACTTCTGTGACGTCACACGGTGAAGCAATATCGTTTCAGCGTCTTTTTTAAGTGAAAAGTTGAAAAAAAATCATTTCAATGTCACCGTGATGTCACAACAATATTAACGTCATGGTAACCTCACGCCTTTATACAATACCACATTAAGTTTATTCTGACATCTCAAATTGAAACTATGGCGTGTCAAAGTCTTTATAACGTAGGTAATGAAACAGTACGGCATCAAGGTCATTGTAACGTCACACATTGAACCATCGACGTATTGACGTAACTTGTTAAACGTTAGGCCTATATGCCAGAAGAGATAGGCTATCTTGTTGTATGGGCTTATCACAGAGGGCGTTGAGCGACAAAATATCCCAACGAGTAAACAACGATAAAATATCCCAGAGGGCATACAACGACAAAATATCCCAGCGGGCATACAACGACAAAATATCCCAGCGGGCATACAAGATAGCCCAGCAGGCATACTAAGACACAATATCCAGCGGGCATACAACGGCAAATACCCCAGCGAATAGACAACGAATTCTCCAAGCTGGCATACAATGACAAATTATCGCAACGGGCATATAACGACAAAATATCGCAGCGGGCATACAACGACAAAATATCCCAGCGGGCAAACATTTACAAAATATCCCAGCGGGCAGACAACGACAAAATATCGCAGCGGGCAGACAACGATAAAATATCCCAGCGGGCATACAATGACAAATAGCCTAGCGGACAGACAACAACAAAATATCCCAGCAGGCAGACAACAACAAATATCCCAGTGGACATACAACAACAAAATATCCCAGTGTGCAGACAACGACAAAATATCCTAGCCGGCACACAACAACATAATATCCCAGTAGGCAGACAACAACAAAATATCCTAGCCGGCACACTACAACAAAATATCCCAGTAGGCAGACATGGACAAAATATCCTAGCCGGCACACAACAACAAAATATCCCAGTAGGCAGACAACAACAAAATATCCCAGCCGGCACACAACAACAAAATATCCCAGCGGCTAGATAACAACAAAATAGCCCAGTGGGCAGACAATGATAAAATATCCCAGCGGGCAGACAACGACAAAATATCGCAGCGGGCAGACAACGACAAAATATCGCAGCGGGCATACAACTACAAAATATCCCAGTCGGGCATACAATTACAAAATATCCCAGCGGGCAGACAACGACAAAATATCGCAGCAGGCAAACAACAACAAAATATCGCAGCGAACAGACAACAACAAAATATCCCAGCGGGCAGACAACGACAAAATATCGCAGCGGGCAGACAATGACAGCGGGCGTCGGCATATAATGTCGTTGTATGCCCACAGGCATATTATTGCCGTTGTGTCCTGTTGAAATTGTTTGTCGTGTGCCCATTGAGATATTTTGCCGCAAATTACATAATATGCGTATAGTTCTAGGAAACAGAAAACAGCAATATGTCTAGATAACGCTTAAACAAGTTCGACAAAAATCTTCCAAGCAAGAGAACAACAACCACTCGATTATGATTATGTTCATTGCTTTGCTGCTAAGATTAAGAATTAGCACCATTAAATCATATAATCATACAGTAGTGGAAAGGCATGTTTAAGACTAGGTAAAGAACTGCATGATAAATCAATGAGGATGCCGGCTCTTGGCAGCAAACAATAAACTCATGCAGAAGTTTTTAGTTCCCAGTAGAATAAGAACCATTTTGAACGGTAGAACAACTGTTAATGTCTACAGAAAGAACACTAGACGTCAGACAAATACCAGGAAACAGAGTTGGTAAAGTGAATAATGAAATGGTAAATAAAAAGGAAACAGAAAAACATGCCCAAGTAATTTATCATGTTTCTTAATGTGTGTAGAAGAAAATAGGTTATGAAATAAAAACAGTTTCATATGGTAGTTGATAACCAATAATGGCTGCCTCACAAACATCATACAAAACTTCAACTAAAGCAGTTTAAGACAAAACGCGGGTATCCATGTCTAAGATGACTATTGCCAATACCATCTTAATATCTATATATTTTACAAATTAAATTATGACACTAAGAATAGACTAAAATCATAAAACACGAACCAACAAACGGAGTAACACATTTACGATAACGAACAAACGGAGTAACACATTTACGATACAGACAAACAAAGAGGAAGCGCAAAAGAAAGAATGCTCACTATCATACCATTGATGCGCATAACCTCATACTTATCTTATGGTGCAGGTCCATCCTGACCCAACTACATGTAGAGGCTTCCTTTCGATCCGATGCATCGCATTGTTTTCTCATCATATAGAGGATATATGTATTTGACTTTTTCAGTGTAAGATCGATTTTTACACCGAATAAAGACCAAACGCAGTATTTTCACGAGTGGCGAAACCACTGAAAATACCACTTTTGGTGTTCGTGAGTGAAATAAAAATTCATCTTACCCTGGAAAAGTCAAATTTTCTATTTCTTTTATGCTTGAAAATCGCAATAATTCTGTTTATTCAAGAGCGTCAGCCATCACGACAGACACACAACTTTTTTCTAGCCGTTTTGCGTCAAATTTGATGCTCTCAGCGTGTTTATTAGGTTTGATATTCGTTGTAAACAAATTTGCAGCTGAAAAAAAAAATAGCTTCAAATATCATTTTGATCTAAAAAAAATGCCAAGAAAGAATGCCTACAGGAGTCTAAAGCGGCCTGACGTCACGTGCAGTAACACTGTTACGTTTTTAGAGAGATCATTAACGTCGTAATGACATGCAAACATGCACAACGTAAGTATTGTCAAACCAGATAAGATTTAGCTAGTTAATCAACAAAAACCTTGAGGCTATTTCACAAAAATCCAATTTCTGAAACAGTGAAATCGAAATTGATAACTTCACTGAAACAGTGAGATTATGTTTCGATTTCACCGAGAAATCTCTATAATTCATTAAAAAGTATAAAAGAAAGTTGTTTTATTATGTTTAATCATGATGTCTCACTGATGCGTTAGGAGGACCCTCCACCAGGACATGCTAGCCCAACATTTAGGTCAAGAGCGAATGAAAACTACTTTCATATGTACATATTGGTAAATATCCTTGAATCGGAAACGTCAAACTACTTGAAACTGTTCACAGCATTTTAAACGGTTGAGAAGCTTGACAATTTTAATATATAGATTATTGATATGTAAGGGCCTGTGATAAGCCAAAATATACATGTATTTAGGTAGGTACATGTATTTAGGTAGGTACATGTATTTAGGTAGGTACATGTATTTAGGTAGGTACATGTAGTGAGTGATTCGGGCTGGTCTTCTCTAATTCATAAATCAAATCCGCAAAACATATATTTCATTTCTATTACAGTCAATTCTTGTTATTTACTAAAGTCCGAGAAGTTTAACAAATATGATTATGAACTATCAGTATTTTGAGATAACAGTACCTGCAAAAGTCAGACTATATAGAAAACGATCTTTTTTTTTTTCAAATATAAATTCACTTTAACATATGATGATTTTTGAAATAGCATTGTTTGATATAACATGAGTTGATTGTATACATGCATCTATTTCAGCCTGTAGAGTTTAGGAGAAGCCGCTTTAAGAGTCTACCTGTTAGTTTCGCTCAGTCTAACAGGTATGCTATCAGGTAAAGAGAAATTCTCCGGAATTTCAGATCTGTTTTTTAACGTCGAAGTTGGATAACGATAATGCATATCACATGCATAATGCATTTGAATGGATTAAAAATTGTTTAAAACAGAGGTAACTAATACTGCAACATGTATATGTGTTATATGTGTCTATACAGCATGTTGTGCTCTAGAAGTTTCTGCCATTCCATTTTGGAGCATTGTCGCAGTGTTGAGTTTTATTCGTTATAATAACTTTTTAACAAAGTGTCGTCATGTTTGGATCATTGTAAAGATAAGTTATGTTGGGTGGAATTTTTACGAAAGAATGACAAAAACACGTAGATGGCAGATCAGAATGACAAGTACAACGGAACAGGCTTTATAAACTACCTGTATATAATAAGTAATTATTCGTTTTGAAAACTGCAAGAGAGGGGTAGCTCTAGTCACTCAATAATGGATCAGGCTACAAGTTTAGCATTCAACGAGCTCATACCACCGAAAAGAAGCCGACGGCGACTTGCGAAGCTGCGAGAGGAAAAAAAAGTTTCTGGGCCCCTCTGCGAGGCTTAGTACAGTTCCCATTTCGTTGTTTCAGACTGGCTGACAAAGGAGCTTAGTAGAGTTCCCATTTCGTTGTTTCAGACTGGCTCACCACGGAGCTTAGTAGAGTTCCCATTTCGTTGTTTCAGACTGGCTCACCACGGAGCTTAGTAGAGTTCCCATTTCGTTGTTTCAGACTGGCTCACCACGGAGCTTAGTAGAGTTCCCATTTCGTTGTTTCAGACTGGCTCACCACGGAGCTCCGTATCCGTCGCCAATTGTAAGACTACCACGATTGTCTAAACGCCGACAAGAAAGAAAAAGAAAAGAAAAACAGGGATTTTTATGGATACACTTACATACAACTGAGCAAGATTCAGTTACGGATGCGATACGGTTAAGGTCACGCCCAAAAGCCACCATGCTTCACCACGGAAATTTTAAACAGTTTAAAATTTCCATGGCGACTTCCGGCTTAAGACGGTTCTTCAGGGATCATTACGGACCACTACGAATGCATCTCCGGGGCTTATACGAATTACGACGATGTGCTACCGTTTGTGAAACCGTAGGAGACGTGTGTGTGCGACAGGCTTTTATGGTGGCTGGTTTGTGCCATTTCATCTTTTCGTCTTGTCGCCGCGAAAAGACGCCACGCGAAAAGGCGAAAAGACGCCATGCGAAAAGACGAAAAAAATGCCATGCGAAAAGACGAATTAACGCCATGCGAAAAGGCGAAAAGACGAAACCCGCCACGCGAATAGACGAAATTTCAGCGCGAAAAGACGAAAAAACGCCATGCGAAAAAACGTCATTTGAAACTCTTATTTTGTCCACGTCTTTTCGTCTTTTTGCCTGGCGTCTTTTCATCTTTTCGTCTTTACGCATGACGTTATTTCGTCTTTTCGTCTTTTCGCGTGGCGTTATTTCGTCTTTTCGCATGGCGTTATTTCGTCTTGTCGGCGCGAAATAACGTCATGCGATAAAGACACTCTGCATTTTTGCCTTCCTTCTCTGTGAGGGACAACTCCTACAGGAAAGACTTTGCTCCTCTAGGAGCAAATTCTTTCGTTTAATAGTAAACCCCTTAATTAGGGAAAACTTGAAGAGGAAGTCACAGAACTTGTTACCCTTTGTAAAAATGGCGGAAGGGGGCATATTTTCATGCGCCAGCCAAAAGAGCAGTCTAATCAGGTTCTGCACCGTCTGCGATCGGCATGTCTTTAAGAAAACTATAAACTTGTTCAAATTTTGGGTTAGCTGCAGGTTAATGTATGCCAAATTAGGGAGAATAATACAGTATGGTTTTGTTTTCATATCATTATGTTTCAGTGTTTGTATAAACACCTTCGTCTTAAACACCTTCGTCTGTTGACTTGTAACTTTCTCTCCATAATTTGTGAGAGATTACATGGTCAACAAGGTACTTAATCTTTTTGGTAGTTTAAGATCAAAACGAAGGTATGATGAAATTGTTTGGAGTATTTTTCTGCAAAACATAAGGACGGCTCATTTCTTGTCAGTGCGTTCAGTAGAAATACCATAATAACCTTCCTCATATTTTTGGTAATGTTTCTAAAAAAAAGATCAGTGACAAAAACTGCAAACCGTGATTAGTCCACTTCTCTACAGATTGCATTCTGATCAGGGTCTACACAGCACTTGTCTAAGTATAAGTGTCTTAACTGTAATAAGACATCTTAATTGCAAAACGGTACCATACTGACCGAAATTATTGCCGAATCCACATTAATTTTATAGTCTATCCTTATAATTTTTAGCCGTCGAAAAGAACATCAAATAGCATTTCAGTGCGAACAATGATCAGACTGCACCAGGAGCTGTGTTTGCAGTAGTCTGATATGAGTCTTCACAGTTTACTCAGACAATCTGTCTAAGTATAAGGAATCGATACAGTTATCAATAAAAGGGTATTTGTGTGTCGTTAGTTCGTCTTTTCGCGTTGCGTTATTTCGTCTTTTCGTCTTTTCGCGTGGCGTTATTTCGTCTGTTCGCATGGCGTTATGGCGAAACGTTATTTCGTCTTTTCGCATGGCGTCTTTTAGCCACAACGCCATGCGAACAGACGAAATAACGCATGCAAAAAGACGAAAAGACGAAATAACGCCATTCGAAAAGACGTCAGGCGAAAAGGCGAAAAGACGCCACGCCAAAAAGACGAAAAGACGCCACGCGAAAAGACGACAAAATAAGAGTTTCAACTGGCGTCTTTTCGCATGGCGTATTTTCGTCTTTTCGCGTGGCGGGGTTCGTCTTATCATCTTTTCGCATGGCGTTATTTCGTATTTTTGTCTTTTCGCATGGCGTTTATTCGTCTTTTCGCATGGCGTCTTTTCGTCATTTTGCGTGGCGTCTTTTCGCGGCTAAAAGACGGAAAGGCGAAATGGCACAAACCAGCCACCATAGGCTTTTGCTAGCAGATTGGTTTGAAACGTCAGTTGACTATGCGATACTAGTGTGTACCGAGTTATGCTGTATTACGCTAATCTACAGTTCACAACAACACGATAGATAGATAGAGAGATAGATAACTCGCTTATATTTGCGATTACGTGTGAATGGATGTGCGTGTGTATGTTTACTTGCAGATTAGAATGTAATAAATTTAATGAGGGCACCCAGTTTTCCCATTACAGCACAGGCGAGACTGATCAATATCCCAGGGAACATGCGACTTAATTTTGTCCAAACGTCATGGACGTTGTCTGAACTTTGAGCTAGCGTTGTCCATACGCTGCCTGCATACTGGGTACAATCAAGTAAATCTTTGCATCACTGCCTCTGCTAAATACATACCTGCACGCTTATCACTAGAACCCCAGTGCGTTTACTGGTATAAACATATATAAAAGTCAGTGTGAGTCAACGTTTCTGCGGCGTGTGCGTTCTCTGATTCGGATCAAATTGTTCAAATTATATACTGACTGTCTGGTAGAAGGTCGCATTACAGAACGCACAAACAGGGTAGACTCGGATCAGTATCCGCATCTGTGCAGTGTCATTAGATTTGAACAACATGGGGATCTTTAGTATGTAGCATGCAAAAACCACCTGACCGTCTGCAAGCAGAACACGGCTTTCACACTTGTACGCCTACAGCGGCGAGAGACCCAAGGTTTTAAGAGTCGGCGCACTTATCCATTACGCCACGGAGATCAGTTATTTCAGACGACCTATCAATGTAAGCTCGTTTATTTTTAGCCTCCAACCACTGAATTTCATTCTTCAAAGTTTAATTTTCTGCTGGTTTAAAGACCCCTGGCTCAACTTGGCAAGCTGCAGAACTGACGTAACCAGTTTAATTGGCAATAACAATTAGTGGGAACAGATGCAGCATTTAGTGCATAATCAAATTAGTTTGTATCTAATAAATTTATCACCCCATGCCTTAAAGAAGAAAAGCTCACTGAGAAGTAATTATATCAGAGAGAGGTACAATTTAATTAATCCTTGTTTCTTGAAGCTAAAAAATTTAAGGACCAACATAAGACAAATGTACGCTCACTTGAGCTGTTGGATTATTATCCTTGCAGGGGTCGTGGCGGGGGCGGGGGGCTTGTGTGCAGCATGCAAAAATAGCGAATGCGGATGACTATTCATCAAGAGCCTTGTTTTTGACGAAGGGAAATTTCCTATGTGAAGAAAAAAACCTGTATTAAACTTATTTCTTAAATTCGTGTTAACATTAACTGTTGAGTTTTAACTTTCATAACACTCACACAAATTATGCATATCGTTTTACTTTGATAAGTAAACATTATTGGTTAGGGTTATATTTGTATTGTGTTACCTGTAAAGTTTTTAGAGAGGCGCCGTGGTCGAGGGGTTAGAACGCCTCGGTTTATGGCATAGAAGGTCGCCGAAAGGTCGTGAATTCAAACCCGCATTAGGTAATTCCGATGACTGGAAAACTCTCTCTGTCAAACTAGCAGTAAATGCGTTCCTGTTTCGAATCAGGGAAGGATAAGGCAACGAAGAGAGAGAGAGCTTGGCTCCACCTTTCATATGATGTGCCTAAGATACTGTTGATCTCTAACCCCCCACTGCCCCTACTGCCACTAAATGTAAAGAATTGAGTTCTAATTTAGTTTAATGAACCTATACGTAAAACTCCAGATCTAAGTATCTCATGCACCTCTGCGACAAAAGTTCCAAAATCCTTTCGATCCTTCCGTGTACGCTGTATGATTATTTCAAGTCTACGCTTTACTAGTACCAACAGGGGAAACCCACGAACAACAACAACGAACAACAACTGACAGATGGGGCTGGAGGCTGCCTGATATGGTTACGTACTCAGGGATGCCCCCTCCCGCCTACCCTACCCCCCCCCCCCCCCTCAGCTGACGGCCTGCGACTCAGGGAATCGATGCAAGCTTCAGTATTGTCATCAAGTATGATTATAATCAGTCAACTTTCAACAAACCAGGCATCCCTGAGTTTCACTTCACATAAACATTTTGTGGTTGGAGTTGTTATTTTTCAAACACATGTTTGCCTTACTTTTTACCATATTATATGACAATATATGCACAACAACCTATATTTTACAACCAAACGTGAATGTTGAACTACTTTTCATAACGATATACGTACAGACGTTATGACCACTGGGAGTAAGTCCTAGGTAGACTTTTACTCAGCTATATACCGGTGACTGGTCTGTAACAACTTTGGTCTCAAAGACCTTGAGACGATTCTTGATTTCAAAGTTTCATCCGTTTTTCTTTATCATTTTCAGTGTAGCCAGCATGGATGTTTGGAGTTGTCTGCTCTTCCCCAGCCTATTGGGACTGTTATTAATGGAGACATTTGATTGGATAAATTTTGTGGACGGGTATTCTGACTCTAAAATGCGATGTGAACCACTGACCATTCAAGCGTGTTTGGATGCTGTTCCTTATAATCAAACAATTCTTCCTAACATGTTCGGACACGAGAATCAGCAAGAAATTGAGAACGCTATACGTGAATTTGATCCTTTAATAAAAGTTAACTGTAATCCGTACTTAAATCAACTTCTAGGTTTTATATATTGCCCACCATGTACAGTTCTAAACCACCCCATTCCACCGTGCCGTAGATATTGCCAGAAGGCAGCAGAAGGATGTGTAGAAATTCTAAGAAATTTTGGGTTTGAACCTCTAGTATTAGACTGTGATAAATATCCGGTGACCGGGGTGTGTATCAACACTAACGCCACATATTCCAACATCAGTTCAAACACGTCAAGCCACGTGTTCTCACACAATCAAAACTGGTACACCGGAACTGGAGGATCGTTTGAGATCGAGCCTGGATCAAACAATGACCTAGATGGTAAGTTCTGTGTTGGATTATCTTCTAGAATGAACAGCCGCCATTCTTTCGGCCGCGACCGTCAAACTTAAATAAACAGTACAATTAATTTGTTTCAGAATTTTTCCGTTAACTTATTTAAGTCTCAGAAAAAGACTGTTACTGCTGTCAGAGTATGAGATTTCTCTTTGACGTTTTTCAAGTCATAGAGCGTACATAATTTCGGTACTAAAATTTACAAAGGGGCCTAATTCCGTAAAAAGTGTTCGTGGAGTTACGGCATTTGGTTTCTCATGATATCTGATAATGCTTTATATTTGTACCAAGTTTCATGAAATTATCCCTATCGGTTTCAGGATTATTGAGCAGACACGATTTGTGACGGATGGACATACAGACAGACGGACAGACAGACAGACAATTATGGGAAAACTGTGTCTTCCTAGAGTGGGGGAGATACTAATGCAGTCTGTAATACGTCCATATAATAGCAAAAGCCTGAAATCGAATGACCATACTTAAACAGACACCAAAACTTTACACATAAACTCAGAATATTTAAATTGTTACTTTATGAGTGATGATTTTGATAACTGCTCCAATATGTAACTAACATTTTCCAGTAAACTTGAAGTGGTTGCAATTATCAGTTATCTGTCTGCTATCTTCAGCAAATGTTTGCACTGTTGTTTCCCCAAGATGCACATTACAGTTGAGTCACGGGAGATAATGTATCTTCTACCAGGCAATTTCTTTTTTGATTATTCGCTAAGGTACAGTTTTATGGTAGCATTGAGTTGTGTGTGCAGTGAGTGTGGCTAGGGTTCGAGTCTGTTCAGACTGTTCCATATATATTCTATACGGACTTTTGTGTCGTAAACCCAGTTTCCTGTATACCTAGTATTTTATTGCTAAGGTAGCTCTAGTGCTAAACCTGAGAGATTTTAGATGCATATCAAGATGCAATTTTCAAGTTTTATGTCAATTAGCTTTGAAGGTTTCCGACAGATTTTGGTGGTTGCAACATTCAGTTACGGCGAGTCAGCACAAAATAAGTATATTCCAACGGCTTCGATTTGCATCTGTTGTTGCATATATCAAATATCAGATCAGATTGTCTTGAATGTTTTGTTGTTGAATAATTCCAGGTCCGTAGCCAGTAGGAGGCCCCGAGGCAAGTGCTTCTTTTTATCTTGTCTATCAAACTGCACGGCTAGGCCTATACTACCGTGGTTTGGCAACTTTCTTTGAATTGCAAGGGGATAACTTCAGCGCCATGATAATGTTTTTTCTTGTGGGTAAATCCTTTATACAAGGATACATCCTAAAAGTCTTAGCCCTGTAGCTTCCCGAGGGCTCAAGGCACAGCAGACAGTTAATAAATGTACTGAAGACAAGCATATAACATTTCAGCCTCCACACCAGTTGATTTACTCTTGATCGCCAGTTCAGAGCAAAGTATACAACTGCTAAATATTGACGCTGTAAACAAGATGGAAACTGTGACAGTGTTCTCCGGATCAGTAGCCGAGGTGTGTTCTAGCGTTGACTATTATCCTCCTCAGCGTTTTGTGTTCTGGGCCAACCTGGAGGGCAAGATATTCCGGGGAAAGCTTGTTACAGATAGTAAGTTTGTAATTTGAAATATGTTACATCAGCCTATGTGTATTCGAAAGCGTTTTTCCTGTTGCAGTAGTTTGTTTCTATATGAAGATGTATGTGTCTGTTATTAAAGTGTACTGTGCCATTCTAGATAATGCTCTGTTATATCTTGTTATTTTTCATGATGCATGTGTTTTGTAATTACGGTCTTTTCCTTGGTATTTCGACCTCTTATCTGTGTGTATTGTCCAGAAAGGCATCATTCTCGCTGATAGTAATTTGAAACTACACAAACTGGAATTTGTTTGGTTTCGTATACCTTCAGAAAATATTATCATCATTATCATGGCTTTGTATGCTTTCAAAAATAAATTAAAGCTTTACTTTAACAGAAATATCAAACCTTGAAATATAAACATGCTGTTAAACTACTGTATGATTTAGGTCTGCTATACAGTGTTATCTTGAGAAATACATCTCATAGCGATGTGTCCCAGTAGGTTCATGGGAACAACTCCATGACTCACACCCCGGCACCCAGTCTGTCCATGTCCTCTCTAATGTACAGCTTGCTCTGCCCAGAGTTCTGTGGTACATGGATTTTGTGACGCTGACCAGATTCTGTCATACATTTTACATACAAAGACGCCTCTTGGGTGCATATTGTGATAGTTTCAGTTTAAAGAAAGTAAACATATTGTGCATTATCCTTTATTTCACAGCTTTACGAGACATACGACAAATAGTAGACACAGAATCTGCTACAGTTCTCTCCCTTGCTGTTGACTGGTTACTCGGAATTCTATTCTGGACGGAGACTCTTCCTGCGAAATTACGAACGTCCAGTCTGAGTGGAAGACGGGTAACAACAGTACTGTCAGAGGATATGGTGAATCCACTGTCTCTGACACTAGACCCTGCAGAGGGGTAAGATACAAGTTTTAGCCAGAAACGTCCTGTAATTTATAAGAAGATACAGTAAAACCTGTCTTAGTGGCCACCTCTATTAAGCAAGCAACATGTATTAAGCAAGCGTGTATTCAGTCCTCGAAACAGACAAACGCATTAAAATGTACCCGTATTCAGCAAGCACCTGCCTTAAGCTAGCAGATTTCGATTATTTCTTAAGTGCTTGCTGAATACATCTTTGGCTGTACAATTAAGATTTATGTCCTCTAAAGCGAAATGATTCTTGATTTGTTTGGAGCCTGTAGAAGAAAATAACTAAAAATGAATATTCGAGCCGCGACACGATAAAACCAACAAAGTGGCATGTGCGCATATCGAAGACTCTGATCAGCCTGGGCATCCACCGAGTCTGATCAGAGTCTTCGCTGTGCGCATAAGGCTACCTTAGACTCTTAGCTACCTTTCGAGCGCATAGTGAAGACTGAACAGAATGGGCAGATTTCTAGCTAATCCGAGTCTTCGCTGGGCGCACACGCCAGTTTTTTGGTTTTGTCGTGTCGGAGCTCATTTTATGTTTTCAATAACTTCTTATGGTTTTTGGCTTTCGTTGTAATGATGAACAGTTCCTCTATTTTGGACTTGGTGTGATTGTTATCAGAAATATAATGTTCTGTTTAAAATTTGCTTGTTTGCGTTTCTCCAAATCTTCTTCTGTTTTTTTGGTGACTTTTGCTCTATGAGTATGCCTTCATCAAACAACAACATGGACACAGTTTTCTGATTTCAGGTTTGTTTTCTGGCTAGACATGAGAGGATCATTATTTGAGAGCTGGGCAACTCTGGAGAGCTACTCTCTAGTGAAGGAGGAGAGAAAGTTACTGCTCAATATTACGTCATCGTTTGCGGAGGAGGCGGGAAGACCAACATCTCTCACAGCTGATGTGAAAGAGAAAAGACTTTACTGGGTGGACGCTAGGTACATACTGCTTCATAAAACTGGTATTGAATGATAGCCGCCAAAAGGCCACATATTCTTTTCTCTCTAAACTAGGTTGTTATCCAGTATTTGGATTTCAGCAACTGTAATGGGTCTGAAGCTCAGATTTTAACCTTAGGGATCGGCGTTTCAAGCCGACAATCTGCATTTCTTAAAACATTTATGTCTGTTAAGTTATTTATGATTGTTTAAAACTGACAATTAATCTTGGTTACTTTTATTCATATACCCTTTTCAGGTTTTATTTTGTTTTCTCTATCCCTCACCAGGTCAGAATCTTTACACTCAATGAAGTATGATGGCTCTAATCATCGGGTCTTGTTACGACGGAATGACTTCCTCCACGAGCCTGATAGTGTAGTGATTTATAAAGATCACGTGATCTGGACAGACAGGGAAACAAGCTCATTGGTGTGGGTAAGTATGTCAGAGTATAAACGTACAGCACTCAATTCAGTGGCATGGGTTAATGTGTAAGACCATACAACCCAACAACTTGATAACTACTTCACAGGTCTGGGTGAGTGTGTCGGACTGTATCACAATATCTAGTGCATTGGTCTGGGTAAATGTGTCAGACCGTCCGCTTGTCTGGGTGATGTAAATGAGTCAGACTGTACCACAATATCTAATGCGCTGGTCCGAAGAAATCCGTCGGACTATACTACAATATAATGTGTTCTGGTCTGAGTAAATGCGTGAGAATGTACCACAATATCTAGTGCACTGGTCTGGGTAAATATATCAGACTCTTCCACAATATCTAGTCCGCTGGTCGTGGTAAATGTAAACGTATCAGACTCATTCCATAGTAGGTACACGGGGGTAATACATGCACCACTTTGGTCACCTGTGCTTTCGACCTAGTCTGTACTATACAAAGTGGCTTTCGACCGAGAATACGATCGTAAACATTACCAATAACGGTAAATGGTACTATTATTAATGGATGTCGACCGAGCTGATACTGCTGCCGATTGTCTCGGTCGACAATCATCTTTTAATATATGGTATTTGACTGACTCGGTCGAAAGCGCATATAGGCAGATTGGTATTACCCCTGTGATCTAGTGCGCTGGTTTGGGTAAACATGTTAGGCTGTATAAATAAAATTTCTAGCCTGTCGTGTCAAAAGGTCGCCGATTCCATTCGAACCTCGTAAATGGGTAACCACGACTATATCTGTAGCAAAACAACCGCCCGCCTTTCTCCGTAATATACCCGAATGCACTCGTCATTATCCGTCAGTAAAGTGCATGATATAACTTGAGTAATAATGCCAAAAAATACACTGTCCGCTGTGGCGAAGTGGGTAAAGCAATAAGCACTACGAGTATAAAATAAGTTTTGCATGGGCATACCGTTGGTTCAGTTTTTTTTTCTTTATTGTTGTTGTTTTTTCTAGCAGCATGGGCGGTGGATGGGTATTTTTTCTCCGATATAGCATATCGTGGGAAGATTTTTTTAATTGTTTATGGGTCTCATTGGCATTGAGCATTTTATTCTATCGAGCTACTGTGTCGTTGCCCTGGTCGTATACATTAAATGATATATGTAGGTGTTCACATTTTTCCCTTCCTCCTACATTTCGGACAAAGTCGGGATAACGCGTGGCGAATCTTCTACGAGAATTGAACCAAAAACTGTTGAACTCATATTATGGCTATACGATTGCCTGTCATGTAGATTTAGGTACTCTTTTGTGCTGTTTTGTCTGGCAAAGTCATGCACAATCAATCTGTTTAAAAAGTCTCTTTTTGAAGACTCATGAACTTGCCTGTACAACAGAGAAACAGCGAAACATAACTCCGACGCAGCATGCAGACTGACCAGGATATTGCTGATTAGACAAAGCAGAAAAGTCAGCTCAAAATGTTGGTTGGTTGGTTTTTTGGGGTTTTACGACTCGTTTGGACAGTATTTCAGTCTATACTGAGGCGTCTGCCAGAGAGAGGGAGAAAGAAAAGAGATGTGATAGGCAAGAGAAAAATATCCAAACAACCCCACCCGCACCTACTGCAAGTACAGTAGGCCCTTGCCCTACTATTATCCAAATTAGTTGGACGCTCCGGCAGGACCGCAACAAATCCCGCTGCTCAAAATGACAAAATTTATGCTTTCCCAAGGTCAGACAGAGATGCGGTTTTGTCACTGTCGAGCGTTATTTTTGGAGTTGCACTTGATGCTGAAGCGTCCGTGTAGCAAAGTTGTAAGCGCTCCCGACTTTGGATCATTGGGTCGAGTCCAGATGGCAGACAAGGCTCTGTTTAAGTAAAAAGTATGCAAAGACCAGGAACTGAAACAATCAAAATCCAAATCCAGCCCTCAAACCATAGTTGGAAACAACTAAGATTACAAATAATCAAGATACAGAGAACATATGGCCAACCGAGTGAGCAGCTTGTTCCCAAAAGGTGGCCACTCAGCAACCCAAACCGAACCAAAAATAATAATAACATACATAAGGTAAAACATCACAGAAACTCTGACACCAAAAACAGGCAACAAAGAACCACAACAGAACTACCGCCTTGGAACGGTCAGTAATGAATTACTGGGGGGCTTAAATCGATTTTACAGGCCCAACCTCACCCTCAGTTTCTGAAGTGGTACAAAACATTTAGTTGGTTGTTCGGTTCGCATGATAACCCTCTAACTCGTCAATGAACCTAACCGGTGCTTTATTGCACAGTCTTTAACAATCACCCTTGAATCGTCCTGGTATGACTTAAGTATTGTTGAATAGACGTTAAGCCGCCATTTCATCCATTCATCATGTGAATTCTCGTTTTGATACAAGAAAGCCCTTTGCATTGTATAAACCCTGGCTATTATGTGTAGTTTCAAATAATTCGTAGTTAAACAAGAAGAGTGGAATTCGTTATTAGAAGTTAATAGAAAAAAGTGGGGAGGAGGGGGGGGGGACAAAAAGAAAAGGGAAATACGGGATTCGAACCAATGACTCAAGATATTTAGTCTAATAGTCTACAAGCTGAACCTCTGGACCACATTGACATGTATCAGAATCGTTTTAGATGGTTATATATAAAAGTGTTCTGACTGATACGGAAAGAGCCGACTTTTTCCGTGACAAGCTGCTCAACCTATTTCAAGGTTTGGTCCAAAATTAAAAGTGCATTGACACGACAGTAAACAAAATTTGATCTGTAGCGCAGTATCTAGTGCTGGGTAACTATATCAGACTGTAGCACAACATCAAGTCCACTTGTCTGTGTCAGACTATTAATTTAGCGAGTTTACTGGTCTTGGTAAGCCTACAAGCATGTATTTGACTTTGCATCTGGATTAAGCTTTGTTTTGTGACAATGCGTCGACAGGTGAGACACCACCACCTGCCGTTAAAGGGTTAGGGATAGGGTTTTCGTTGTTGTTTAATTTAAATAACAAAAATGAAAATTGCCCATGACCTTGCCTGTATATAACTGATAAAAAGAAAGGGAAAACCAAAGATAAGATGAGACAAAGTTGTAAATTGTTAAAAGATTATATATCATAACCGTCCAGAATGTTGTTCGTAACGGGAAAAAAGTTTTTGCAACATCCTCAGCAGAAGCGAAACATGATCAGGGCCTTCTTTCTTCGCATAAAGTTTGTTACTACTGGTAGCCGATGTCTTTTGGCGTCAAAACTGATATCGCATCAGCTTCCCCTACGGATAATGCTTGTTTGGATGTTCACTGTTCGTACATATACCTGTCTTTTTTTAAAATATCTGCATCAAGTGTTTAGCTGAGGCTGCAAGCATAGATAGTAATGTTAAGTATGTTAATAAACGATAACAATCTCTCATATGTAGTCATACATAAAGCATAAAATCGTGAATGTTCGTTTGAATATTTTGTTTTATGGGTTTTCTAGTGAAGGGTCTACTTAGAAGCATAGTAGTCTTGCCTCAAATATATTCCAATGAAAGCAACTTGTATTGTTGGTGCATATAAAAATGCCTAGTAAGACTCAATTAAAATCAGTTTGGTGGAGAACAACATTGAAAAGATTGTTGCCATACATTTGAATAGTTTTATGTAATACTTAGATGCAACATCTGCATGATCAAACATAAATTTCAATGCACTAGAACATAACGCGACGTATGACTGGATAACGTCAAGCATTTGCGCCAATATATTCCGCGTTATACTGTCGCAAACCTGACGTCATTAAGTCACGTCGCTTCTCATTGGCTGACGTCTGGTTTTACATTGCTGAAAGCTCTTGAAATAGGTGCAAACAAGTACATAATGAAAGGTGAAAATTTGGAAAAGTGCATTATAATGGGAATAACTAAAAACTAAAAATTGCCATGGGGGTAAATCATCGGTTTTATGGTCGCAAATTGCGTCGCAGTAACAAAGAAAATTCCGACCATAAAATTAGGGGATAAATGTACTCAAAATTGTCAGTTGGGGAGGTAAATCGTCGGTATTATGGTCGGACATTTCATTTTACGGCGGCGCGTCCGGTAAAACCGACGATTTACCTCCCCAAATGACAATTTTCAATACAGTTATCCCCATTCTAATGCCCTTTTCACATTTTCACCTTTTAAAAGTGGGCTACTTTGCACCCATAGCAAGCGCTTTCAGCTGCGTAAAACCAAACATCCGCCAATGAGAAGCAACGTGTCTTAATGACATCGGCTTTGCGACCGTATACTGCAGGATTTACTGTTGGCAAATTTTTGACGTTATCCAATCAGACGTCGCGTTACATTCGGAAGTGCATTAGAATCAATGATTTACCTCCCCAAATGACAATTTTCAAGACAGTTATCCCCTAAAAATACCTTTTTTCACCTTTTGTTACCAGCTTTGTTTATTGGTGGCTTACCTGTACCTAGCCCATGTGACTAGAACTAGTGTTGATCTTTAAAGATGTCATATCATGCAATATGCTCAGATAAAAATCATATAGAAATTGTTTATTGAAATCTCATCACCTTCGCACACTTACTCTCACTGACTTTCTCAGGAGGGATTTGATGGTTTGCAATGATGTTTAAATAAAAACCACCCTAGCCATATTGTTATACACAGAGTGTCTAATTACCCCACCCACTTTTAGTTTTTTTTTTCAGCTGTAGACTATCCCGCCTTGCCTCAGCATGTCATTGACCTATTACGTGGGGGCATGGTGGGGGAGTATATGTTTAATTTTACATACATTCAATTATGTAAAAATAAATGCTATCTACATATTCAGGCCTCGATTTCCTTTCGTTGACTGGGTGGTGCTAAATTCTGACCTTACCTTCGACGAGTACATTTTCTAAAAAGGTATAATGCGGTAATGATTTTATGCTTACTCGCGCAGAACAAAGCTCACCTTTACAAAAGGCACGGAATGATCGGGGATCGCACAACAATATTCGTTTTTTCTCTTTCAACCCAGCATACAGACAGCGTCTAAACAACGTTGTGACGACGTCAATATAGGGATCAAACATGGTTTTTAATGCATTAACGTTTGGCAGGTTCCGAGGGAGATGTTGGAAACCGAGGCCGAAGGCCGAGGTTTTCAACATCTCCCGAGGGACCTGCCAAACGTTAGTGCATTGGAAACAAATGTTTGATCGCTGTTATTGCATAAAAACGAATTATTCGAGAAATTTGAGAAAAAAAAAACTTGGCACTATATTTTGTCACCGTTTGACAGCCAACGCGCTGGTGCATCTTTTTAATAATATTCGTTTTCCGGACCCGAGAGCATTCAGCTATTCAAAATGGCTGCCATCATCCTATTTAAACTCAATATTTAGGAAAATTGTCCAAGATGGCCATTGCAGTTGATGCAAAATAGATTGCAAATTAATCAACAACAAGCAGATACCTTTAGCAATAATTTTCATGCAGAACAAGTCTGATCCATTCATATACCATTTTTGCAGTTCTTGATTGCTGAAAGCTTGAGATGCATGTTTTCTTTATCACTTATTTACTCTTCATTTGGCATCGTTAGAATGTAAACAACATCGCTCGACGATGACGTCAGATTACAAAGGCATGATGACGTCATATAGGCATACAAAGGTAGTGCACCACCAACTTTTGTGATTCGACCGAAACGGTAGAAGCAAAGTTGCATGTCGGATTTTTAGTGGCCCGGCACAAGCATAATGAAAGTTCTGTCATCGTGCATCAACAGCGCGTGAAAACCCCTGTTGAAACACGGCATTTCGCCTGTTGATGCACGGCTGTTAACACCTGTCGGCACTGCTTTTTATGCAATAATGCAACGTTATGACACCGGAACAACCTTGTATACACGTCAATAAAGCGTTATAACGTTGCATCGACGTTCCTCCGACGTCGTTTCGAAGTAGTGTGTCTGTGTGGGCACTGTTTATCATTTGCGATGACCGATAGCGTTTACCGAGCATTTTTAATCTGCCAATTATGCGTAAGAACTCATGAACATGCTACTTTACCGATTTTTCATGTGGACCGTTCGATTTTGACATTGAATGGCAAGCCTCTAACAGTACCGCCCAGTCAACGAAAGGAAATCGAGGAATACTAAATATTTAAGTCTGTGTGCTTGTAGATCGAAAAATTAGCTTTGTGCCAATTATACGGAGATCAGAGCAACATATTTCAATGGAAATTTTGGAGTATACCGGAAGTTCGTTTAGACCAATCACATTACAATTGTCACTGGTTCTTGGTGACTAAGCTGTCTACAATTATAGTATAACTATGCCAGTACAGTTCAATTATCAGAGTGCTAAGTGCCGGTACCTTCGCACGACAATTATTACCTCTTTCTAGCCCAGACGAGTCTGCGAATTCATGTTTCACCACGCTCGGGCAATTATTCGTTTCAATCGTCTTGAAATAATTCAGTCTAAAGTAGTTCCTCTTCAAGTAGTAGATTGGCTATAAAGTGTAAGTATTAAGTCAATCAGTGAAACAAAATACGCGTATTTTTTCAGTTAAATAAAATAAGATCGCATCAAAACTTGTGCTAACTGTTAATGCGGTTAGACTCTAACTAAACATACATATAGCATTACCAGTACACTGGGAGAACCAGCTACAACTTTCTGTTAACTCGATATGACAGATCATGGTTGCAGGCTCTCTCTGAGAAGTGAGAATTATCTGCAATCAAACATTTATGAATATAATTCGATGAACACTCGAGTTATGCTTTTATCATTAGATATTTTGAGTGACGTTTATTTAAAGGCGAGGAATTTTTATAGCCTTTATATAAGTACAAACCTATTACTTTCTATCCCGCTCACTGTGTAGATCTCGCTGTTGTATATTTATAATGAGAATTCCACGTTCTCGCGGCGCAGGAGCAGAATGATTGTGTGTGAAGATTAATGGAATCTACTGCAACCTGCTGCAGATAGGGAGATATCAAAGCGGAGTTAACGTGGCGAGCTGTGGAAATGTTTTAATTGTAGTTTAAGTCAGCTAGGGGGAGCATCTCTTGATCTTATACGCTACATTTCAGAACTGCTACTATGCTTCCGGAGCTGAATCTTATCGCTCATTTATTTCAATATTTATTGATCAGTCACCATTTATTAAACTTTTTTCCCATTATTATTACTTAAATAGAACTATTATTACATGTATTTTTCAATTCTTTTTCTTTGTTTCTATGCAATGTTTCTCTATTCATTCTACAATATTTTTTACGTACATGTATCCCCTTAACCACGACAGTTAACAAAACAAACTCTGAGTATTTTAGATAACTAAACTTTTACATCGCTCTGTGCATAATGCATATTTCTCCACTTTTTCAAATTACTTGTAAAATATTGTGATTGTGAAGATCAACTTACAAAAGCATTCACCTCATGGTAAAAGGTCCGTTTTCACAACCTGCACTGAAAGTAAATTCAATATGGGAAGGCTTTAATTAGATTTTGGAAAATATCAGTATTGTTTTAAAATGTTACATTTTGTGTTGAGCTTGAGGAGCGTAACAGCTGTGATTAAGAGTATCTGTTATTATTCTTGTTTCATTTGAGTCTCGCCGAGAGAAACTGCGCATTAAGCCCTTACAGAAGAGCGGAGAACCAGAGAAGCCTGAGAGTCCTTGCATTTATGGTCAAAGGACTCGCGCCGCTTGGTCTGTGTCTTCACTATTCTCAGATCTTAATAGCGGGACTGATTAATTTACTCGTGTGAGATCAACACTGAGCGACGTTGCATATAAAACTTCCATAAGGCGATTATGCAAACAGATAATGAGAAAAATCGTGTCACTGTTTGACAGTCTTTCTGGATCTTTTAGAGTAGAGCATTTTGGCAGTCTAATCAGGGGCTTTCAGCTTTAACGAATAGTTGGCCATGACGTTCGTGCGGAATTCACAGTACTTCTTAGCTAACATGTTGATTTTGCTGCAGTTCGTGCAGTATTTAACAGTGAAACCTAATAAACCATAGCTGTACAAACACCAACAAAAGTGCAGTTTTCAAGGTTAACACATTCGAGAGAGTCTGATGAAGCCGTACTATTTCATTTATTGAGTTTTGTATGATAAACGATTCAGTTCAGTTTGCTCATTTACAGTTCGTAGAAAATAGACGTCTGTTCTCTTGGAACATGTATGTCCACCCCTTTCCACGCAGCCCGTCTTCTCCATATAATCACTTAAAATAAAATGAAGAATTTATAATTCAGTTTTTGCAGTGGAAGAGAGAGTCGATTTTTCCTGCTCTTACTCTTCTAGTTTATAGCCATCACTTTGTTGTTTATGACTGTGCAGTGAGAGACCACTTCTCAATCAAAGGAACATTTCAAACATCTTACTTCTTTAGTACTATCAACAGGCGGTCGAGCTGACAATACAATGGTCTTTTGTCAGACTAGATCGTAAACCATTCCTCATCTTAAAGCAAAAGGTACATGTTGGTCTTGTAATTCCTTTCAATTAACTCTGTAGTCTATAAACAATACCAAAGACAGCATTGATGTCTCTTACTGATAATCTGGGTTATGTTAGGGTTCACTGCCCTACCGGTATACATTTGTAGTAACATGCGCTGGAGACACTTTACAGACTGTATAAATTGTGCGAAACTTCTTACATGTACATGCGCTTTGAAAAATTTCAGTATTACTGAATTATAGAGAATAGAATCAGGGAATTAAAAATTGTTGGGCGAAACAGAACTCGGTCGTTGTTGGATTCACCTTCCCGAAGCCAGGCATACTTTAGCATCTCTACAGTCACAGTAGAGTAAAATCACGCACTTTTTTCAGATATTCTACACCTGCGATTTTGTTTGTGGGACTTTGTGACAAGCTAAACTGTTGTTGCTCTGGTCTTTTATACACCATCAGGTGACTTTTGAGTGGCAGTCAGATTATGTTGTATTGTTGCTATGTTCATTTTGGGACAGTCAGTTAACATAACCACACTATTCCCGGACAGGCTAAGACCACATAAGCGGTTAACCAGTCCTAGGTGCCCATACATTCGCCAGTAACTGACAACTGTTCTTCTTGAATCAGCGGAAGGGAAAACGAAAATAATTGGCCGGACCGGGTATCGAACCCGGGGCCTCTGGCTCTTGAGTCAGACGCGCTACCGACTGCCCTACGCGGCCCGGCGTGACATTCAGAGTGTGGCTCGGAAAGGTGTATTCACGTGTAAGCGTACTTACAGCTGATCAGACATTTTAATGTTCAGCCTCTGTTCTTTTTGTAGGTGGAGAAAGAGACGGGGTCAAATCTTCTGGTGATCAAATATTTTGACTACAATCCTCCACTAAATATCAGAATATTTCACACACAAGCAGATTCAGAAGGTAGGTGTCGAAGTGTAATTTATAAATGCACCAGGCAGCGTGTGTGTAAACAGATTATTTGGGATTTTATGGCCTTTTCAATACTGTGTCAGTCATCTCGAACCGGATAGTGAATAAATAGGTAACCTGAGAATCAGAGGTTATCAGGAAAATTAGGACCTCAGCTGATATCGAACAGGTTACCACTTGATTATGAGTCCAGAGCGTCAACTCATATTTCAACTATAATATGAATGATCATGCAAGTATTTCAATGAGACCGTACTAAGTTTGTGATATACGCAACAATCTGTTATTTTTTTTAAACTATTTCCCCAGAAACCGAAAATTTTGTTTATGAGTCCAGAGCGTCAATATTCATTATTGCAGATAATGGTTTTTTATGACAGATTTAGGAATTTATTTTCTATCCCGCGTGACTTAAGGCGGAATTGCCATAAAGCGAATACAAAATTTTTTGAAAAGCTGCGCTTACTTCAGTTTATGCTAATTATCGGATCACGTGACATAAACATTCGCCGTGGCTAAATTCAGCGCTGAATAAAAAATTTCTGTCACGTTTTGGTGGATTATTTTCAACCCGCCACCACCCCTATCTACCACCATCTGATAAATATGCGTACTGATCATGTGTATATAACATGTACAGTACCACCTTGTGGCCTATTTTCTACACCACCTTTTTGCATACAAGAAAAAGTCTTGTTAAGTTGATATTTTATGCATTGTTTTATAACTTGTGGCCTATTTTCTACGCCACATTTTTGCAAACAAGAAATAGTCTTGTTAACTTGTTTTATGCATTGTTTTATAACATGTTTGTTTATGTACATGTAAATTTGTTAGTTTCATATTCAATTATCACTTTCCGTCATTTAAAATAAATGACAGTTTCAATTCAAACATACTCTTGTTTTGCATTATTCTTCCTCGCAAAAACTAACTTCAGTGTCACCGTCCTGGATATGTCATAAACTCATATTATAATAATAATATGAATGAGCATGCAAGTATTTCAATGAGAACATACTAAGTTTGTGATATACGCAATTTTGTGATACACGCAACCAAGTATTTTTTTCCAAAATATTTCGCCAGAAACCGAAAGTTCTGTTTGTAGTCGTTGTTACATTAGGTTTTGGCCATTACAGAAGGTGTCCTATTATTTGCGGTGGCTAAATGTCAAGACAAATTCTTTTTTGTTTTATATCTACGTCTTGCTTTCATTCTTCACAAATCCTCAGAATAGATAACTTCAAAACGAGCGATTATCTGCATTTGGGATAGGTAGCCCTGAGATTGTTGTTTTGCTACAACTGCGGCAATGTTGTCGTTTGAAGTACAGCCCCCGGAATTCGCGCATTAGTTTAGTGGTTGTGGTCTGTCTTACTTTTAATAATGATTAAACTGTAAAAATAATGTATCGAGAAATAAAAGCACAAGAAATATTTCCCTCGAGACTTGAAACCTTGTATATAATCTCGTGCCGTCGCACTCGTTTATTCATCGGATTTCCAGTTCTCTCGGGAAATATTTCTTACATGTGTACTTTTTAATTCAAGGGTCATTAAGCTCCATATCTCAGGTAACCAACATACAAAAGAGAGCAAAGTTGATACTGATAAAAAGACATACATGCAACATCGGAAAGGGAAGTGGAAAGTAAATATGCGTCCAAAAACGGGAGGGGACTGGGATGCTTTTGATCTCGTTTCTTTGGAAACTAGTTTCTTCCCTTTTTTATTCTGCCTCAAAGAGGTACTTTGGTTTTGTCTGCTATAATTGTATAATTTAACTATTCTATGTTTTTCCTCAGTCGGGGCCCTCACGTATGACAAGTCGTCATTGACAGAACAGTGGCAGGAGATATCATCACGAGAAAACATGGCTCCTCTTGATGATGACGACGACTATGACGACTATTATGATGACGATTATGACGAGGAGTCGACAAGGAAACGTCAACGAGATAAAAAGAAACACGCAGTCAAAAAGAATGGGACCTCAATTTATTGTCAAAATTTATCCATTATTCTTTTAGCATTATTTTTATCGAGATACTTGCTGCATTTTAATATAGCAAAGCAATAGTGAGATAGAAGAAATAAGCTTAACAACCGCTGTTGGCTGTCATGTAATCTGTGTTAGAATGGGCACCTAGACACTTATTCAACAGCATATAAGTATATGCATCGGTATGCATACGTTTGGAGATTCAGCGGAGTCACGTGATTACGCTGCTAAACTTTACATGTTCAAGACAATTATGCGCGGATGTGCTGGCTCTGTTAGAGTTCATCAGAATCTCCTCTGTTTACATAAATGTCTGAGTTCATACTCGTAGCACTGAAGCAATCTGTTTGAATAAACATATGGTAAGAAAAAAATGAGATGTCGCCTTTTTTTCAAAAGGTTCACGTGATGTATAAATAGAAGGGCATTTATCTATTCACTTATAGTTTCATTGTTGTAAAGTTATCGAAATGTTGAGAATCCAGACAGTATTTCTTTTTCAAATATTTGCTCAGTTATATGGGCAACTTCCAGTAAATGAGAAAAGTAGATGATGTTCAGAGATAGAGGATTGAAGACTTATTATGTGAATCGTTATTTACTTAAGGACAAAGGTTCCGCACGGATGTAAATTAACATCCGTGCAGAACTTTTGTCCTTAAGTATATATTTCTTCCTTAGTAGTCAGAAGAAGTGTATTCTGAGTATATTTGCAGTGTATTTTCCTGTGGTCAGGTGTTTTAATGCTTGTCTTTACTGGCGAGGTATAGGGATATATACGAATGGACATGTTTCAGTCATTTTTGTGATTGTATTCCTTCATACGCGAGAAATGTGAATATTAGTGCATTTCTTGGTAAATGAAATATGTATATGTATTTCTTCCGTAGCAATCTATAAGAGAAAATGCCTTTCTTTGTTATGAGACATTTTCTCAATTACCAGGGACACGATTATCAATACATTTCTTCAGACGACAGTTGATATGAACGGAATTCTTCAGTGGCTAGGTTTATGAAATGGAATGTATTTGACATGTGCCCCTTTAATTGGATAGTAAGGAATACCTTTAATCAGCATACAGATATATAAGTAGTAAAGTTTTCCTCGAGCAAGCTATGCGAATGCAAATGCATTTTTAGTTACTTACCAATGGAATACTTGAATTAAGTCGTTGTTTTCACTGTTTGGATAAGGAAATAAGATACATGTATTTGGATTTTTACTGTTTCCAATACACTTATACACCTGGTACACTTACCTGACAATGCACCGACAACTTATCATGTGACATAGTCCCACAAACATAGTCGCACTGTATCTTCTAAAATAGGTCTATGATTTTTACGTTACAGTTGATGAAGGAATGCGTACCTGTTTACAGAAGGCGTGGCTTCGTAGCAGTAAAATTTTGTTCCGCTTTGTTCCACAAAATACCTATAGCCGTATTTTATATTAGATATATGAGCCACGACACGACAAAACGAACAAAGTGGCATGTGTGTCCAGCAAAGACTCAGTTCAGCCTGGGTATCCGCCCAGTCTGATCAGATTCTTCGCTGTCCGCAGGGAGGTAGCTTAGACCCTTAGCTACCCTTTAAGAGCTTGGTGAAGAGGCTGATCTGAGTCTTCACTGGGCGCACATGCCACTTTGTTGGTGTTGTCGTGTCGCGGCTCATATGAATATGCATTTCTTCGGTAAGTAGGTATATGAATAAAAATGCACTCCTTTCAGTGGCTGGAAATTCGAACAGAAATGCAGTTTATGTGTCAGTGGAGTAGGATTGTACATGTCTTTGTTTAATTATTAAATATGTACTTATTAGAGTGGCCAGATCTATCAGTTTTACAGAGTTTCAGACATGCAACCTCATGTGTAAACTCAAAATGTGTCTCTTACACATATCTAGGAAACTGAGGAAAAACGTCAATGTGCTGTTCAGGTGTATGGTACGACTCAATTTCTTTCTGCCAATTTTTACAAACGAGAGCAACTTTTCTGAGTCCCTATGGGCCTCTTTGGATAACAAAAATACATAGCAAATAAATAAATAAAAATAGAATAAACGCTTTAATAAGTTCACAAGGGGTCTTTTCATAAAAGACGGAATTTTGCTTGAAGGGAGCTTATGCTTTCCTTTAACGAGCAAATCCACAGTGTAAAGAGAAAGCAAAAATGAAAATAGAGTTGTTTCCCAAGAAAATGTAAGCTTGAAGGTGAATTTATCTACATGTACGGTTCTTGTGTCTGTTTTGTATGTTGTATACTCATGACTTGTTGGTGCAATAGTTTAGTTCAGATTTGTCACATGTAGCTACCATCTTGCTTCTGCAAGATTTGAATATACTGATCTTTAGGCCTGTGCCCTTCTGATTGAACAGTTTATTATAAGTAAGCTATCTTATTAAATGGTCAAACTCAGTTTCTGTAACTGCCAGATAGAGGACCTCTCACATTGCAGAAGTTAATATTCAACATGGATTATATACTACACCATGCCGAGCCACACGGTCCAGAATGTCACTCAAAAGCCACCTGACCGTACATAACTGACCAGTGGATCGACAACATAGCACGTGGCATAGTCACACAAGCAAAATCGCACATGCTGACTGTCCCATAACAAGCCCGTGACTTAACCTTACAGTTACCAAAGAATTACATACCCATTTAAAGTAAGCCTGGCTTTGGAAAGGTGAATATTATGTCATAAAATGACCACCTCCTTTTCAGCAGACAATAAAAAGC
Source organism: Ctena decussata (assembly GCA_963989385.1). Lineage (NCBI taxonomy): Eukaryota > Metazoa > Mollusca > Bivalvia > Lucinida > Lucinidae > Ctena > Ctena decussata. The sequence goes on from OZ022514.1 coordinate 107,736, forward strand.
CAGAAATTCCCCTAACCCTAACCACTCATAAAAAAACGTTAATTTTCTATGCAAATGGAAAATTAATGGTTTTAGGTGTCCCAATACTTCAGCTAATACTTCAAGCCACCAGTCAGGGAAAATGTAGAGAATAACTAAACCGCTTTTATTTTCACAGTTTATTCCTCACCGCTTTTGTCTCTCTTACGCCATTCCTATAGATGTCACCCGACGGTTGTCATACATACACTGTGAAAAAAAATCCGTAGATTTTACGGTTACCTGGCAACCGTTTGCCATTCCATTTTCGCTATATTTACGGGCACGCGTAAACATTGCCGAACTCATCATGCAGAGTAGGATAGAATAAGACAGGTATTGTTTGAGTCATATAGCCCTTCAACACTTTAAAGGTATTTTCGAATGCGGTCAGTTGGCATAATTCTACCATACCGAGACTTCTAGAAATGTTTTACAGACAGACGCCCGTATAAAAATCGGGAAATGGACTGGCAGCTGTTTGCCAGGTATTCTACTGTAAAATCTACGTATATTTTTTACAGTGTACTTAGTATTAATCTTCAGTCTGAGATATGTTTGACCGCATTAAAACACATGTTTGTGGTGTTGAAAGAAGAAAACATGAGTGGTCCAGTACGTATAACTTCAACGAAGTAAATATCGTCATCATTTTTAAGTAAAGACAAATCTATCGAGCGGAGGACAGAACATGTGTTTTCTTAATACAGGTCAATTTAGACAAAACAATTTCTGTTGTGAGGTACATTGGTCAGGCTTGTGCTTGAAAGAAGTGGCATACAATGCTAGTTTGACTGTATTAGCTACATTGGGCGATGATTTTTCTTTGTTTTTACATGTAGACAGACAGAGTCAGTTGAAAGAATGGAAAAGTGGGGAATCGAACCTGCGATTCCTTGATCGGTAGCCTATCCCGCAATTTACTAAACCATATCATCTCCTGATAGTAAAATGAGCCCACATGGTACATGCCGTCGAAAGACATAGTACTGACGTTGATGCGACGTCATTACGTCGCATCGACGTCATTACGATGTCGTTCCGACGCCATGTTCCCGCTGGGGAGAGTCTAAGACGTTAGGCAACTGGTTATTAGAACGTTCTTCAGAACAGAGGTGGGATGATGGTGACGTTAAGGTTTTCTGTCAAACTCTTCATTTTCTGCTATTGCGAAGCTAGAATATTATTTGCGTTCAAAATTATTTTCGACAAAAATAAACAATCATTAAAAACAACAACTCTTCCTAAAGTTTCGGCGTATTGCCTTTGTCAAAGAGGTAAAGGCAATGCGCCAAAACGTTAGGAAGAGTTGTTGTAATAATGATTATTAGTCTTTATCCCTTAATTTGGATGATTATTTACGGATGTAAATTAAAAAAAATAACATTTTTTTTTCTTGATTATACTTTTCACAGAATCTATTCACTAATTGCAACTGTTTATGCATGTTCAGTGGGTTTTTTTATAATCAGCAAGTAAGAGGCCTTATGTTTTGTCAACATTTTGACCTACATTAACGTTGACGTCACAGCCTAGTCCATATTTCAAAACTTAACAGTAGTCTTGGTTTGTTTTTTAAAAAGTCAGAAATGCGTGAAAGCATGTTAAAATATACACTGTATTACTTATGTTTTATGCACTTTGTCAGGATTCGCTCGTATCTACATGTATCTAAACACAGTGATAAAATAAACAAAGATACCACATAAACGATAGCCAACAAAACCTAAACCATCTCATACATCTGCAAGTAGGAACTATTAACTCACCGCAGATAAATAAAGTGCCAAACACGCACCCCCTTCCACCCCCCCCCACACACACACGGTCCTATAAGCATTTCGGCAAAATTTACGAAATAAACAGTTTGATTATCTTTCTTACCTCAGTGGTCTGTTACATAACTGTATGTTATTATTATAAACATTATAAACAAACACCTGCACACGTCATACAATTGAATGTTTACCGTTCATTAGATTCTGACGCTTAAAGATATTTTCATGCCGTAATCACGTATTAATATATTATGGAGACAAAATGAAGCGGAGGCGGCCACTTGATTCAGACAGCCAGACTAGCTTTGCTTTCAAACCGTTTGGAAACGCAATATAAAACATGAACATATTTAAGGTAAGAAAACTACTTAACTGTTTTCCGTTTCTGCCTTATGTGACACGAGACATGAGGATGGGGTTTTCGCTCAGTGTGGTCAGGGTCTCCTATATTTGCGTTAATAATATCTGATCTGGATGATCCGCTGAATCTCTATACGGGATAAAACGGTCAGACTTAGCTCAGCCTGCATAGTAAGACGTGCGGACCGGAGTTTTCCTCCGACGATTCATAGTAAAAAAAAATAACTCGGCATACCAGTTCACAACAGCTATAATAAGTAGCGATGTTTTGGGGTAACATGGCTCATTCGGCCTCCAATTTAAGTGGGTTTACTTTCAGGGGAAGCAACTCTGCCATTTTCATTTTTCCTCCTTCTCTATAATGGAGGTCAACTCTTCAAGAAAGGAAACTGCTCGCTCAGGTACAAATTCTGCCCTTTAAGTTTTACACATATGTAGGAGCAAAGTGTTCCTTTAAAGAGTTGGCCCCGTTTCGGAAGGTACTATTTATCCAGAGAATAACGAAAGAAGTCATGAATGTTATTTCCCTTTGTAAAAAAGGTTGAAATATGGCGGTATACCCATACACCGTAATTATCGGTTTAGTTAAACTGATCTCAATAAGTTTCTTGGGAAACCAGGAATATAACCATGAAACAAAGGGCCGTAAAGCTATGTCATTCATTCATCGTTTTCAACCTGAGCTTGTCCAGTCATTTTATCTACGAGAGAGAAAATTTCACAAGCATCGTTTTCGACAAATATCGACACGTTAATTTACAAGTTTAGCTGAACCCACGAACAATAAAGACATAACAGCTCCGACTAATCTTAACTCCATTGGCAGTTAGGTAGACTCAGATCAGCGTAAACAACCTTGCAGTCTGACCAAATTATACAATGTTCGCCTATACAGTCAGTAAGTCCTAAAATACTTTACATGTAAAAATAAAAACACTGATCAAGATTTGTATTTCAGTTTTTACTGTACACACGTGATATTAAGTCCCTTCTCAAGAGATGTAGATTATAATACCAACAGCTTGCTCATCTGAATAGGCTACAGCGAGTCGTGACGGCAAACAAAACTGCTTCTCTATTTTAGTGGAATGTTAACTTGAAACTATGTTAGAGGTTTTACAGACAGCGGCTCTACTACTAAAGAAGAACATTAGAGTAAGCAAAACATTGCTTGGACTGAAACCAATGAAGCTTGTAAGAATGATGTCTGTATCGGCTTACGGATATCAGTTTACGTAAAACGTCTCTTACCCTGGTACTTTAAAGACGTTTTTATTTATTTTTTTCAAAGCGAGGGTTGTTTGTGGTTTTTTTCACGGTTATATTACATAGTCATGGAAATCTAGAATAATTTCCTTTTGGCATATCCATTATCCAGGAGGTTTGGACCGTCAGTGGTTATCCGTAGTTTTTGAAACTCACATCCCGCCATTTCCATTTCAAAGATTTTTTTCTTGTAATTCCGCACTAACTATAAAAATATCGACATTTTTATGGTTGAAATGTTTTATCCATAGTGTATCATAGAATATAACCTTAGAATCCCGGTTTGATTTTTTTGGTACTTTTCGGTGTATATTTTCTATTCTATCCCATAACTTTACTAGGTCGTTGTGGCACCACAGATGACTTTGAAACAATTCCTTTTCACCTTGTCCAGTTTTCAGCTGCCTTAGTTGAGCTGGCAAAATCCATCTCTATCCTCTCTTAAATATTGTCTTCCCACCTCTCCTTCTGTCTACCTCTTCTTCTTTCTCCTTTCACTGTGCACTGTAGAATCGTGTTTTTTGCTAAACCAGAAGACCTTGAGATGTGGCCAAACGACCTTAGTTTCCGTTTCTTGACCAGCGTCAGGAGTTCATCATATTCTTCAGTGGCTGCTTGGATCTTTCTGCGACCCTCCTCATTGGTTACATGATCCTTGTACGAAATGTTCGGTAACCATCCGTAGCATCTCATTTCAAAGGCCCGCGTTCTTTTCTCTAACTCTGCTGTCAAGGTCCACGATTCACAGGTATACAGAAATATGGAAACAACAAGGGAGAGAACCTTCTGTTTTTAGCCATTATCTGGGACAATAATGGCTCCAAGATATTTGAAGCTAGTTACAGTACCCAGCTTCTGCCCTTTTATCTTGAGCTCCCTCTGGATGCCATCTGCGTTGTTTGTCATCAGTTTGGTCTCCTCAGCACTGATCTCCATCTTATACCTTGTGCAGGTTTTGTCAAGACTTTCACCTAGGGCTTCTAGCTCCTGCTCTTCCTCAGCTAGAGCGTCTATGTCATCGGCAAACCGCAGATTGGCAATATTCTTTTCGGTGTAACGTTTTTAATAACTGTTTGATACGATAGGAAATGCCATACTCTGAATACATAATTATGTGTCTTTGTGCATGTTAAACTGTAGCTTGTAACCTGCAACAGATTCCTTTCTCTCGACTTATTTTATTTCTATGTTTTTCAGCATCTTGTCTTGCTGTGTTTGAGCATGGCAGTGTTCACATTTTACTTTGGCCAAACACACGGACATCTTAGCGAGATACACAGAGGACTAAGGGCTGCCGGTAGGTAAATGGTATGCAAGAGAAGTGTAGAATTAATATTAATTGGTTTGATTTTATCAAGAAGTGTAGAGTTAATATTACATGTGAGTGATTTGATTTTATTTAGAAGTGAGGAGTAATATTAAGTGAATTGATTTTATCAAGAACAAGGTGGGATTACACGACGAAACATGTTACATCACCATGCAACGTGTACCACAGTGTAAACACCCAAAACCATGTGTTCTATGACACAATCCGTTGCGTGCAACTTGTCTATCTTAACATACAGAATGGGAAATATTATTGCAGTCCCTGAACAGTCTGGCCTTGGTTACAGTGTTTGCCCAGACATTCCTGTCCCAATATTTAGTGAGGTGGTACAAGTTTTACAGATCATTTTGGAACATTATTTGCTTGTAAGACCACATTCGTACCTGTGTTTATATATCACTTCAAATGAAAATCCAAGTACATGTATACGCATGTACATGTATGGTAAACAGTACAATGAATATGATGAAGAGGGATAGATATCAGACTCCAGTTATGTCTATGCAAAGAGATATATTAACAAGAAACATCTTTAAAAAAGATAATTGTCGAAGATGAAATTCGTTTTTAAAGAACAACTTTTTAGTCATGTCAGGACGGATCCACCGCTTCCTGGGTATTATCAGTACTTTTGTAAAGTAAATGTGTCTTGTTCAAGGACAAAACATGAATTCCCGAGTGAGGGTTATCGTGATCAGCCTTGGTCGAGTCCGATTACAACTATTGTCTGGCGATAGTATGTCATGGAAGAAGCGGGTCAACTCGGCCTGCTTTCTGTAAGCCTGGGGTCTTCACGGCTCCTGGGTCAACTTAGCCGCCATTCAACTCGTCCGGGTCAATTCGGCCTACTGTCATTTGCATCCTCGCCCCAACCTACGAAGATGGGCTGCGCCAGGAATGAACGGAATCACAATAAACGAATAGAGTTTGTTGGGTTGTTGATTTAATAAGAAGTCCTTCAAAATGGTGGACAAAACATGAATTAATATAAAGGGCAACCCAATAATCCCTCAACGGATAACTGCAACTGCAGCTAGACTATGGTAGCGGGACGTTCCGGGCCTACAATAATACAATGGCGCTGGGATAGCCGGACCAAGGTGCAGGGCAATTATATTTTAATTGTTTCAATAGTGCCGGAGTTTTAAGATTGCGGCCCTTTACTCTGTGAGATTTTTCTGTAGTATAGGGTCGAAATAAGAGCAAGGTTGTTACCATCAGCTAATCATCACAGGTCTCTGAAATGTAAAAATTCCGTTTCTGTAGGTGGGGGTTGTGGATACAAATGACTGGCGCATAGATATATAACCATGCGGCACCATGGCCAAAACTGATGTTTTCCTTACTCATTTTCATACAACTTCGTTATCCTAGTTTATTTGCCACAAGTAAGATTTAATGGCATGACTGAACTGCAAAAATACCGATACCTCACCAGGAGCTAGCTGTAACCTGGGGAACACTTATTAAAAGTCTATTTCTTAGCCTTTTCTGCCACATATTTTCATGATTTTCCCTGACTTCGTTTGGCCCAATTGCTAAGGGAGTGAATTCGTGAGTTTGTGAGTGAGTGAGCGTGTGTGCAATTGAGCGAATGAGTATGAAGATAAGCCTGCATTGAAATAATTTCTTATCTAGAAAATTTTATCGCCGATGCAATGAACTGGGTTCAAAGTCAATGTCAGGTTAAAATCACTTTCACACGAAGGCCTATCGGAACCAGAATTTTATGATGACTTAGTATACAAATTCAAAAAGATAAGGGGTATGTCTGATTTTTTGTTCAGCTTCGAAAAATAAGTTTTTTGTTCTCATTGTATTTTGTTCAGTGCTAGCACTAACCATCAAAATCAGGAAGTCATATGACTTCTAAGGTTTGTCATTTGGAAGTCATGCTGAAGGATAGACTTGGTTTCTTCCAGAATGTATTTATATTGCTTTCTCCTTCATTAAATTAATGGGTGAAATACCATTATTACAACAAATTTAACTCATTATGTAAGTCAATATTCACTTTATAAATGGTAGGTTATGATAAAAATTGGAAGTTACTGACTTCCTGGCATTCAGTTTTAGAAGTCACAGACCCCCAGACTTCCACTAGTGGAAGCACTGTTTTTTTTTGTTGTAATTTTAGTTAGAAATACATCAGTTGTTAAAGGTCAAATATTTCAACAACAGAGTATTAGCATTCGAATCATGAAGTTCAGAATTTATTATAAACCAATAGATTTATGTTTTCAGTGTAAGCAGTGTTAGTCACTGACCATCAGAGTTACCGTAATGTTCTAAAAATCGGGACACCTGAAACAATCATGGTAATTGTCGAACAAATGGTACAATTTTGGTTTAACATCACAGAATTGCGTCCAAAAATGCAGACTAGTCTGTTTGCACAGATCTGCCCCAATTCTCAGGATTTTTCAGGTACACTGCGGAGCAGCTGAAAACTTGGCGTTTATTTATTTATGTTTATACTTCATGCTTCTTTTGCACGAGCCCGGTAGCCAACGGGGTTAAGCGCTAGCCTGCTGACTTGGCTCAGTTATTCAGTTTTTTACCTGATCTGTTGCAGGTGGAATAAGAACTTCCTGCCCTCATTTTAACCCAGGAGATATGTTAAAGATGTTTCATGGCACGCGCACATCAACACATCGACAGAGAGACCGCCAGGCTAAACATCGGATACGAGCAGCCAGGATCCTGCGACAACAGTTAGTATTACAAGTATTAGCTTTCACAAAAAAACTTGGATCTATGCTTAACACACATTTATTTGTGTAGTGATTGGACTGACACCTTGGTCAAATCGTGCCTCTACCAAACCTAAGAAGTCAACCTTTACCTCGATCGTATCGCACATTCTCGGTTTAAATCTAGTAGATATCTGGTTGGCTTCTAAACACCCGTTTGCCTGTAATTACCCTAAGCCAATCAGCAAGTAGGTTTGGTCACCCAGTAGAAGTGACATGTGTTTAGAAATGTTCGGCACTTAGGAATACTACTAGACCGTGTCCATGTCGATCCATTTCTGGTACTTGTTGATCTAATCAAACCTGCCCAAATTAACAATGATAACAAGTCAATCGACATGATAGAAAATAACATATAAGTTGCACTCAAGCTAAAATGCTCATTATGCAAGCCCCGCCTCTTTTGGGGGAGAGCTTTCAGTAGTATAATGAAAATTTGCTGGCCTCTGATTGGCTTTATTATTAATGTAAAATATTTTTCTGAATGATATGCTTATTTATTATCATAAAAAAATGGAGTTTATTTACAAAGTTGTTTTGCTGCATTTTTCTTGGGGTTGAAAAATGTACAGAGGGTTGAGGGGGGGGGGGGGGGGGGGCACTGAAAGTTTCGACAATATCGGCGAACCTGGGCGCTTAAAACTGAGAGTAGAGTAAGTCCAAAATATGTCGCACAACCCCCAACTTTTTTAGCTGTTGTTGGTAGGTAAAGATTTTGTCTATTCAATGCCATGCCTCAATTCGGAAACTTTAGACTAGGAGGAAATTGGCAGTGCAATGACTTTGTCCTATTTTGCACGGTGAGCTATGGGTATTTTTCTAGTGTAGTGCAACCTTCAACCAGTCATCGCCTTTTCTACAATGCTTCCAGAGCAAAAGCTATTCCTGAGAATGTCTACGCCCATGGGCGTAAACAATATGGGCGCAAACAATAATTTACGTTGCCCATGTGGCAGTCCAACTAGATTAGCCAGTTTGATTGTGGTTGACACTGGCCTGACTAGTACTTAAGAACACCAAGAATGATTTAAAGTAATAGTTAAACTCATCAGTTTTCTTTCTTTCTTTTGGTTTTCCGGTACTACAGCGCCGGTATTGTATTCTATAAAAAATACATAAAACTACAATTTTATACCTATATGTGTTCCCCCACCATATTTGTTCACGAACGTGCTAATCTCCAAAGCTAGTATCTTTGTTACATATTCTGCGGCAAATTTTCTGTTCACACGGACAAATTTTGTTTGTCAAATAAACTTTACCATACATTCGGCAATGAAAATGTGGCATATTTTTTCATTCACATGTGTGTGATTGAGCGTATTTTTCTATACCAAACCTATTTTGTCACAAAAACTTTGCCCGTGCGAACGAAGCTTTATACACAAAAATGTAATCAGTTCTTATTCCTACTTCTAATTGGATGTGTTATTTTCAGTGGGTTGTCTACTGAGGCGGTAGAGGATGCCCTCGCAGGATGCGAAGCAGGTGACTTTCGTAACTGTGATTCCGATGCTAAATATAGAACTGCAGACGGTAACTGTAACAACCTAGAGAGGCCGGACTGGGGTCAGGCCGGGAGTGCACAGATTAGACTGGTATCTTCAGCTTATGGTAGGTTTATCATTTCATGTATTGCGAATATTAATTTATAACCAAGAATAAATTCAGTCGTTATAGGACTGCGCATGCGCAAATGAGCAGGCTTATCTCAATATATTCGTTTTTCGGGTTTTTGAAAGAAATGATCAAATTATGATCATTTAACGTCCATGTTTATAACGTAATAGAAGCACTGTTTCAGGATGTTCTTTTTTCTCAAAAATCTTTTTTACACTAATAATTCTGACTGATTTAAGTTAGAACTAATTATGATGTCTATAACACTTGTTCATATTGTAAGAGCAGGAACATCGGAATGAGAATAAAACTAATGTTTGACAACGTATTACTGAAGTTGCATAAAGTTAGTCTTCTTTATGTCAAATGCTGAGTGCAAAGCTACTTATCACACAATCGCTTACGTCGGTGCTCACTACTACATATTTCTTCATAATGTCTTTGGATGGTAAATGGATGTCTAACGATTTATAATAGCTTCTTCAACAGTATTTTAGTCATATCGACCCGATGAGATGCTGACAGTAAAATGCTGTGTGCAATAGAGCCTTGTTACAGTGCCCTCGGTCTGTAGCTTACCCGACCAACGCTTAACCAACTGAGCTACTGGGTCTCCTTGAATATTTTGGGGTTTTCCCTCTTAAAAAGAATGGGAATTGACTTACCTGTAAATCATGCTTATCAATAAACCAAGCTTTTGGGTAGAGTCAAACACTATCTCAGTCTTCCGTTGCTGGCGTTATGTTACCATTTAATTTGAAAATAAATTAGGTGAACTAGGGTACCTAAAACAACTGTACTATACTCATTTAAGATGATGATGTCTCTGACCCTAGAACTGAGAGTGTGTTGGACGGACCTCTCCCTAACGCACGAACAATTAGTAACGTAGTTCACGCTGCAAAGTCAGGTCGTGCGGCTCGGTCACGTAGCCTTACCCTACAGGCGTTCCAGATGGGACAATTTCTAGACCATGACATTATTGCTACCCCTGTACAGGCTGGTAAGTAATGCTTAGTTAGTCTTTGTTTAAACAAATTTTAAATCAAATATTAATACATCTACAAAGCTACAAATAATAAGTATAAGGATTTTTATGAAAGCTATAAGAGTTCATATAGCCAATATAGCTCGTCGCCTTTGTCTTCAAATGTTGATAATCTGTATATGTAGTGCCTCCTCATATATTTGATTATAATCAGTACTGTTCCTTGACCATCTTTTATATGACACCTTTCTTTAAAACACAAACCGGTGTAGGGCCTTATCTTATTAAGTTCTTCGACTATCGCCTGCCTAACATAATACTAGTATGACATAAGTTTTCGCGTGTTGTCTTCTATATTTTACAAATATCTGGCAAAAAGTAAATTTCATCTGGTTTAAGCATGTTTAGATGTTACTTTCCAGAGAAATACTAGAAGAATCATGCAAGAATAACCAGATCAGATTAATAAATATTATTGTCATATTAGAGTTCCTTTGAAAACTTGCCATTAACTGCTCTGAAATACTCAGACTTAAAATACTTGAAATATCCTGCGGAATACAGAAAAGCGGTATTTGCTGCGGGTTATTTCTAACTATTTATTCTCCTGTGTTACAGAGGTTGACGACTGTTGCTCACCAGAGGGCCTAAAGGAGTGAGTATATTAAACAGGTATTCAGTTACATATTGATACCATATATACGAGCTATTTTTGCAAGTTTGACACTTAGCTGTGCTTAGAATCTAGTCAGAGGTTCATTAATACAAACTTTTCTGGTGTAGGTAACCTAAAATTCAGGTGCATTTAATTTCTTCTTTCTAAGTTTTCTTATACTGAAGTAAATGTATTGCAATATTTCGAAACATTATCAATAGGATTCTATATAATGTGGACAAAACAAAGGAGAAAAAAACGTGTTGTTTTGTTTTGTTTTTACAGCAAAACAATATTGACCTAGATGACTAAAAGTTAAGTTAATTAACTTATCAATAAGTTCCTGAAAGGAAAAATAAAAAGAAAGTTTTATTACGAATTCTCGATGTGTTAACATTTTCTGTGGGCGACCTCGCAGTCTACGATCATAACTACACATATATCAGAGTTTTGTAGGCAAAGTTATAGAGGAAAAGTTCTGTCCGCTCTGTCAGTAAATGTAACTGCTTATATTTGAGCCGCGGCACGAGAAAACAAACAAAGTGGTTGTGCGCCCAGCGCAGACTCAGATCAGCCTGGGCATATGCCCAGCCTGACCAGACTCTTCGCTTAGCCGATAAAGGGTAGCTAAGGGTCGAAGCTACCTTCATGCGGACAGCGAAGACTCTGGTCAGACTGGGCGAATGCCCAGGCTGAACTGAGTCTGCGCTGGGCGCACAGCCACTTTGTTGGTTTTGTCTTGTCGCGGCTCAGTTTCTATTCAATAAAGTTCGAGGTTGCGCGGTAGAACTATGACGAGCGACTACAAGGCTAATAATACCTTTCTATCTCGTGTATTTCAGTACAGACAACTGTTTTCCTATCATTGTTGAGAACACGGACAGTACATTTGAGGCCGGCTACTGTATGCACTTCCCAAGATCAGCACCTTTTTTCTCCTCTAAAGGTTATACGTTTGTCATCTTCGTTTGTCTTAATTACAACGGCTACATCGCCAAGTGAGGTCACTCTTACCCTGAACTATTTATTTTCTGTCTCACAGTAGGCAAGCTATAAAGGACAGTCTCTAAGAGCAGTCCTACATGTGATACAGAGTATTTTAGTGATGGGGAAGCAAACTAGGACCAAGTTAGCAGTCTCGTTGAGATTTATTACTTAATTTTATGCTACAGTCGATAATAATGTCTCTCGCCGGTACAAATAGTTTTACTTTCTAAGTCAGCATCCAGAGGGCTTATTATTATTTCAAGCCAAAACTGTCCTAAACACACGTCTTTATGCGTCCTAATTTATAAAAGATATATTTACACATGTTTTACCTGTAAGTCTGATTTTGCGAAAAATGTATAAAAAACAGCATTGTAAGGGGGCTTCGTTCTATAAAGTGGATAGGGTAAGGATTAGGGTTAGGGTTAGAACGCCTTGAAGATTATCTTGAGATTATTGGTCAGCATGTGTACAATAAAAGCATTATTGTATGAAGCCTCCGACATGTGAACCGCGACACGAGAAAACCAACATTGTTGCTGTGCGCCCAGCGCAGACTCAAATCAGTCTTGGCATTCGCCCAGTCTTATCAGAGACTTCGCAATCCGCATGGAGCTAGCTTAGACCCCTAGCTACCTTTGAAGCGCAAAGGGAAGACTCTGATTAGACAGGGCGAATGTCTAGGTTGGTCTGAGTCTTAGCTGGGGGCACATGCCACATTGTTGGTTTTTTCGTGTCGCGGCTCATGTATGATTTCGTTTCTTTTTCAGTATCACAACAGCGTGAACAACAATCTGTGATAACGTCTTTTATTGATGCCTCCAACGTCTACGGTTCCTCAGAAGAAGAACAGAATGAACTCAGAGAAGTCGGGACACGTACGTTTCTACATTTTTTTCTTAGAACGTTATTTATAGCTTGCTCGGGTTATCTCAACCTGGTTTCTCAAACTACCTTTTATAACAATGAATATCAGTAGTTTAGACACATTTTTTGTTTTTTTCTTACCTTGAAGCTCTTGTTATCTCAAACTTCTGTCATCTAAGGTAATTATCCTGGTACCAGACATTTACTTTGATATATCAATAGTTTGAAAGAAATTTCGACTAGGAGATATCCAGGGTTGACTGTATAACAGCAATTGAGAGAAGTCAGACAATGTACGGCGTTTTCTAAAGTTTTTTTCATTTTCTCTTTGAAAACTGTTCATAAGCCTAGCTTATTTTAAGAACAACGCATAAGGAAAAAAAAAGATAAAATGTTCGCACATTTTTAACAGAAGCTGTGTAAGTAGTGCTAAAAACTACAAGGAGAACAAAACTAACTCTGCTTACACCATAAACATCATTTTTCCTGGTTTTACTTTGTCCCTCTGTAGCGGTGTCTTTTTCTCTAAATGACTAATTTTGATTTTAATAAATGCCACTCTATATCCAGCAAATGATCAGAACTGTTATCGTTGAAATCTTTACATTTTATCAGTTCTGCTTCGACACATATATTTTCACGTTGAATGTTTTCTCTCAGCTCGTAATTATGAGTCATTGATAAAGCCTAACCATGTCAAACTGTCATTTCCATAAGACTCATGTAGTCTAACAGTTCTATGCAGACTTATGCGTTATGGTCAGAAAGATCTTTTCGGATCTTTTTATTAAATTCTCGGAGCTTTATCTATATAGAGACAAATAAAGGCATTAGGTTTGTCACTGTTTAAAGAGCCAAGTCTATTGTAAACCTTAAACACAATAATCTAATCTCAGTTCTTCGTTACAGCGTTCTTGAGAACGGAAGATGGAAACCGACTTCCCAATAACCCGTCCAACAACACGTGTTTGCCAAGTACTGTTGATGGTATATACTGTAGTCTGGCAGGTAATCTTAAAGTCGAGCCATGGTTCTCAAAAAGGAGCAGATCTCCACAACTATGTCGTTCCCTTAAATGGGCCGATTGAATTCATGCAAAGAACATGCATGTAAAGCAATTTTATACCAAATAAGGCTTCCTTCGAATACAACTACAATGTACTCTGTTAGCTCCGTTCGTACAAATGGAGCTACTGTGTTTTTGTAGCTGTATTCGTAAGCAAATATGCGTCGCTACGAATACGGCTACTATAGAATTTGTTCATCAACTATCTCAAGCGAGGCAGTCTAGGTACAAATGCATATACAAAATTTGAACGTAATCCGTCGATAAATACACAATTATCGAAAGACAACGAAATGCGAACGAACGACCGTTCGACGGACGGACGGACAGAGCGTACAAATGAACATTTATTGGGTTTGGATTAGTTCTTTTTTCAACTCAAATGCCCAACTAATACCTGAAACACCAAAAATAATAATTTGTGAGGTTCGTTATGACACCAGCGAAATAAATAGTAAACACACATCAAGTGTCTACCTAATAAATGTACATTCGTGTGCGCGGACAGACATACGGACGGTCATGATGAAAACATAATACCCCGCCATTAACGCCAACGGAGGAGCACTGGTGGTAGAAGAGCTGTCGTCCCCCTACCGAACTGTCCAGATTTGTACGAAATGTAGCTTCTGTTTTTGAGTAACGATATTCGTATGCAAACTTGCGTCGCTACGTTTACTGCTACTGTGCACAGCTGAATGAATTACAACATAATGGAATTAGTATTGGAGGGGACGATAGTGCAGTTTCGTGTAAATTATAAGAAGCAATAATTGGTGTTTTTTTCCACTTAATCCAATACAATTCAGTCTGAGTAAAACGTCATCAGCATCGTTCTTGTTTCTTTCCTAATTCAATAGAAGTATACACCACCCTCTTAAGAGCCCTTTCATTACGTTGCACAGCAAATATATTCCTGTGTTTGTGTAATATTGCAGGTGACCATCGAGTAAACGAGGTTCCTTCTCTGACCAGCTATCACACCCTGTTTGTAAGAGAACACAATAGAATAGCCGCCGCCATCATGCACCCCGCATGTGATAATGAGACAGTCTTTCAAGAATCAAGAAAGGTAGTCAGTTCAGAGGTGTCAGAATATTTCATTATAAATTTAAAGAGTAACTACACTTCAGGAACTGACTGAATCAGATCCCAAACCCTATCCCCAACATCAAAGGAAAAGATTGACAAAGACATCCCAACAAACAATAAATTACAAGTGATAAGCCGAGTCAGCAGCTCTTTCCCAAATACTACCTCGAATGAATGTATATTCGTCCTAAACGTACACAGCCTCGCAATTAGTATTGCTGTTACATAAAGAGTCAAAATAGAAGAGTCCAAATATGTAAAATGAGATGTTGCTGCTGTTTTATAATAAGGGTAGCTGAATGACCACCTGTTTGGGAAAGGGCTGTTCATTCGGTTTACCTGCATGTCTTTTGTGAACTTTTATCAACTTTGGTGTGTGTTCCTCTTTCTCTTTTGGTTTAAAGAGCGGTATGTGGGATTTGATTGTATTCATTCCAGATAATTAAACTTGGGTTGAATATATCCCAACTAATGACTTGGTTAAAAATTTACTTTATTGTTTGCCTGACCTTCAACTCTATGTACACTATTTACACCATAAATAAATCATCAGGATACATGACCCATATACAAATATAAAGTTTGAACATGGGCATGCATCCTGAGACTCCCTTCTTGCTTCTCACACGAGAAACAAACCGCCAAACCGAAGGTCCGCCAAACAGAAGAGGGAGAATAAAATGAGAATAAGCGATGGACAGGACCAGTCTGAGAGACCTACCATGTCAGCTGAAGCATAACAAAAACCCATATGACTCAACTACCCCCAGCATTGTCCAGAACAGCTAAAGGATAACTCTTCTATTCCGAATGCCTCTCAGTAGATCAACATGGATAGACTGATCTATGCTCAACGAAATAAATAATTCAATAAATAAAGATCCAATCAACCAATTAGCTGTTTTGTTCAACCTGATGGTATGATCCAAAAATATCTACTAAGATCACTGTGGTAGGTCGCTCGTATCCCAGGGACACAACTCTGCCCCCCAAATCTATCTAAGGGACAGAATTCTGTCAGATAATGATCCTGTAAATCTCTCTGCCTTTGCAAGTATAACAT
The DNA here is from genome assembly GCA_963989385.1 of Ctena decussata. Taxonomy (NCBI): domain Eukaryota; kingdom Metazoa; phylum Mollusca; class Bivalvia; order Lucinida; family Lucinidae; genus Ctena; species Ctena decussata. The sequence goes on from OZ022514.1 coordinate 123,579, forward strand.
TTGTATTCCTGCCCTTATGGAATACCTTCCACGAGATACGCGCCACCCACCACTGTGTGACACCAGGCTGCCTGCCCGCAAAGCAAAATTTATAAACAGTTCCACCGTGCTCCGCTCTTCATTCACCTGTTTTCGCCAAGATTCACAAATCCGCTGACCAGCGAACCTGAGAATATTGCCTATTTACTAATGGAAATTATTAATGATCTCCATTGGTCACACAATCCAATGGCAATACTATCCCAAACCAAATACTTCTAATTAATTCCAGTGAAAATAAGGCAGATCACGGTAGCTCAAATAAAGTACGCTTACTGGCGTTTGAACAAGCAATAACCAAGCAAGAAATGAAAGCAAAATAAACAAGCAGCAGCTCAACTGAACAAGCATAACAGCAATTTTGTACTCACATATCTCTGTACATGACACATGGTGAGCTATGCACTGAAAGAATGAAACAACATCCGTTTAGCTTACAACATCCGTTTAGCTTACAAGTTCTTACCCTGTTCAGATTCACCAAGTTTTCATCAATACTGTTGAGAAGACAAACTGCTTCAAGAGCACTGCAGCCAACAGTTCGCCCCACAACCAGGACAGGCCCGGCGGAATGTTAAGCTACACAAACCGCAAGGCCCCAGCCTGAAGGAATAAAATACTTCCCACTAAGCTAACAGGTGCCCAGGGAAGACGTAGCGTCCCGGGATGCACCAAATGTATCCTGACTGAGGGGACAACTGCAGGCTGCATGCAGAGCCACTTACTGCTTTAGTAAGTGAGCAACTGTATTGATGAAAAACTGGCGTAACCTTCTTGTTCCTTCCAAATTCAAATGCAGTCCCTGATCTTTTATTGCAAACAACTCTCGTACAGGTAGGCCATTCTTAAGAAAGGGCCTAAACGTATGTAAATACCTCACTTGTCTGTTCTGACATAGTTTTTTAAGTTTTGTGTTAAGTAACTTGACTTTGTCCCCTGTGACCTGGTAATCTACAGGTCTGGGTAAAAGAGCTGAAATTACTATTTCAGTTGGGCTGTTTTGTCTGATCACACAAATCAAGTTGTTAAATGCGCTCAAAATCTCCCCTATATTTGAAGAATGAATATCATTAGTTCCAACATGAATTATTGTAAATGCCTTATCCAGAGGCAAGTGGCCGTTCTGTATTTTGTTGGTCAACCGATTAATGTTGATACCTGGAAAGGGGATTACTTCTGTGTGTCTGATCCCGGTCACATACTTGGCCATAGAATCTGATACTATTTGGACTCTAATGGGTCCCGCCTCTGAAAGCAAACATGAACTTAATATAAAAGAACGAATTAAAATATGCTAAAAATCAAACCCTGTCATAAAAACCTTGTCTAGCACTGTCCAGTGTTAACAATCATTTTGGTACTTCAGTAATTATGCGTGCCGCCATGTTTTCACTTACGGATAATTTTTCTTGATAATCGAAAGTCAAGTATTCCTTGTAGCATTCTGACAACCAATCCCCATGATGTTGAATGAGATTGACTGGCACCCCCGATTTAAAAGTCCAAGAGCAGCCACCCCTCCTGAAGCTGTGAGATGCATACTGATCAGGGTCTCTGCTTGTCAAGGCAATCAAAGATTTGATTTTCTCTTGTAGCTGTCTGTATAATAATGGCCGTATCCCTGATTTACGGGTCAAGACCCCAAAAGCTGGGTCAGCGTCAGATGCTGGAGTCAATGCTACCATTTTTTTGTACGCTAATACAGGACACAGAATTGATTCAGGAATTGCAATTAATGGTGTCTGTAGCAACCTATTACCAAACTGATTTGTTTTGGACCACTTTATTTGGACCAACACCATGCTCTTAAAAATTTTGACATCCTGTCTTAGAAGTTGTTTTGACTGATCAAAATCTGCATATGAAACTGGCACCATATTAGACTTCCTGGCCATTAAAAAGAACATGAACAAAAACGCACACTAATATGTAGCATCCAAGGGCTTGGCCATATCTAAGAATTTTGACATGTCAAGTAAGATCTGAGGAGTCATAGGCAACGCCTTTTTGGGAAGATGTTGACTTTTTCTAGCTATGCCTTTAAACACCAAACCCAGCTGATAAAGATTTCCGGATGGGTATGCAACATCTAATATGAGATGTAAGGTTTTCACTCCCGAAATATAGTTCCTCACAGAGTCCACAGATACAAAAGATCTGCCAAGAAACTGTGTGTATAAACACAAATTCTCGAGACTGGCTGGAATTGCCTTTAATCCATAAAAGTTGCAAAACAGAAAATATGACCTCCACTGCACTTTTAAATTCTTAGATGTACCCTCAGCCAAGGCGGTCTTCATGGATATTTTGACCTCCTTTTGTAACACTTCCGGAGAAAACTCTGTAAAAGTTAAATAAAAACCTGTGTCACCTAATACCTCAGTAAAACTTTACACACAAGAAAACTGAATGCTAACCAATCCTGCTTAAGATGACCTGCTAACCGTCAGACACTACCAAGGATTAGAAAACTGAAATAAAGAGTCTGCGACTGCCAGCCTTTGACAGTCTCTGCCTTTTAAAAATTCCTGAAACAAACTCTCTGAATTCTTATTCAGGTGCCACCTAGATAGGATGTCTGCTGCCCTATTTTCGTGGCCCCTGATATGTTGTGCCTTAACGGAAAACTCATTAATGGCAGCAACAAAACAAATCTCTCTCAAGCAGGATTGATGAAATTCATCTCTAGAAAACCCTCTGTTTATCAATCTGCAAGATGACATATTGTCACAATAAATGAGTACTTTCTTCCCCTTTAAAAACTTTCCCCACAACTTCAGAGCCACAACGATTGTTAGTAATTCCAAAGCATTGATATGCAACTGCTTTTTTTAGAATAAATGGGGGAAATGTCTCATGAAAACAAAAAGACTGCATAATCCCCCCACATCCTGAAGGACATGCATCACAGGAGAATATGTCATCTGGTGCAGACCACTCCTCAGTCAACATCATTGAAATGCCGTTATAAAATGGTAAAAATACTTTCCACCAAACTAGATCATCAGAAACATGTTTTGGGATTGACTGAGCAGACCTCTCTCCATAAATTAGTCGCAACCAATTTAGCAATCTGCACATAAAAACACGACTTGAGTGCACACATGAAGAAATAAAAGAAAGCTTCCCAATGAGAGACTGCACTTCAGCAATTGTAGCGGTTGATTTTTGCAACCACTCGTCAATAAGCTCCTGGATTTCTTGAACTCGTTCATGTGTTACACTCAAGGTCATGTCAACGGTGTTGAACAAAACGCCGATAAAAACCATTTCCGTGGAGGGAGGACATGCTTTCTCCACTGATTCCTCGATGCCGCATGAAACTAATATATTTCCTAACTCACAGTAAGATTTGTTGGCAGATACAGGATGGTCTGCCCCTGCGAAATCATCTAAATAATTCAAAACTGCTATTTTCAACATCTGACACATAAACGTAATTGCATTTGTGACCCGCTGGCATATTTGGGCGGCTGATCGTAACCCCATACTTAAATATAAATCAAAGTAATAATCCTTCTCAAAACTGTAACCCAAAAGAGGGATATCCCCTGGATCCACAGGGATTTGTCTGTAGGCTCGTTTTAGATCCCTTTTGAACAAAAGGCAATTTCTACCCTTAACCTTGATTAAGTCTACTAAGTCGTCAACTCTTGGAAAGACCAAATTTATTTTTTCTCCCATATAGAAATCTTTAGAAATGCCCTCATTTATGGCAGCGCCCTCAGGAAAACTGAGATCAAGAATTACCCTTCTCTCATTTGAATCTTTTTTACTGACAGTAGTCAGAGGTGAGATGCAAAACTCATTGACAAAAGGAATTTGTTTGAAAGGTCCCAAAATTGCCCCATATCTTTTTTCTTTTTCAATGTATTTGTTTACCTCCACCGGGAATTCTGTGACCCCTTTATGATTTTTTACCTTCTTTGCTGACTGTTTAACCTTCCCCAGAAAACCTATTGGAAATCCATATTCCAAAAATTCACAAATAGCTTTGTCTTCATATTCAGACAACATAAATCTGAAAAAGGGGATGTTTAACCTGGTGTTCAACGGAATTTTGCAACCCTCAAAATTGTATAATCCAGAACTCTTAACTCTGAAATGTAATTCCAAAAACTCTTCGACATTCAGATTCTTAAAGGCAAGCTGCCCTTTATTATGAAAACCTTCCCTATTTAATATCCTTCAGGCTGGGGCCTTGCGGTTTGTGTAGCTTAACATTCCGCCGGGCCTGTCCTGGTTGTGGGGCGAACTGTTGGCTGCAGTGCTCTTGAAGCAGTTTGTCTTCTCAACAGTATTGATGAAAACTTGGTGAATCTGAACAGGGTAAGAACTTGTAAGCTAAACGGATGTTGTAAGCTAAACGGATGTTGTTTCATTCTTTCAGTGCATAGCTCACCGTGTGTCATGTACAGAGATATGTAAGTACAAAATTGCTGTTATGCTTGTTCAGTTGAGCTGCTGCTTGTTTATTTTGCTTTCATTTCTTGCTTGGTTATTGCTTGTTCAAACGCCAGTAAGCGTACTTTATTTGAGCTACCGTGATCTGCCTTATTTTCACTGGAATTAATTAGAAGTATTTGGTTTGGGATAGTATTGCCATTGGATTGTGTGACCAATGGAGATCATTAATAATTTCCATTAGTAAATAGGCAATATTCTCAGGTTCGCTGGTCAGCGGATTTGTGAATCTTGGCGAAAACAGGTGAATGAAAAACGGAGCACGGTGGAACTGTTTATAAATTTTGCTTTGCGGGCAGGCAGCCTGGTGTCACACAGTGGTGGGTGGCGCGTATCTCGTGGAAGGTATTCCATAAGGGCAGGAATACAAATGTTATACTTGCAAAGGCAGAGAGATTTACAGGATCATTATCTGACAGAATTCTGTCCCTTAGATAGATTTGGGGGGCAGAGTTGTGTCCCTGGGATACGAGCGACCTACCACAGTGATCTTAGTAGATATTCTTGGATCATACCATCAGGTTGAACAAAACAGCTAATTGGTTGATTGGGTCTTTTACTTATTTATTGAATTATTTATTTCGTTGAGCATAGATCAGTCTATCCATGTTGATCTACTGAGAGGCATTCGGAATAGAAGAGTTATCCTTTAGCTGTTCTGGACAATGCTGGGGGTAGTTGAGTCATATGGGTTTTTGTTATGCTTCAGCTGACATGGTAGGTCTCTCAGACTGGTCCTGTCCATCGCTTATTCTCATTTTATTCTCCCTCTTCTGTTTGGCGGACCTTCGGTTTGGCGGTTTGTTTCTCGTGTGAGAAGCAAGAAGGGAGTCTCAGGATGCATGCCCATGTTCAAACTTTATATTTGTATATGGGTCATGTATCCTGATGATTTATTTATGGTGTAAATAGTGTACATAGAGTTGAAGGTCAGGCAAACAATAAAGTAAATTTTTAACCAAGTCATTAGTTGGGATATATTCAACCCAAGTTTAATTTGGTGGTTATGTTTCATAACCATTAATTAAACGGTGGACCAGTCTGAGAGTGTAGAAGTTTAGTGCTATGTGCGTTCCGATTGGTGCAAAGAATTTACCTCGCGCGCCAATTGACGTCATTGATATTTAAATAGAACAAGAGTTTTGATTGGCGGAGAAGGGGGTATCCCTCGCGCCAACCAATTCCTTGTTCATTGTTCGACATTTCAGTCGAGGACACAGATCTTCTTGCTTCAGAAGAATTATAGAAAAATTTCAACCCACCCTCGTCCACCCTATAAATACATTTAGAGACAAATGTGAATTTGAGTTCGTGCAAACATGGTTTTGCACGTGCATACATATACGGATCAGACTGGACTTGCTTATGCAATTGTGATAACTGTTGAAAGTCAGTTATTTTATCTTGAGATGAGAAGGGTGTGGGGGATAAGAACATGATTATTAGATACAGAAGGCGGTTTGTTTCTCGTGTGAGAAGCAAGAAGGGAGTCTCAGGATGCATGCCCATGTTCAAACTTTATATTTGTATATGGGTCATGTATCCTGATGATTTATTTATGGTGTAAATAGTGTACATAGAGTTGAAGGTCTACAAAAACTATTTAATGAAATTTTTTCTATAATTCTTCTGAAGCAAGAAGATCTGTGTCCTCGACTGAAATGTCGAACAATGAACAAGGAATTGGTTGGCGCGAGGGATACCCCCTTCTCCGCCAATCAGAACTCTTATTCTATTTAAATGTCAATGACGTCAATTGGCGCGCGAGGTAAATTCTTTGCACCAATCGGAACGCACATAGCACTAAACTTCTACACTCTCAGACTGGTCCACCGTTTAATTAATGGTTATGAAACATAACCACCAAATTGCCTATCTGTTTACTCTGCAATAACACCGAGACTCCGACTGTCGTTCTTGTATGTGTTCTTTGTTTCCAAGGGAAACCTTTAAAGATTTTTTTATTTCGTCTTTTACATCAAAACTTGCCTTTCGAATGTTACTCAGTTTGAAGGAAGTAGACGATACTGCACGTGTGCCTAACGCCTTCTTGACACTGTGTATAAGATATTGATTTTTACAGCCTTCAGCTCGATACGAAATCTTATAATCTGCAGTGTTATATATGATATGTATAATTAATATTTTATATTTATATTTATATTTGTTAACTTATTTCAGATTCTAATAGCAGTGATGCAAAAAATTGTATATGACGAGTTTTTACCGTCCTTTCTGTCCAATGCTACCATGAGAAAGTATGGTCTCGCGGGGAGTGAGACCTATACATACAACTCCAGTGTGAACCCTTCTATAGCCAACGGTTTTGGCATAGCATACAGGTACATGTATACTCAAGACATATTTATTATTATCCTACAACTTAATTATGGATGGATGACTTGCGATTTTAACGCCTTTTTCAACAGTATATAAGTGATATCAGGACGGTGGTGATATGGAAAAGCTGTGTGCAGTGGTATCCTGTTTACGTTTGAAAAGATTCTCGCCTCAATAAATCATTATAATTGAAACTCACTGGCGCAAAGGCGTATGCATTTATAACTGATAAGTGTTGTTCTCGTAACTCAGTCATTTTATTTTCAGTCATGTTTAAAATATACCGTTTTACTTTTGATAATTGTCCGTCAAAGTGCGGATGAAAGCACGTTTGCGAGAACGTGTGGTGTTTAATTATGCGATCTCCAGAATAGACGAAAAATATGACTTGACGATCAAATAATGTTAAAAACAGAAATATAACAGAACTATATAAAGAACATTTATAGACTCCCTTTCCTGTGCCCAGATTATCTTAATTTCAAAGTACATATAGATCTATGCGGTTTCAGGGGTATTTTCCTTCTGGGAAACAAGCTTTTTAATTGACCTTGAGGTGCCAGAAATTTGCCTGAAGAAGATGTAAGATTTCTATAATCGGAATTGGTATAATGACATAATAATACATGCAAGCTTAATTAATTTTGGTTTTTATTATTGCGCTGAGAAATAAATCAGAATCATGGGATATTTACAGATTTGGGCACACTTGGATTCCAAGGTCTATGGATATTTACAACAGACGGTTTGATCGTTTAGAGCGAACTTCAACAGAGCAGACCTACTTCAGGCCAGACCTGACCTACCCACACGGTGATATTAGACCCTCAGGGCTGGAAGGACTAGCCTACGCCCTGTCAGCACAGAGAGGTTTTGGAACTGACGCGTAAGAACATGGATTTGTATTCAACAATAAGATTAAAATTTCTGTAATACCAGTCTACTCATTAGGACAGCGGAGCAAAATCTCTTTCATTTTAAACATGAAAACAATGATGACAGTACCTAGTATACCAAACACCAAAAGTACATTAAATATACAGGCTACAAACTCTAGTGAAAATTATTTGAGAGTCAACCTAATAGCTCAGTGGTAAGATGGTCAAGTGCTGAATACCAGATTTGTTTCCCGGTTCTGTCAGTGATATAAACGTATCCATACCAATTTTAGTGCGACAGACGCACGTTTCTGTATTTAACTCCTTCAGTGTCGCTAAACAGATTATGCATTACACTGGTAAGAAAATGAATTTAATTGCAATCACTTATTTGCTTAAAAGTGTTGGAAAGTTTAAAAAGTATATTTCCCCATACTAACGGTGTTGTAAATAATAAAAAATATATTGCCCCATACTTATGTACATGTAAGTGTTTCTTTGACTGTTGTACAAGTCTTGTATTATTTTTAGTTTAAACTTTATTTTATTTGTATGAACATAACTACATTAAACACATTATTATTTTTGTGGAACAGGATGATTGAGGATGTAGCAAGGAACAGTTTATTTATAGATGAAAACGGCAACTCACTCGATCTTGCCGCTCTCAATATTCAGGTTGGTATCTCTTGGTAGTATTTAGGCATTTTCTAGGTTCATAACGCTGTTTTGTGTTTCCCCTGCGACTAGCGAAGTGGGAGACATTGGTATAAGTAGGCAGCTTATATTTGATGATGTTCTTTGTGATTGAATCAATTTAAAATCAGAGTTCGGCTGAAGCTGGTTCTAGGGGCGTGGACAGAGATGCAACATTACCTTACTGTACATGAACAGAATTAACAGTCTGTGTTTTTGTTTCTTTGATGTGTCCTTTGCTTCCAGAGATCTTCATTATTTCGTTATTTCATCCAAAGACAACAATGAGAAATAGTCCCTTTTTGTGCATATTTATTATTTAGGTTCCTGCACCTCACTGTATTTTCGTAACTTAAAGTAGCTTGTAGTACAAATCGGTCTAGTTTTCCTAATACATGCTTTCAGTAATAGATTTACAACTTGACAGAAGTAACATTTGCATTGTACTCAAGGAGCTGATTAATGTGAAATTAATCAATCTGCTTTGCCTTATCATACCCACCTATAGACTGAATGTGGCACGGACTCATCAAATTATATACATTCCGCGACAAAGTCAAACTCTCCATCAAGTCGCTATAGGGTCGCCTTAAAACACCAGGCAGTGCGAGTGGAGCTTTTTGACAAAAGCTTTAGATGTACTGTTTTTTTCTGTTAAAATCAGTTAATTGATATCAATTTTTTTCAACAGAGAGCATTTAAGCTGAATACAAGTATATTATCATATCCAATAACAGATAGAAATAAAATATTCCACCCTAAAATCTTTTAATGGAAAAAAAATAACCGGCAATTTCGTTCTTGCTTTTTTTCTCTACAAAATGGACAATATCATGGCCTGCCGTTTGTTGACGAGAATATTTAAATTAACTATTTTATTGTATTTGTCTATATTACAGCGAGGTCGAGATCACGGTCTCCCGGGTTATAACGAGTACAGACTCTATTGTGGTTTGTCACCTCTGGCCAGTAATTGGTCAGTAGGCAATGGTAAACTGGTCGATCATGAGATGGATATCGTATCAAAACTTCGGACTGTTTACGCGTAAGTATTTCTGGCCGTCTCAAGGATTTGCGTCTATTTTAGTTTATCACTTTAATTACCATGATGTATTTGTCTCCCACAGTCTGTAGGTTTTGCTGAGACTATGGCAACTTACGAAAAATGCTGTTTTTTTTACCAGGCTTGATTTTACCAGGCACACTTAACCTGTTCACAGGCGCAGTTTACATGTTCACATGTTTTACATGAGCAAATTTAAATGTACACTACACTGTGAAAATTTTCCGTAGATTTTACGGTAGAATAACTGGAAACAAGCTGCTAGTCTATCAAGTTTTCGTAATTTTCACGGGTGTCTGCCGGTAGAACATTTGTATTTAATCTTCATAAGGTAGGTAAATGTTAACTGATCGCACTCGGAAATACCTTAAAAGTGTCGAAGGGACATATGACTTAATAGTGTTTCACTCTACCCTACTGGAAGTCACAGCCGTATTTTTAACCAGTTCCTATGTTTTTATGTTTTTGTTGTTTGCTTTTTGTAATCTGGCTTATTTGCTTTTGTTCTGTATGAATTTATTTCTTTCTCTGCTTATTATCTGCGTTGTATTTGTCCCTATGCTAGTTTTATTGTGCTTTTATTATTGCATTTTTAAGGTTATACACGCTATTGCACAGGATAGGGTGGAGTTCTTTTCACACTGACTGGGGGCGGTGTGGAGCTTGATGTTTAGCAATTGAGCTGCCACTTATGAAGCACTACCGCCTAGTCAGTGTTTGACGGCTCTAAATTGTGAACTCTGCTTCTTCCTGGCATATGCTAGTTTTAATTTATTCCCATAGTATATACAGTCAAACCTGTCTAAAGGAGTCAGCCAAGGGAAGCCCAAAAATTGGCTGCTTAAGACAGGTGAACCCTTTATACAGGTTCATTTGCACTATATTTTGGTTCAAGGGAACAGAAAAAGGTGGCTGCTAAAGGCAGGTGGCCCTTTAATAGAGGTGACCACATAAGCAGGTTAGACTGCACATGTGTTCCTTGGGTGGTGTGGAGCTTGATATTTAGCAATTGTGCTGTCACTTGTGAAGCACTACCCTCCAGTACAATGTTCTAATTGACCTAAGTTACAAACCTTGCTCTGTCCAGGTATGTTTCCAACATTGTACATGTTTTTTTAGATTGTCAAGTAGCTAAGTTGCATACTAATTAGCTTAGTCTGTCTTACAGCTGTTTTACTCTTGTTGAACTTTTTATACCTTGGTAAATAGCAGTCGGTTCAAAAGCTCGCAAGAGCTTATGTTGATTTGTTGTAAACTTGCCGACTTTAAATAAACTTTATCTTCTCTTATCTTATGGGCGTGATGACTCCTGCAAATCTTTACCGGGGCCCGTCGAAATAACGTGAAAATGGCTGGCAGCTGGTTGCCAGTTATTTTACCGTAAATTCTACAGTGTAGGCTCAGTTTAGCTGTTCACTATGCTCAGGCAGGGCACGTAGCGCAATCACGTAGCGCAATCGGTAGGGCTTCTGACTAGTAAGTCAGAGATCCTGGGTTCGAAACCCGGTCTGGCCACATACTTTCGTTTCTCCTTCCGCTGATTCAAGAATGGCAGTTGTCAGTTACTGGCGAAAGTATGTGAACTTAGTACTGGTTAACCGCTTAGGAGGTCTAAGCCTGCCCAGGAGAAATAGTGTGGGTAGGTTAACTGACCGTCCCGACATGACCATAGTTGTTTACCGTGGACGTTAGGCATCAAATCAATCAATCAATCAATCACTACGCTCAGGTAACCTGTTTTCAAGCCACAGTGTATCCGTTCACTGGGCATATTTTACCTGATCAGTGGGAACACTTTAGCTGTCCACTAGGCTCATTTTAGATCTTCACTAAGCTCAGTTTACTTGTTCACTAGGCACAATTAAGCTGTTCACTAGGCACATTTTACGTTTTCACCGTGCACAGTTTACATGTAGCTATTTTTTTTAAATATGCACAGTCTACCTGTTCATCACAGTTTAGCTGTTAATAAGGCGCTTTCTACCTGTTCACTAGGGCAGGCACAGTTTTCCGTTTCACTTGGTACAGTTTAGCTGTTAGCTTGGCGCACTTTACCTGTCCACCAAGCACAGTGTACCTTTTCACTTGGTACAGTATAGCTGTCCACTTGTTATCAGATTATATTCCTTTCTTTTCTACGGTGTCTTGGCTGGGATATCCTTTCGACGACAGGAGGTTTCAAGAAAATCGCTGGAAAAGGGGGTGGGCCGATTATTTGACCCGTAAATTTGACCTACTTAATTGATAAGTAAAGTCGACAGTGCAATCGACAGAAGATATAATAATTTAGCTATTCAACATATGACACTTATTTTTCTCGTGACGTCAAAGCGTTAAGTGGTCACGCTACCAAGAAAGATGCGCACAAGCTTTTTTTTTCGATTTTGCTACAGATCTTTCACTCTTCTTTCTCTTTCCCTTTCTCTTCCCATTTGCCTTTTCATTGCGCCTTTTTCCTAGGTGAATTTTTCCAGTTGTTTTCGCCATTTGACAGCTTTTAGTGGCCTCTCAGTATGTTTTATAAGACTGACACTAAGAGCATACAAGGCCATAGTACTGACACATGAGCCGCGACACGAGACAATCAACGATGTGGTTGTGCACCCCGTGCATACTCAGATCAGCCTGGGCAGATGCCCAGTTTGACCAGATTCTTTGTTAGGTGCTCAAAGGGTAGCTCAGGGTCTAAGTTACGTCCATGCGGACAGCGAAGATTCTGATCGGACTGGGCGGATGCCCAGGCTGATCTGAGTCTGCGCTGGGCGAACAACCACTTTGTTTGTTTTCTCGTGTCGCGGCTCATGTCATATGCATATGCGAGGTCGTGAGGGTCGTTCAAAACGTCATCATCAGCAATTACGCAAAAGTACACTACGGCTTTGGTCGGATAGCTTTATTTCCTGAACAATTAAATATCCGGTAGTCTTTACATGTATGAGACTAAAGTGCTCCTCACTGCAAACAAAATCTTACAGTCGACTTTATAATATTCTTATTTCTATCTTAACCAAACATGTTCAGAATATGTTTCTTGGGAAGCTAGTATTTATTCGTGTTATTGCACTGCACTGAGTAGTAGTAAATGGTGTTATGTCAGACTGGGCCCCTGTTGTGTCTGGTGTCCCACAGGGCACCGTTCTTGGTCCCTTGTTGTTCTCCTTGTACATAAATGACATCTCTGCAGACATTGAGTCTGAAATAAGACTCTTTGCTGACGATTGTGTTTGTTACCGTGAAATAAAAGGAATAGATGATACAGTGAAACTTCAGGAAGACATTGATCGTTTAGGATGTTGGGCTAGGAAATGGGGTATGAGATTTCAACCTGTCAAATGCAACATGATGCAGCTGACAAAAAAGCACAACAAAATCCAGGCTTCTTACACCCTTGAGGGTACAGTACTGGAAAATGTTGAAAGTATCAAATACCTTGGAGTAACAATTACAAGTGATTTGAAATGGAATACCCATATCATTAATATTTGCACTAAGGCAAACAGAACCCTAGGATTCTTAAGGAGAAATTTGTTTTCTTCTCCCGAAGAAGTGAAAGAAGTAGGCTATAAGACATTGGTGCGTCCCATCCTCGAATATGGAAGCTCGGTCTGGGATCCCTATACACAAGGCCTTCAGGAAGAGTTAGAAAAGGTGCAAAACCGTGCAGCTAGGTTTGTAACTAGGAATTACACCCGAGAGGCGGGTAGCATGACTGGCATCCTTGAGCAACTTAAGTGGGAAAGCCTCAAAAAGAGGAGGAAGGATAACCGACTCATATTGCTATACAAAGGTCTGAAAGGTAAAGCCAGAATACCTACAGGTGAGCTTGTCCCCAAAACTAGGCGTTGCAGAAATCAACATTCCATGGCATTTCAGATACCCATTGCTAGTTTAGATGCATATAAATGTAGCTTCTTTCCCCAGACCATCAGGGACTGGAATGACCTCCCTGATTCCCTGATTTCCTCTGCTGAAATGTCAGATGATTGTGTGTCAAAGTTCTCATCTCTCGTGAGAGCTAGGGACTAATTTCCTCCAGTCACGCCCCCCTGGTGAAAGATTGTCAATTTTGGCGTATCACCAGTAAACAATTCAGATTCAGACTGCTTTATATTTCTTCTGCAGAAAATAATGTATTATTTACTGAAGCCATATATAGAGTCCAGCATTTTAATGAAGCATAACGTTGCTGGAACAAAACAATCCCAATGGTCTTTTCAAGCACAAATTCAAAGTAACTTTTACATTCAGATTCCGCATTCCGCCCCTCAAAACCGAAATGGAAAAAAGTATAAATATTGCCACAGAAAGTTTTATGTCTTCAAAAGTTTTAATATTACAGTGGTTGTATGTTCGAAAATGTTGCTGTCTAATCTCATTAAACCATGTTATTCATCTCTTTGTCAGATCCCCGTTAGATATAGACTTATTTACTGGCGTGTTAACAGAAAAGAACAACCCTACTACTGAAGTTGGCCCCACTCTCAACTGTATACTAGGAGACCAGTTTAGCCGATTGAAATACGGAGACAGATTTTGGTATCAGGGTACTGCTGTTGGCTTCACTTCAGGTAAGTTACTAAGATGATCTGTGCAACAAAACGGAAGATATTATCATCTCAAATACGTTGTTCAAAGCTGATGGAATCCATGTAGGAATAATCATATCAGCAAGGAAATATTAATCCGTAACAAGATTTCATAAAAGAACCTGAAGCCAAAGACAATGAGCTGTCGGTTATGACAGCGCTGAATGTAGTTATTGTATACTACAGGAGCGTAACAATATAGGTTCATGATACTCACAAGCATGTTTTATACTCTATTCTTTGAAGGGAAAGGTATTATTTACGCCACTTTTGCAGACAGTCTTAAAAGCTTGTCTGATTTATAAATTTTAGCATGAAATATGCAGCATATATTTATAAATTTTGTCAGGAAGACACAATTTTAAGACACACCTGTAACACGCATGATAGCTACTCTATTGCACTACTTTTCAATTAAAACAGTTTTATTCGATTGTTAAACGAAACAATACAGTGCGTTTCATGATGTAATTAAGTCCTGTGTATGATAGCTAATTTATACGTATCATGCTGAAACTCTTACGTAGTAGCTGGAAAAAATCTTGCAAATCGTACGAAAGAGTAGCAAACGCAGTGTATGTATTTATTGTTTTATCTCTTTTCATGGCAGAGTAGATTCCATGGCTTTGATATTTTGTGAACATTTTTATGCCTTTGCAGAACAACTTGTCGAGTTAGAGAAAGCCTCTATGTCCAGAGTTTTGTGTGATAACTATAAGTTTAACAGAATCCACAAAAACGCCTTCATAGCCAGAAATAAGTACGTATTACATTTCATTATTCAGAAAACATCTATAAGAATTGTGAAAGTTTCTCCTTAACTAAAAGGTGGATCACTTATATGTTGTTCTTTTACATTAAAAAGTTATGGTATTAATTATATGGGTATCTAGGCCAGACAGGCTCCTGTTCTTCTGTAAGATAAATTCTATTCGTATATTTACTCTTCAATTGTACCATGATCGGTGTTACATGTAAAGAGAGTCACACGGCTATCCGGGACTTATACTCTGTCTTTAAAGTACTGTCGGCAACATGAATACAGTGTGTCAAGTACATGCAAACGAAAATTTAGATGCTGGTTCGAATAAACCCATCTTTGCAAGGCAAGGGTACTAAGCCCACTTTGTTACTTATGTACATTCGGCCGACAGCCTATTTGTAAATCGAATTTTCCACTGCGTGCAACTTCTTTCGCATCCGATCAAATTAACAAAAAAAATAAAAAATCCGCATAACAGGCGCTCTTGTCGATAGAAAAACGCATCGTGTTTACCGTGAACAAGTACCAAAAAGAGTTGACGGTCAAGATTTAAGCAGTTCATCAATGTTTTTCAAAAAATATACGAGGTTGTGGGACGACTGTGTTTTGCGACGGATCGTCTGGCTGGTCTGAAAATATAACAAGCCAAGCGGAGCAACTCACTGCAGCCAAAAGGCGACGCTGCGGGAAATCCGATTTGCGAATAGGCCGGCGGCCAAGGGTATATAAAGGGGCAAAGTGGACTTAGTACCCTTCGCTAGCGAAGATGGTTTTGTATATGAACAATACTTAGTAGGCTTGAAAGCACTTTGCCTAAGGAAATTATGATCAGGCGCTGGTAAAGTCAGATCCCATGCCCGACCCTCAGAATCAAACAGGAAAGAAGAAAACATACAATTACAGCAGTTCTTGTATGGCGCTCCCTTAACAGACAGAACAACTCTTTCCTGGACAGGTTGTCATGCAGCTTCAATCTGTATGAACCTTTTCAACTCGGCAGGTCAGGTCTAGGTTACGTAGTATTACTTGCAAACTGCAGAGCATTGTGTTCTTCATGCAGAGTTGTACCTTCTGTCAGCTTCGGGAATTTTTTATGACACGCCACTGTTGTAGATAATGATTTTTCCCTAACAAACCAGAGTCAGTGTCAGAAGTATGGGAGTAAAAAGAATAATGTCATACTTGGATATGCCACGGTTAAATTTATTCTCATTGTTTTTATTTTCAGAGTTAACTGTGAAGACATTGAAAGAATGGATTTGGCCAAATTTTATGACAGTAAAGGTGGTGGTATGTTGTCGTCCACAGAGCCACCTCGTCCAACTCCCCCACCCCCAGGAAGCTTGATACCAGAAGTGTAGTGTTTAAACTGATAAAGGAAGACTTTGTGGAAAATCGAGAGGATAGTGAATAAATAACGTCAACGTTTCACAGAAGCGAACTGTAAGCTCTGACCTATGTAGGACAGAAGAAGAGAGATAGTTCTTAGGATCTGTGGTCTTTTGGTGCAAAACGGCAGCTCATAGTTGAGTCGTTACACGAAAAAAAATATTAAAGGAGCACGTGCGCCCAGCAAAAATGACACAGATTAACTTGGATATCTACCCAGTCTGATCAAAATCTTCGCTGTGGGCATGGAGCTAGCTTAGACCCTTAGCTACCCTTTAAACACACAGCAAAGGCTCTGATCAGACAGGGCAAATGCCCAGGCTGATCTTAGGCTTCGCTGGGCGCGCATGCCACCTATTTTTTCGTGTCGCGGCTCTAGTAGACTACATGTATATGGCAACGAAGACTTATCTGACACCATACAGCTAAAGTGATAGATAAGGCTCTATTAAAGGTACAATGTACACTGTCAGACATGATGGAACATTCATAAAAACAAGATGGTTAAAGTAGTGTTAGTAGTTCATCATCATGCTGAGGCGGATTCAAGGCTCGTTTCGTGTTGTGTAAGATCTCTATTAACTCAGAAGTCATGTGTTTGCCGTTCACAGTAATAACTTAATTTATACTCAGTGTGTGTGTGTGTGTGTGTGTGTGTGTGTGTGTGTGTGTGTGTGTGTGTGATTTTTTGCGATTTACGATTTTTTATGAACGGATGTGCTTTCGTGGTTTCTGCTAAATGACTCGGAAAGTTTTTCAGAGTTCAGTGAGACTCAAAACTATGAGTATTCTCTAAATACTAGTCAAGTGCAAGAAAAAAGACTTTGAAGAGATGAGGTTTTGTCTCGATAAGTTTAGGAGACTTATTCCTATTCACTTACTTATGTACATTATGTTAGAGTTTCATGTTCAACATTGTTTAGGTGCTAGACGAACTCTGCTTTTGCTTAACATTGATTAGAAGCTGTAGAGTTAGTGCCCTTGGATGGAATGTTTCCTTGAAAACAACTTTGCATAAAGTTTGATGACGTTCATTGGATGAATTTGTTTAAAAGAAATGAAAGTCAGGTATGACAATCCAAATTATGACATATGTTTACTTACTGCTATAGTTATAGGTTGTTACCTGGGTTACCGATACCAATTCTGTTAAAAAAGAAATTCACTTTTTCCGCGTAGCATCGAAATACTTCTATTTTTCTGGACTGTTACTGCTGAGAAAACCACAGGATTTGTTTTCTTTATGCAAACAATGTTGGAATTCTTTGCAAAATGACTATTCTAATTATTTTCACCTTATACTTTTAATGAAACTATTTAATTTCTTTGTTACATTATAATTACTTTCCGACAATTAAGAAATAAAATAGTTGCAATATTATAATCCATTCAAAATTCCAGTAACAACATTTAATGTTATGTCACTACCTGGTATTGTTTTACATAAATTTTGCTGTGTGGGGTATCTAGTAAGCCATGCATTCTGACAAATCTACACAATTGCAATAATTGCAATTCAAATTTGTATTATCCAGTATTGAAGCCTAGATAAATTTAAACATGCAGGTCATTAACAAGGTCGAAACGTTTCCAACATCCTGCGTGCCATATTCAGGTATTAATAAAGTACTACGGGAGCAACGCTAATGTCTGAGTAGCGCGCCCCTCAGTAAGGACGTTACGTCTAATCATGCTAATATAACAGGACTCAAGCGCATGTTGCAAGATAATTTTAAGAATTGTGAAGTACCAATCATATCTTTGTTATAAATACGATAAACCTATCAGGAGTATTACATTCAATTTCAATAAACTTGTTTCTGATCTTGGTATCGAAACCCCTGAGTCGTGAGACTGTAAGGATTCTAAATACGAGTGATGATCAAAAAATTCCCGGAAAAGTGTTGTATAGATAATGGCAGTTCGTTAGATAGTTGATTTATGCCTTCAGTTCAGCAGCAGTGATGTATCGGCCATCTTTGTCATAATTAAGGTCATATTAATATATTTCGATGTGTAGCATTTAGAAGAGTAATTAACATTAAACTATTTATACCAAAGGACTCATCCTTAGACTGTGGCTAAATTCATACAAAGTATGCCCATGTGCGGCCTCTCTTCTAGTTGATTTAAGACTTTTGATAGACAGCTAATGCTGCTGCAGATATCAGACTGTGTTGTCGTATTGCTGGAATAGTTCCACTGAAAGCATATATCACATATCTAACGATTCACCATTATCTGAAGTTTATTGATCACAACAATTCCATTTTATAACGTAAAGAAAATTATCTGCCCTTTAATTACCCCACCTCCCACACATTTAATTATTAAACAGCACGTTGAACTTGGGCATAATTTCGTTGAAAAGATCAAAACAGCTTACCAAATTTGTAATAAACATCAATATAAGATATTTTTCTAAGTTCAGGTTAATTCAATAACGTTTTTAGCGCGCCTTTGCGAAGCAAAGGAGAGCTTATGCTATACCCCCGGCGTCGTGGTCCGAGTATGCGTTAGCGTTAGCGTACCCGTCAGCGTCCTCGTCGGCGTCCGTGATCAGGTTAACCAATGTTAACAATTGCGTTTAGCTCCATGTTCAACTCTGTATCTTAGAAACTACAGCAGCTACAATCATCATACTTGGTACATATATACATCCATATGACTGCAGCAGCTGCATGACAAAATTGTATGTCCTTGAACTATATGTTACGGTTGACTGACTTTGCCGTTTGGCACTGTTTTTAAGGCAAAAGTTTTAGTTTTGATGAAAGCTTTGACAGAAGAGACTTAATACTCGGTCAAATAGCATATCCCTGTAATTGCAGCAGCTGCAGAGCTACCATGCTGACTTCTGTGCCCTTGACCTTGGTTCATGGTCCATAGTCCTATGCATAATGACAAAATCAGGAACGATTTCGCAAAATTTCTGAACTGTTTGATCATGATTTATTTTGACAGCTAACAGCTCTGCTATTTACAAAACAAATATTAAGACCAGCCACTTTCCCCAACAGCTGTCTTTTTGTTTATACGAGCTTAAGAGTTTAAATCAGTGGTATGTGCATTCATTGTACCTGAAAAGCCACGTGATAGTGATTCAGTGTTACTTTCCAATGAAATTTACAAAGTGTGACTATGTATGTTTTTGTTCATTTCTATAATGTATTGTATGGGGTGCCCTGTTACTACTTATTTCCTACTTTTGCAGGTCCATAATTCAATGTATGGCTATCCATAATTCATTTTTTGATATCACAAAATAATATTAGATATACATAGTTATTTATGGACATCTAAAATCGATTTATGGAGATCGAAAAATGGAATGTAGATATCGAAATTTAACTAATATTTTTGGATTTCACTTATTCAAATTATGGATGGATATCCATAATTCGATTTCTGGATATCAATAACTCAAATTATGGATATCCAAAATTACAGCAGAATATTGGATATCCATAATTCATCTTATGAAAATCCATTTTGATTTATTATTATCCATAATTCAGATTTATTGATATCTATAATTCAATTTATGGATATCCATAAATCAAACTATGGATATGGAATATTTTGCTGTATTTTTCGTTATCCATAAATGTAATTATGGATGCCAAAAATCAGTTTATGAGATCCATAAACAGTGAATGGGGTGCTTTTTATGCCCCCGTGACGATAGTCAGGGGGCATTAAGATTTGCTCCTGTCTGTCCGTCCGCCCATCCGTCCGTCAGTCTGTCTGTCCGTCCGTCCGTCCGTTCGTCACACTTTACGGTATAGAGTTTGTGTAATCAACTCCTCCCACAGTTTTTAGTGGATCTTTTTTTTTAAACTTCACATATATGTTGTGGACATAATGAAGATGTGCATGTGGGTTTTTGTTGGAGCTAGAATTAATTTTGACAGAATTACGGCCTTTTGAACTTACTCATTTTAGGCAAATTTTTGCATTGTAGGGTATGCAGTTTGTGTAATCAACTCCTCCCACAGTTTTCAATGGATCTTTTTCAAACCTTGCATACATGTTGTGGACATATTGAAGATGTGCATGTGGGTTTTTGTTGGAACTAGAATTGATTTTGACAGAATTACCGCTTTTTGTACTTAGTCATTTTAGGCCAATTTTTGCATTGTACATGTAGGGTATGTAGTTTGTGTAATCAACTCCTCCCACAGTTTTCAATCGATCTTTTTCAAACGCTGCATACATGTTGTGGACATATTGAAGATGTGCATGTGGGTTTTTGTTGGAACTAGAATTGATTTTGACAGAATTACCGCTTTTTTTACTTAGTCATTTTAGGCAAATTTTTACATTTGTAGGGTGAGGAGTTTGTGTAATCAACTCCTCCCTCAGTTTTCAATCGATCTTTTCCAAACTTTGCATACATGTTATGGACATATTGGAGATGTGCATGTGGGTTTTTGTTGGAGCTAGAATTGATTTTGACAGAATTATAGCCTTTTGAACTTAGTCATTTTAGGCCTATGTTTGCTTTGTAGGGTAAGTACTTTGTGTAATCAACTCCTCCCACAATTTTCATTGGCTGTTTTTCAGACATTGGATACTTGTTGTGGACACAGTGAAGATGTGCATGTTGGTTATGATAGGAAAAAAATAATTCTGAAGGAATTATGGCCTTTTAAACTTAGTCATTTTGGGCTGCATTTTGCACTATAGGGTATACAGTTTGTGAAATGTTTTCAGTGGATTCTTTGTAAATAGCATTTGTGCTTTAAAGGTGCTTTAGGGATGTACACATGTCCTGTGAAAGGCGCTGCACGGGGGCATCATTAGTGTCTTACAGACACAATTTTCTAGTTAACTATTTATTTCCTAGTTATATATGGATATCCGTTACTCCTAATTTTGATATCCATTATTCGATTTATGGATATTCAAAAATGAAGCAGATTTTTGGATATCTAAAAATCTAATTATGGATATCCATAAATCCATTTTGGATATCCGTAAATCAAATAATGGATATCCAATATTATTCTGTATTTTAAGATGTCCATAAATCGAACTACGGATATCCATTAATCGCATTTTGGATATCCATAACTAGGGATTAAATAGTAAAACGGCACCCATAGTAATGATCTTTCCAGAAACAGCTTATATGGTAAGAACTATTACAATCATTAGTATCATCATCGTACATTAGAATGCTGTTGGGGCAGTGGGCGCTAGACATCCACTGTACCTTAGACACAGCATATGAAAGGCGAAGCCCATCCCTTTCTCATTTCCTTGCCTTATCTATCCCTAAAAGGTACCCATTTATTGCTCCATTGACAGAGTTTTTCAGTCCACGGCTAGCCTAACCCGAATTCAAACCCAGGACCTTCTGCACCACAATCGAGGGTCTCTAACCGTTTTACCTGTCTTATAAGGAAACAACATTTTTTCTCTCTTCCACTTTTTGTCGCAAATACATGTAAACATTTCCTTCAAGAGCAGAAAACACATTTGAAAGAAGGAACAAGGGCCATACTTCAACGTTTAGGCCAATTAAGCCTCATCAGTGAGACTCAGGAGCTCCAGCTGTCAATAGATATACGTCCAGCAAATAAAGCTGATACAATGTTGTATCTACATTGCATAATGAGATGTCATGACAATGCTGGTGAATATAAATCAAGGTTGTTTCAACGTAGTGTGGACGGGCCGGGCCGGGTGGCGCAATCGGCAGGGCACCTGACTCGTAAGTCAGAGGTCCTGGGTTCGAATCCCGGTCTGGCCACATACTTTCGTTTCTCCTTCCGCTGATTCAAGAAGGGCAGTTGTCAGTTACTGGCGAAAGTATGTGCACTTAGTACTGGTTAACCGCTTAGGAGGTCTAAGCCTGCCCAGGAATAGTGTGGTTAGGTTAACTGACCGTCCCGACATGACCTTAGTTGTTTACCGCGGACGTTAAGCATCAAATCAACCAACCAACCAACCAACCGATTTAACTTAAAATATTTTACTTATTATAACAAAACTATCTCAGTTAAATCAGATTTTTTTAATAACCAATGAACTTGGAGACCGAAACGAGGGACAATGGCCAATTGTGTAGACCCAGATCGGACACCATAAATATAGTGTCTGATCATGGTCTTAACTGTTGCCATTAATATTGGAATGCTTGATTTAAAGATTAATTGGTAGAAAAGTAATAAACATAACATCCCGTAAACTGGAACTGGACTGTCCTAAGAGCAAGGTAGAAGACTTTGTTATAAGTAAACAGGAATTTTAGAAGTATATAGGTAATATGACATAGTCTACACTCTCAGTTATCAGATTTTGTGGTGGGTGTTTAGTTTAAAATAACATATCTGTCAGAAATCTGTCAGACTCTATTACTGATGGGAGATAACAGATGCGGCTAGAAAGTAGCAGATATTTTGTCATTATGCATAGAACTATCCAGTGATTTTGTCTTATATTTCAAGCACTGTTTGATAGATTAACATCACATCTGGCATAGTGCATCGGTCTGACATCCCGAAAGACCTCATATTATTTATAGATCACTGTGACCTATATTTCATGGTTCAGTGATTTTGCCTTGTGTCTCCAAAGCTGTTTATAGATTAACATCATATTTGGGAATTTGAGGTCACTCTAACATAAAGTTTATCATTCAGTGATTTGCTTCATATTTTAGGTGTATTTAGTATGTATTCATCATATACCTGGGATAATGGCTCTGTCTGACACTGCAGATGACCTGATATATTTGTAGGTCTTGGTGTTTGTGAGAATCAGGCACCCATAAGGCGCGCTTTGTTGTCTTCTGACAACTCTTGTTATACACCAATCATAGCTAAACAACATTCACAAATTTATATTAGAAACAATAAAAATGCAACTTGACGTCAGCTGGGCCGGGTCACGTTACCGGTCGTTACGTTGGTGGCGCGTGCATGAAATTGTTTAGACGAAAATCAGTTGTTTTGTATAATATGAATCACAAACACATTTAAGTCGGATAGTGTGATATTGCATTGAAGAAAGTAAAATAGTTAAGAATATACAGCACTTTTCCGGGAACTTTTTGATCATCCCTCGTATTCTTATCCGGCTGCGGGTCAAGTTATTAATGGCAATCTAAAAAATCATTTTTGATTCACGAATTTGCTCGATAATAGCAAATGGTCCTAAATATAGGTTTCCTTCGAAAATAGATGTTCAAGAGTGTCGCGAAAATTTTGCAGCTTTTCTTACCTGATGGAAAATAAACTGAGATCATCATAGAATTACCATTAAAAACTCACCTTCTCTAGAACTCTGGTTTTATGTTCCTTTTTCTACAGCAATTATTTTAGATTAAATTAATGCAATTTACAACTATACTGTGTAATAATTACAAAATGGTGATTGTTAATGATTTGTTTATCCATTAAATTGGTTGAATGATATTCTACAAAAAATAGACCATGATCAGACTGTTTACTTCAGAAACGGCCCTGGTCTGGGTCTAGAGTGCTTGTTCGGGTCGATCTGTCCCAATATTGTGAAATGCTTACAACACAAGTATAACAAGGTAGACCTTATCGGACCGTTTCTCCAGAAACGGGCTGATCTGGGTCTACAGTGTTTGTTCGGACATATTCGTCCCAATACTTTGAAGTGGTTACAGTACTAGTATAACAATGTAGACCCTGACAGGCCCGCTGATCTGGTTCTGCAATGTTTTTTCGGTCCTATTTGCCACAAGATTTAAAAAGTTTTTTTCGATACAAGTACATGTATGACAATATAAGCCCAGATCAGACCGATCATGGTCTGCAGTGTTTTCTCCAACACATCTGTCCCAATCTCTCGAATGTTTGCGACATAAGTATAGCAATATCCACAGGGTTTTATTGGACAGGTTAGTATATGTGTATGAAATTTAGGGTGAGGAAGCCTCTTGCTGACCATCACAGTCACCCCACGTATTCGGACACAGACTCGATATTTTTTTCTGTATGAGAATATTATACTCTGACTTAATATTAATCCAATTTGCTAATGTTGACAGGCGGGTGCAGACTGACTTGGGTCTACACTGTCTGTCTACTTGCTGCTACACTGTCTGTCCGGCTGTCAGGGGTGGATGCGGGGCAGCACGCGGGATCTTGGCCGCGACGCTTTTTGATGGGCACACATGGTATTACTATAATGATACTATATTAATAATAACAGTAAGAATAACAATGTTTGCTTACTTTCAGAAGATAATTCCATGATACAGCTTGTGTTTAAATTGTTAAAAATCTACATCAGGACAGATTTTATCTGTCCATTCATATTGATACGTATACAAAATTATTGGGTCTTGCACGAGTTTTTCAGAGATACAGTTAGAAACAAGCCCATTCTAAGTAGCTCATGAAATTTAAAAGTGAATACCTTATGTGATTGCGTACCTCCAAAAGTAATACATGTATGTATATAGAGAATACCATGTTAGTGTCTTTTGATATCAAGTTTATCAGGCGCGACCAGAAACAGCGTAGGAATGGCGAGGCTTGCCGAGCCAGTCCGACATGTTTCTGGTCGAGCCTGATAAACTTGATATCAAAAGACACTTACATGGTTTTCTATTTATCATGCATCATGAAGTTTTTACGGCGTAAAGAGCGGCAAACAAGTGATAAGCAAACGCAATTTTGTTAGAACTTGCTGACGTCGCGAATAAGTTATGACGTAAGTTGGTGACGTCAGTTAACCAATCGAACGCTGATATCACGCGCAAGCGCAGTTCTACAGTGACATGATATCACATCATGTTATCATACCCCTGTTATCAAGTGTATTTTGCAGCAGATGCATGATAAAAATAGTTAGTATCTAGTGCCGCCATGTATAATTGCTATATTCGTTTGTCTCTCATGTTGTTTACCATGTAAACCTGAGAAAAGAAATAAAAAGTTGAAAGTTGAAAGTACAATTTTTCTTTAAGTCCATGTAAGGATAGGTTCTGTAAGTAATAATGAGCAAATTTCTCTTCATGTTCTTAAAATATTTTGAGGCCCCTACATCCATGATGCAGTTTTGATAGTGGTCATAAGACGGGTTATGGGTGAGAAAGAAGAAAAATTATCCCTAGAACCCTGACTTACCTGTTGGTTTTCATGCACTCAGAAATAAAAACTCTGAAAGAGTTCTTGATAAGAGAGAGTAATTGGTGGTAATTAGGGAAACATTTCTGTTAAATCTGCAAGAAACACACACACACACACACACACACACACACACACACACACACACACACAAATACGTTATGACCCTTCATCTGACCCTGAGGGGTCATACCCTATGTTTTCCGAGAGAAAAAAAGGACAGCCTACAAGCACTCCTCTCCTCTTACCTAGAGCTTCCACTATTTTCTCCCGGTAAATTCACAAATGCAGAGATCAGTGTAGCTATTTATAAACATTGGGTTTCTTTTCGAAATGTTTTACCATGGTTCAGCAATGTATTTTCGGTTATTGAAATCAATAAACCATGGGTCGATTTTCAATACCATGGTTCAGCTTCATTGAAAAGAAACCACAGTTTCCGTTACATAGAGCAAATATAAAGTCTAAAGGTTAAGGTAGAAAGATCATGAAAGGCTCTGTTTTTGTTGAGGCAAAACAGAGTTATTGTTCATGATGAAATCGGTCAACCGTGGTGCTATCTGTAGGTAAAACATACACTTACAAGTTTATTGTTTATTTAAGTCTCATCATGGTACATGAAATATACATACATATACATAAAATAATGATACAAGATAATGAAAAGTACCATGCCATTCTTAGATAGAATTATAAGAGACTATTTCAGCTGTACAACATACAATGATTAAAATATTTTTCTAGAAATAAAAGCATATGGCATACAGGTGGTCCAGATAGGTGAGAGCAATTGACAACAATAGGGAATAATCTTCCCCATTTCCGACAGAAAGGTGTTACCCTCATCTGAACCGTCTCACTGAGGCAGCCCAGATGAGGGGCCACAATACATGCCTCCCCACAGATCTAACACAAACAGTCCCCAATCATCACCAAGCACCCCCCTCATATAGAGCTCCCATTTATACGATATGCCTTTTTTCCCAATTTAAAACTGTTCAGAATTAAAAATAATATCACCACGCAATACAGGTCTTCCTTTTCCGCTCAAGACCAGCACCGTCCCACAATCCAGACCAAGCAGAAGGTTAAAAAGTCACAGTATGCACAGGATAACAGTATAAATACCCACCTCCCCAGTTGTACGGACAGTCCACACTAACTGTAGAAATGCGATATGCTCACTATCACACTGTGTCAAAACCTTAAGAAGTAGAATATGGGACTATGGGACAGAGCAGCTATTAATCAACCTAAGGAATATTTTATATATAACAGTCTCAACTGAACCTTTAAATCTATTTTCATGATCTATCATTATATCATGACTGATAATACAAGGGAGACAACTGCAGCATTGTCTCATGGGCATAGCCAGGAGGCCTGGAAGCCCAGCCATCAAAATTAGATTTCCTTTTGTTCTTAAAATGAACTAATAGACTCTCAAGGGAAGCAACTCTGTCACTCTTTGCCTCCCCCTCCAGCAAGGTTCAACTCCGAAGGAGAAGAATTTGCTCCTATAGGAGCAAACCCCTCTCCCCAAGAGCCGACTCCCAACCAAAGGAATTCTCGTTCCAGGGAAGAAGAAAGGCAACCACAAAAATTGTTCCCTTTAGTAAAAATGGTGGAAGGGGGGAGAGCTTCCGTATCGGAGTGATCTGCCACCGAGGTGCACACATTCAGCTATATAATTAGGTCCGGGCTATGCCCCTGTGTCTAAGCCCAAGCCCACATAAAAATACAATGTCTACCCTAAATATCTTTAGTTTTCGGGCAGATAGATTTGTACAAACAGTGGAAAACCAGATCAGACTGCTCCTTAAGAACGGGTCTGATCAGAGTCTACAAGGTTGCCATTCCATCTGCGCATTTTTGTGGTAGAACCGGAAAAGGGAGAATAAATACTAAGACAAGGGCCGGCATTGCTTGCAGCATGTGAAGAGTGGGGGTTGTCTGGGTTCTTTTTTTGGTCTCGTCTATCCTCGCTGTATCTATAATTCCTTTTCTTCTTTTCTTTCTCCCTCTATCTAGGTGACGGCTCGATACAGACTGGAATTCTCAAAGAGCCTTTGAATACAAAACAACCAACCAACCAACCAGCCTTTCAGGAGAATTAACTCCACTACAGTATCTTAGATTTTGTGATCTTTTGACATTCGACATAGCTTTGCCACAAAATGAAACGGTGATTTTTTTTATTTTCTAACATACAATTGTAAGTTTTACTGAAATATTATGCATAAGCCCCATCGATTAAATATATTTTTTTCATGCGTTTTTTTCATGAAATTCAATTTTCTTGCATCAAAAAAAAATATAAAACAGAATTATTATCAAGATAAGCGCCTTTTTTACTAATTATTGATTATATGATTGGCAGAAATGAAAGTGCATTCATATGCTAGAGATGCGAACTTAAAAAGGAAAAGGTATAAAATAGTATGTAGAAATACACAAGTTTGTTTTTATTTTAAACAAAACGGTGATTTTTTTTCTTATCCAAATGTTTTATAGTTCTTTGGGTTATTTACCTGGTATAATGGTTTGAATTCCCCGCAAATATTTTTATGTATAATCTTTCTACCTCACATTAATAGGTAATGTAAAAGGTAACGGTAAAAGTTCACATAGCCTTGTGACCGTAAGAGCAGTGAGGATTAGAGGCCCGCTGTGTCATGGGCACATCATATGACAGGCGGAGCCCATCCCTCTCCTTTCGCTGCCTTATCGTTCCTTGATTCGTAACACGTACCAACTTACTGCTGGGTTGACAGAGATAGTTTTTCAGTCGCCGGCAGGCCAAGCCTAAGCTCGAACTTCCAGCGACATTCTGTACCATAACCGAGTCGCTATAACCGATACAGCGCGTCCTTAGTTATTGTCAAGCTTCACAAATGTGCCATTTTTAGAATAATTGAGACTAAACGTTTCCACATACCATTGCACAGTTGCTTAAAAATTGTTTCTAACGACATTAAAAATATTGCAAACAAAATATTTTGAAATATTTTCTTTCTCACTAGTTTTCTATGTTTTGCACAATCATGTAGTTCTAGCACTATTAGATTTATTAAAATGTGATGAACATTTTATTAAGAAAAACTGTACTAACTGGATAGTTCAATTCTGTTATCTTCGATTTTTTTGTTAAATTTCAGTTCAGTTCAGTTCAATTCTCTTATCGACGTTACCCAAGTGGCTCAACGGTACGTAACCATGGTTGCACACATATTGTTTGCTAAATACATCTTATATGATTTAAATACTCTGAGGAAGGGCCTGTAAATCTTACAGTGCAAGATTTACAGCCCCTTCCTCAGAGTATTTAACTACATGTAAACGAGTAAGAGCGGTCAAAGTACCAAAATCATAAGTCCGAACTCATATAAACCATATAAACATCGACAAAGCCGAATTATGTTTTGATCCCACAAAGAAAGTTTGACCAGGTGCTCGCGAGCAGTAAGCATCACCTGCCTACTATAATACACCCGCCATACCTAGGTAAGGGAAAATGAAATACCGGTAACTGAAACGTCAGTGGCCATCAGGTCGGAAATAAGTTTAGGAACGGCCACATTGTAGGGATCAACGAGGTCGTGTGTCTCCCCATGGGCAACTTTTTTCCTCAGCCCCGTATAATGTACCTGTAAACGACGATATCGCGTGAGCTTGAAATAGCATTAAATTAGATAGGACATTGACAGTTTTTCTCTTTTTTGTCTTCTCTGAATAAAAAATGAAAAATGTTGTGTTAGGTCAATATAGTGCACCTTTTTAGCTGCACATAGATATTTTTTCAAACTTTTAAGTTTACATTTAATGCGGTCATTTTTGCTCTGATTAATATGGCCATCATTTCCTAATAGTATATAGGGAAAATAGAGAAAATGAGCAAAAAGTTACTCAGTTTTCTACGTTTTTCTCAAAGCACGGATCTTAAGTAAAAAATGTTTTGTTGTCCTAGTATTCTACACTATCTTACAAATCTTTTGATATATTTTGTGGAAAAGAAATATTAGTGCGGTCATTTTTTACAAACTTAACACTACCCTACATCCAAAACTGAATTTTCAGTACCGCGCGTGACTATATCGAGGTGAGGAGAATTGTTGGGGACGATTAACCAATATACCTGTCTTCTCGATGCGAATTTGACCTTCCAATAATGCGTTTATTCGCAGTTTGTGATCAGCATGCACATTTTTTCGAGACTATGTACACTCTCGAAAAATGGTTAATATGTGCATGCTGGTCTTTGCTGGGTATCCACCGTATACGCTCAAGCAGGATTTTATAGAGGTATTCCCTACATGCAACCATACCAAGCAATTTGATCAGCATGCACAATTTTGTTCGAGACATACATAGACTCTAAAGGCGGCTTTAATTGTTAAAACAACATGGTACCAACGTACCGATACAATCAGGCTGTGTCAAAGATGATTGGCACCGCATATGCGCAGAGAAGCGCGGTGGCTTAGTGGTTAGTGCACTTGACTCTGAAGTCAGAGGTCGTGGGTTCGAGCCTCACCGGAGGTAAAATCTTCCTATGTCCGAACGCGTTTTTCTAGCTTCATTTGCAGGGATGATGCTAACAAGTGTGCCGTCCTTCGGATCGGGACGTTAACTGGAGGCCCCCTGTGCAGGGAGAGTCATCCCCTGTGCAGGTTAAAGATCCCTACTATAGCTACATGGTTATATGTAGGCTTTCATCCTGCAACACCGGAGTGTACAAAAGGACACCGTCTGTGTCCCCTTCTGGGGTTAAGGCGT
Source organism: Ctena decussata (assembly GCA_963989385.1). Classification (NCBI taxonomy): domain Eukaryota; kingdom Metazoa; phylum Mollusca; class Bivalvia; order Lucinida; family Lucinidae; genus Ctena; species Ctena decussata. Next base: position 153,686 of record OZ022514.1, read on the forward strand.
AAATGGAAAAAGGAAAAAAAAAGGAAAAAAGTCTGACTAGAGTGCGTATATGCGCATTATTGCATATACCTCAGGGGAGGCTTTCTTCGGATTAGTTAATAAACGGACATTTTTATTAAACAGCAATACACACTTCTAGTAGTCATGTCACACTAAAGACAAACTAATCACAGCCGGAAAACCAATGCAAATACACACTTTGACAGGTTTGAAACCTGCTCAAATTCATAAAATCAGCAACTTCACCATACACAACAAATATTAGCAGTTTGGGAATGGAATTGCGCTAATTTCGCTTCCTGCAGAGACTGAACATCATATTTGGCTCCCGCCGAGACTGTCCGCGATCTCTTGCTTCCAGCCGAGACTTCTGTACATGATAAATGGCTTCCTGCAGAGACTGTCCGCGTGATTCTGCTTCCTGCAGAGGCTCTCGGCAGGAAGCAGAGTCACGCGGACGGTGTCGGCAGGAAGCCAATGTTCGAGGACAGTTGTCCCTGCAGGAAGCAAGAGTTCGCAGGCAGTTTCGGCGGAAGCCAAATATGATGTACAGTCAAACAAAAATCCCAAATGGGGTCATAACCATAGAAGTTTTTCAGTATTTCAGTATGAATACATGATAAATGGCTTCCTGCAGAGACTGTCCGCGTGATTCTGCTTCCTGTCGAGGCTCTCCGCAGGAAGCAGAGTCACGCGGACAGTCTCTGCAGGAAGCCAATGTTCGAGGACAGTAGTCTCTGCAGGAAGCAAGAGTTCGCGGACAGTCTCGGCGGAAGCCAAATATGATGTAAAGTCTCTGCAGGAAGCGAAAATTAGCGGAATCGATTATACCCTGTGATCAGGCCTATTTCTCTCCACGAAGTTGTCTGTTGTGATTCGACATATTCGCCGTTACTTAGGGGTTTCCCCTGACTGATCCTGACTAGTAAAGCTAACAGCAAATTTTCATAACCAGTTCCAGCTGAAATAACTACCCTTCCTACAACCTTACAAAATTAAAGAAATATTAGAAAACCTCAATTTATTGGAGCAACCATGCTTTTTCTAACCCTCTACCAAAAAGTATCATTTTCCTGACCACTGCCAATACGAAACTATTCCGAGACCAACGGTATTTGCAGAGTCAGTAATCTTGTCATGTCTTTCAAATTTTTACCCTATAGGCTATATTTCAGTAAATTTCATAGCCAAGTGGTTACAGGTCTAGACTCCTGATCTTCGGGTCGTGAGTTCGAATGTCACCGCTTTTATTTATCTTTTTCATTTTTTTTTTCATTAGAATTTTTATGTTTTTATATGATGTTTTTAAGTTTTTTTTATCATTTAGCTTCTAATTTTACTTAATAAGTCACATGTATTAGCTTTTGCAACACCACGATTAGATTAACTTCCGAAAGAAATTTTTAACATGTTCTGTGCCAAATGGACCATTTCCATTTTAAAGGGAAATCACCTCAATGTTCGTGCGCATACATTTTGACGCAGCGTCATTGTTTCCTGCTATGGTTATCATGACGTCGTTTGTCGTAACCAGCTAAAACGTTTACGTCGCTTTCGTAGACAACATGACGTCGCACCTGAATGGACGCTTTGTTGAAACAAAAGTATGATTTTTTTGCGACAGAAAACATGGTACATATATAAACCTGGACAAAAAATGACGAAAACAGGACTGAAGGAGAGAACGCCAATGGTTTTGGGGTAGTGTGTAAATATTTAGGAATTATCTGCCAGGTAAAAAGAGGATGTGAAAACTGCAAGTGCGTTTTGAATCTCGTAATTTCTTAATGCAAGCATAAATACAAATAAGGACTTAGGACCCTTGGCTTGAGTCATGAAATACCTATGCAAACAGCGAAAACGAAGATCAGACTGAGCAAATGCGCAGGCTGATAGCTTTTGTTGTTAGGTCATGTCATTAAGGTAAGTTCCCACAATGCGCAGGCTGATCTAAGCATTTACTGTTAGTTCTTTTTTTCTGCAGACCATTATACATGCTCGGAGAGAGCCTTCCAAGGGAAGAAACTCAGTCTTCCAAGCCAGCTAGACCTTCCTTATGCAGCCTGAAAATTACGACGTTCCAAACGCAAAAATGTGGAAAAAATTATTCGATCATAACCCCAAAGTCACATGCAAATTTACAGACCATGAAGGCATAATTTAAAGGATTCAAACAATTTTGTTGATGAGCCTGTGTTGCTCAGTAGGTTAAGCGCCGGTCTGCCGATCTAGCGTTTCTGGGTTCTATTTCCGCACAAGGCAGAAATCCTTGTAACCGTAAACAGGGTTTCATTGCACACAGCCTTTAATTACCACCCTCCCATCCTCCTGGTATGAAATTGCAAATCATTCATCCATCTGCTTCCAAGATTTAACGCAGGTGATACAAACAAGAAGTTCAGCTAAGATTTATACATAATTTTACAACGGCCAAGCAGAACTTTCCACAGGACTCAGAGATTGTTAATGGGAGCAGGGAAAACTGATCAGGCTGCTCATCTTCGGAAATGGGTCTTAGCACTAATGATAAAAAGAGACCATACTCCACGGACCAAGCTTTGATGATGTTTCTGTGAAAATACATGTAGGACAGTGGCCGGATCCAATATACAATGTTCATGTATGAGCTTGTTCATCAGATATAAATGGAATATACTCCTGTCCCTGAAAAAAGCTCGAATATTCTATGAGAAATAACAATGGCCATGCTGCCTAGTTTCAGTCCTTGGAATTTCTCTCATTACTGCGTTGTCTGCAACGAGAAAATTTTGGAGGCGACAGTTTAATACAGACTATATTTTTTCAAGACGTAAGGTCTTTGCTGAAAATGAACAGAGAATTACACTGCTATGAACAAGCCTCGAACGGTAAGAGCGTTATCCATATGGCCGTTAATGGCGCGAAATAGGAAGCGACGTCAACGCAAAAAACATTGACGTCAAGGCGTTTTTATGACAACCGCGCCAAATAAAAGTGGTTTTCCTTCCATAACTCGAATATTTGGCCGATGACCTATATTTTTTATTAGCTTATTTGCACGGGGTTGATCAATCCTGTACCGTATCAAAAATATATAAAAATTTCAATGGTGGGACTTTTTTTATGGAAGGAATTCCACGTTTTTTCCAATACCGGAAAACGGCGGGAAATAAAAAATTGTAAATAACGTATATAATGAGGCAAACGACGATGGGAATTTTGATGTTCAAACAAAGAGACAAGAAGGAAGAGTTCATTAATCTTTATTTCGAAACGATCGGTCATCTATTATATTGTATAAAGTCTTCGAAATAGACATAGCCATGTTTCACACAGGCACATAGATGGCGCTGCATTATCTCAAAAAGTAGTACGGTGACCCCATTTTTTTATTTCCATTTTACACTCAGTATATAATATTCTACCACTATGTGAAGTTTCAACAAAATCTCAATGGCAGATTTTATAGGGTGATTTCCCTTTAAGTGAGTGATTCGGTTCCGAAATTCCGTAAAAATAGATGAAAACATAATGTTTCTTTTTATAAAATAGTCTGTCGTTTCATAAATATATAAACTGTTGCTTTTACAGACGCTAAAATCGACTTTTGAAGGGTTGTTATTTTTGATTACGTCATGTGAGGAAAGTAAAATGAAACGTTTGGCGCCATAAACGTCACGTACCGTCGTGCCAAACACGGGGAATTTTCAAACGTTTACCCTGGAACGTTGTAATTGTTTTATTTGCATTGTTTCGCCGTTTCATTTATTTATCATTTATGAGCATTTTCAGAAACAAAAACCCTGATGAAAATTTTACAGGACAGACATTTTGCAAGACAGACTACCTATTTCGATAGTTTGTTTTGGATGTTCTCCTCGAAACAAAACCAAAAAAGAAATACATGTAAATACAAATTAAGATATTTAACGGAAAGAAGGAAGACACATTCTTTTTTTCATCGGGCGGTATTTTTTCGTTCTATGCCATGCAAGGGAGCGGGGAAAATCCACTAAAGGGTTAAGATGGCTATGCTATATTAGGACCAGGAGATATTTTCCCTGCGAGAATTGTCTATGTATTCATACATATTTTCGGGGCAGTCGGGTGGGGGGGGGGGGGCGGAACGGGGTCAGGAACAGCAGTGGTGGTGGAACTTTATCACGAAAAATCAAAGACAACTATTATAATATTATAATTTTCTTGCATTTCCTAATTTCTTATACGTTTTGTGTTCTTGATGACCTGTCAGAGAGTTCAGAAAGTACTGAGTCCCCCCCCCCCAATGCACGCCTTGAAAAATGGCTATAGGAAGAAAGACAATTTATGGTATTGTCCGGACCTTATAGAGCCACTTTTTTCCCATAGTGCTTCCCCCAAAGCCCCACCCCCCTCCCACCAGAAATTGGCTTTTAGAAAATTTGGTATATGACGCGATTTCAAGTTCTGATCATAGCTGAAAACACACACACACACACACACACACACACACACACTCGCACATAGGAACATTCTCACGCCCATTAAGTATAAAGACAAGGCCATACATGTATTGTCACTCTCTTGCTTAGCAATAGCTGCAGAAGAAAGGACCGAAATCACATTTGACCATTTCTTCATTTTTATTTCTTCCCAGACAGACCGTGGCTGATGGACACGTATACAGCGATCATTGATTCAGGTCCATCACTCTATTTTATGATGTTAGATAAGTTTTCTAAAAAGTGACTTCAACTTTCGAGGAGCCATGATATTCAAAAACGTCAAAGTGTGATACAATATTTCATGAGTTAAAATAAGGTGACTTCATTTAAACAAGATTGAATGCCATCAAAACTCTCACAAGCCTGCTGTGTTCTGTTTTCCCGAGCATTTTCTTATTATCAGTGCAGCTACAATAGCAACAACATAAATGATCCACTCAAGTATTATTAACCCCTGGGCAAATCTGAAAAGATGTTTGTTGCAGTAGTTATCTTCCCTTGCGTCTTCATACTGTACTTTGCTGAAGTAGGGACATACCCAAATTGAACCTGAAAGATATTGATAATAAAACATTTTATCTGATAATAACTATTGACCACATTTAGAGAGAGAGAGAGAGAGAGAGAGAGAGAGAGATCATATGGTATTGCTACAAGTATATACCTGACATTTTCCTAAATTTCGTCATTTTTGTCAAAATCAGCTGGCGCTATGGATAATGGAATAATGGAACCTTCCTATGTAAACATACAATATATTTATTATCAAAATGGAATTTTGCAAAATGAATTAATAAAACTTTAATCCACTTGACTGATGTGGACTCCTCCCTTAAAAGAGAGAGAATCACAGCAAATTGTGTACCAAAGAAAAAAGAAACTTCAGTATCTCTATTTTCCATTCCTAAGATTTAAAACCGCTGTATTCTGAACCTCGTAGCAAATGAGGAACAGTTCCAATCCGTTAAGTAAATAACACCTAAATGCCAAGGCATATTAGGTTTTTTTCAAAATGTGGATTCATTTGTACATAAGGATGTATCCATATGTTCTTGTATATAGGAATAGAAGGAATCCATTGTTTGGTTGGTCAAGGCATAAAATTGTTTTCTTTGAAAATGTAGATTTATCTCTATAAGGATGTATCCATATTTTCGTCCCTATGTAGGGATGTAGGGACGTATCTACACTTCTTGAGCCTGAGCATTTTATTTTATTTTTTCTTTCAAAATGTGGATTCATCTTTCAAAACATTTACCCACAGTTTTGTCTCTGTAAAGGAATGTATCCACATTTTATTTGGCTTAGGCATTTAATTGTTTCCTTCAAATGTGAATACATGACCCACATTTTGAAAGAAAACAATCAAATGCCATCCTCAAATGTTGATACATTTCTATTTAGGGACAAAAATTTGCATATACATGTATGTAAGATATACTCACGTAAGTAAATCTGTCCGTGCAAATGGGGCATTAAAATCATAAATTTCTATAAAAGTTGCAAAAGCAATGCGACGGTCGGTTGCTTTGAAAATCAGTCAGGAATGCACAGACGGCCAATATATAATAAAAGTAATATCTCGTAATTACTTTTTTGGTTTGGGGTAAGCAAATTATATATATGATAACCAATTGCTACACTCTTAAGGTATGCACGCTAGTGCTAAGGCATACGCATTGGAAAGTTTAGTAGAACTTTTCACAGGATATCAGCGAAAGAAAGATTCTTTCCCGATAATAATCACAAGACTTGTCTTTCATACTTACTATGAAAGAAAGTCTTCTAAAAATCGAAGCGGCTTCGAAGTTTTACAGGCGTGTACATTGTCTAATCATGTGCTGATATACCTTACTATAATAAGTTCATACACTTTTGCTTGCCCGCAAAATGTTCTAACAACGCAAAATGTTATAAAGTTTATATCAACGCAAAATGTTATAACTTTATAACATTTTGCGTCGAATCTTAATACTGATAAAAATGCAGAATGTTATAAATTTCTTCACCCCTCAAACTGTAATAACAACGAAAATTGTTATAACAATTACAGAAACGCGAAAACTTTATTATTAACGCAAAATGTTATGAATTTCTTCACCCTGCAAAATGTTATAACAACGCAAAATGCTTTACCAATTATAGGAACGCGAAGTGTTATAACTTTATAACATTTTGCGTCGAATCTTAAAACTAATAAAAAGGGCAAAATTTTATAAATTTCTTCGTCCTGCAAAATGTTTAATAAGTCAAAATGTTATAACAATTACAGGAAACGCAAAGTGCTTGAGATTCGACACAGAATGTTATAAAGTTTTAACATTTTGCGTTATTAATTTTATAACATTTTGCGTCTTTATAACATTTTGCGGGGTGACACAGGTTCTACACTCTAAACTGATTCACTCTGTTTTTGCCTACATACAGTTTAGGTAAAAAATTTAGGTACCTTACCTGACACAGATTATATGAGCCGCGGCACGAGAAAAACAACAATGTGGTCATGCGCCAAGCGCAGACTCAGATCAGCCTGGGCATCCGCCCAGTCTGATCAGCGTCTTCGCTGTCCGCATGGAAGAAGATTAGAGCCTTAGCTAATCTTTAAGCCCTTAGCGAAGAGTCTGATCAGACTGTGCGGATGTCCAGGCTGATCTGAGTCTGCACTGGGGGCATAACCACTGTGTTGGTTTTCTCGTGTCGCGGCTCACGTACTTACCAATCAATTGCCAAACAAAGCAGAAGATTCCAACTACTATGACGAGAGTCCAGCAAAAGGTCCTTTTTTGCAGGCACTTAAAGGCAACTAACCAGGCAAGGGCAGCCATGAAGAGAGAGCCCCCTACCGGAACTTTCATATAAAGGGGAATAAGCGTGTCTACAGGGCAGTCATCATCGTACACGAAACCTGTATAGTTAATAAATAATATATTATACAGAAAGCAAAATATAGTATACATTTCTCGATGTATCGATTCACTATTTGTATTATTACAAATTTGTGGACAATTTCCTTTTCTTATTTTTTTAAACTGGTTTCAAATAGATCAATTCGAACGACACCGCTCTGAGAATGTTCATTTAGGTCCTAGTCTCCCGTTTTGAGGGCTTAGTTGTACTACGTATTTCAAAGGCTTCATCTACGTTCTAGTACGATTAGGCTATGCTTCAATATGTTTCAATATGCACAGAGTAATTATTCCGAAATGCTACTTTTACGCTGATTTTTTTATTCAAACGTAGCCAGGCCACGTATTTAGCTGTATCCGAATAGAATACGCATTCACTAAGTTTTAATACGCATATTCCCGTTTTGTTCCGTTTTAGAAACTTAGAAAAACCTAGTCCTTAATAGGTGATAGCGAGACTGAGGCTCAGAAAACCTCTAGTTTATTCTTGTTACGTTTTTATACGTAGTTATTGCATTTCGGATTAGTTTTTGTACGTTTTGACCACGTTTTATTACGTGTTGCACCATTTTACAAGGTATAGCCCACGTTTATCAAAATGCCATGTTTGAGTTAAACATTCTAAATCACATGTAACTATGCCTCGTATTTAGCTATATCTATATACGCATTCGCTACGTTACAACGTAAACTATACTACCGTTTTGGCACGTTTTGAAAACGTAGTTGAACCTAGTCCTCCATACGTGATAGCGAGACTGGCTTTACCAAGTATGAGCGTGATACATTTACAGTAACTCTGAGCTAATCGTCAATATTCTTTGGTTCCCTACTGAATGATTTGGACCCATTTTATGCGCTAGATGGAGTACTACAGAGATTCTAAGAGCATGATTCTCCACACCAAACGTATGCCGATATATCACTGGCAAAAGAAAGTACACACTTCGTAGCCGGCCAGTCGTGGTGCTGGTGTATTTTATTATGCAAGCCTTAAACCTACCCCATGGCTCAAAAACGAATCCATCTACCTCCTGTTTTATTCTTAGATTTGTAATATACTATACCTAAATATTGTACCTGACAAGTTTAAACAAATTCTATAGAGAAGAATGCTTTGGTCTTTTCCAAGACAGGTGTACCCATTTACCGTAACAGTGTTGTCTCACAAATGGTAAAACTGCGGAGGTGTCTCCTGTCAGTAGCTTAGTCACGTTAGGTTAACAAGCCTTTCCAAAAATATGTACTTCTGTTCCTGGGTATTTCCACTATATTTACGGCATCAATGATGATTAAATAGTACTTTTTTCATTAAAATAGGTTTGGTGCTGTCAAAAGACTACATGAATTCATTCAACGCAAGACTTCACTAAAGGACTCCAGATATGCACAACATGAAGAAACAATGTACCACCCCTACCACCACCCCCTCACACACACTGAAAATTCCAGCTTTACCGGTATAAAAGTTGTGTTCGAGGGTGGTCTAAATTACATACATGTAGACATGTTAATGTGATGCATTTCTAGGGGTACATGGAAGCTGTATTTTCAATTATGTCAGACTACTCCTTTAGGGACTTTTTCACATTATATTACACGCATTTCTTTATAAAAATGCATCAGCATCAATTTTGGATAAAAAGAGTATTATGATACTATATCAGAAGTATTCAAAGTATGCATCATGAGGTACAGAGCGGTATGTAATTTTGCTCAGTTTGCATAAATTTTACTGATTACTGATGTTTGGGCTGAAATTTTACTGATTACTGATTTTTGGGCTGAAATTTTACTGATTACTGATTTCAGAGGTACCCCATTGAGACCCTCATAGTCGTAGACTATCTAGTAATTGCTTTTGACATGGCAGTACAACCATTAGTTACCCATAATGTACACTGCAAAAATAAATGGTAGATTTTACGGTAAAATAACTGGCAACCAGCTGCCAGTCCTTTTACCGTTATTTTTACGGGCGCCCGTAAAAATTGCAGGAATCATCAAGCAGAGTGGGACAGAATAGAGCAAATGTCGTTTTGGTTAGATAGCCCTTCAACAATACAAAGTTATTTTCGAGTGCGCCAAGTTAACATAAAACTTCCATTTCGTGATTTCCAACAATGTCTTACAGGCAAAAGCCCGTAAAAATAACGGGGAAAGGACTGGCAGCCGGTTTCCAGTTATTCTACCGTAAAATCTACAGAATTTTTTTACAGTGTAGCTCGACATTTATCCAACTATTTGCATAATCTGCGTGAGTGCTGTTCGCCTAGATGTCGTGAGCGGTCATCAGCTGTTCGCATATATGTCGAGCGCTATTCGCATAGATGTCGTGGGCGGTCATATGAAATACCACATATATGGTATCACAAGGTAACAAAATGTATTGCAAGATCTACACATGAATGAATAACTTGTGATTTTAAACTGTCTTTCTACCTTTGAATGGTATGATACTTTCCACTTGCACCCGTGCTGGAAATCCATCAATGACGATTTTAGGTCGGCTTGTGAAATATAAACAAAGTTTAATTTCTTATTTTTGTCGTTGCAATGATTTGTTTGATTAGCATCAACTATTAATGGTTGCTATGCGTAGACCAAGCTTTTTGTGAAAGCTATACTTGTAGTGGTAATTAGACTCACGCTCTGGACAATAGCTGTCAAAATATTTGTCGTAAAAATATCCCTCGATTTCCTTTCGTTGACTGGGCGGTGCTGTTACAGGCTTGCCATTCAATGTCAAAATCGAGCAGTCCACATGAAAAAAATGTTAATTTCGCACGCTCATGAGTTTTTACGCATACATGTAATTGGCAAATGAAAAAATGCCCGGTAAACGCTATCGGTTATCGCAAATGATAAACAGTTTCCATACAGGCACTCTACGTCGAAACGACGTCCGAGGAACGTCGATGCAACGTTATGACGCTTTATTGACGTGTATACAAGGTTGTTCCGATGTCATGACGTTGCATCGACGTCGTCACAACGTTGTTTAGACGCTGCCTGTATGCTGGGTTGAAAGAAAAAAAAGAATATTGTGGTGCGATCTCCGATCATTCCGTGACTTTTGTAAAGGTGAGCTTTTTTCTGCGCGAGTGAGCATAAAAATCATTAACGCATTATACCTTTTACAAAATATACTCGTCGAAGGTAAGGTCAAAAATAAGCACCGCGCAGTCAACGAAAGGAAATCGAGGAATAATGTAAAGGGGAATCTGAGCGCCAAATCGCCACTGGTGCTCGAACAAGTTTTTTTTCCATTTTTGCCTCCCTCCTATTTTGTCTATCTCATTTCATGTCTTGGACATATTCGGTTTCAGAATTAGTCAGCGTTTCTGTTGAAATGCTCTTTACTTTGTATGCTTGTGAAGTGTAGAACCAAATTAATTGTAAAAATGAGAATCGTAATAAAGAAACATCACGTCGATTGTGGCAAAAATTGAACTTTTTCTCAACTTTGCAATATACTATAGATTTATTGTGAGGTGAATTTATTTTCAAAACTTATTTGACAAAACTTTGCGCCTACATTTCAGGCTGATTACTGTCACAGATGTTAATGCAATCTCTGTAACGATACTGAGTAACTTACCAATAACCATTCGTGCAACCAGAAGGGCCAAATAGACAATGGTTGTAACACACACCGTCACCCGGGCTGTAATAAATAAACCATTACTTCGGCAAAAACTATATATATATGTATATATTTATCAGAGGGCATTCTGTTTGTACAAAGGGATTGAAATTCTAAAAGTGGAAGGGCCGCATAGCAGATTATGTGGACCCTACTGCAATGCCGAGACAAATGAAGGAGGTCCCAGACTCCTTGAATTTGTAACCTTAACAACCTGGTTTTGACAAATTTCCTGGACTCCGACAAACCATCCAGAAGATGAACATGGCATGGCCCAGACAGAAAGCATCACAATCAGAATGAACACATCTTGGCGAAAAAGCGGTTCATAGGACAAGGCGCTTTCATGAGGCAGACATAGGAAGTGACTATGACTGGTGATGATGACCTTCCGAGTTTATTGTAAACAGGCCGAAAAGCCAAACCAAGCCAAGGCTGAGGTTTGACTTTGAGGTAATAACCCCAGACGTGGCGGGACCATTTCAAGGCACAACAGATGGAAAGTTTGCACCACTCGTGAGTCTGAGGAATGATCACATCGACCGAGATATACAATGCAGCAGTGACTGACACAGCCAGTGAGATACTTGGGAAGGAAAGTCGCAAAAAAGCCCATGGTCACCAGAGATGTCCTCGACTACTGTGATGAGAGGAGGAATTAGAAGCAGGAGGAGAGAAGTAATACAGGAAAGCTAAGAAGAGGGTTCATAAAGCCTGAAGCAAAGGAGGACTGGATAGATAAAAGAGGGTTCATAAAGCCTGAAGCAAAGGAGGACTGGATAGATAGAAGAGGGTTCATAAAGCCTGAAGCAAAGGAGGGCTGGATAGATAGAAGAGAGTTCATAAAGCCTGAAGCAAAGGAGGACTGGATAGATAGAAGAGGGTTCATAAAGCCTGAAGCAAAGGAGGGCTGGATAGATACTTAGTGCGAGTAAATAGAAACTTGCCTGAACAAAAACAACAGCAAAGAAGCATATCAGCTGGTGAAGTATCTATCTGAAGATATTCAGGAGAGATCCACAACAATCCAAGACAAGTCTGGATAATATCTGACAGAAGAAAAGTTATTCTCAGCAGATGGACAGAATATTGCGCAGAGCTATACAATCATAAGAGTTATGGTACCAATTCAGTTCTGGATTGCACTCAGCATCCAGTAGAAAATCTGCTACCAACCCTCTATGAGGGAGTTGAGAAAGCAGAAGCAGCACTGAACAAAGCGGAAGTCCACCGGAGTTGATCATATACCAGCAGAACTTGTTCAAGCAGGTAATTTGCCCAAGATCTGGAGAAACAGAGAATGGCCTACCCAATGGATTCAGTCGCTGATTATTACACTCCCTAAGAACGGCAACCTGCAGTTCTGCAGGAACTTCAGAACAATCGGCCTCATCAGTCATTCAGGCAAAGTCATGCGGAAAGTCATCTTGAACAGGCTTAAACCATGTGCTGAAGATATAATCACTGAAGAACAGGCTTGGTTCAGAACCGGCAGGAGCACCCCAGAACAGATCTTTAACCTTAGAATCCTGTGTGAAAAGTAACTTCATTAGCACACAAATTTGTATCATGTCTATATAGATTCGATAAAGTATTTGACAGGGTATGGCATGCAGTCCTGTGGGCTTTTAGGTGGAAGTACAATATTAATAGACATCTTGTTCACGCGATTGAACACCTCTATTTTAAGGCTATAAGTGTAGTTCAGCTGAATGGCAGCACGGAAGAATGGTTCAGAAAGGCAAGGATGCCTTCTCTAGCCCACACTCTATCACCCATTGCAAAGATTTCATAAGAAAACCTCTTTTCTACAATTTGTTAGCATGTCAAATAAATTATCATTACAACTTGTCTGTAACCCCAAAAGAAGATAGTGAAAGATAAAAAGGCATTTGGCCTGTTTGTTTCAATTAACGTTTTGTACACATTTTCAGCAAGGATGTTTTTCAGTATTAACTTTAGAGCTGTAGATATATAAGTGTGAGATATGTTTCTAATTTCTTCTCAATACATATGTTGTCACCCTCGTGCTGACCTCGATCAGCTTTTGCATAACAGGTCTATACCATTCGCATTAGACAAATGGGTATTTTTCCTTAAAATGAAATAAAATGATAAAAATAAACTTGACCAGACAGCCTTTAATTGACAAATGGATTCATCTATTTAATTAGGACAGTGCATTTCATTGGGCATAAATGGGTTAAGAAAATTATATTTAAGTTATACTAATAAATGCCCCCTGCATCTTTTCAAAAAATAATGTTATACTGTGTTGAATTGCAATCTCCATGTTTTCCATCAATTTTACAAAGGAGAATTACATGAATTCCTAATAGTTTCTCTGCAGGATGCAGCTCTGCCAAATGGGGTTCACTTTTTAAGGAAAGAATTTGCTCCTACAGAAGCGGGTTTGTGTCCATTGGATGTTTTGCCGCAACTGCAATACTTGAGACATGCCAAAATAATGCTATTTATATATGTGCAGATTATCGGTATAAAAGCGAAGCACCAGATCAGCCTTTGCACCCTCCCTGTACAATAATCAGCTTCTTTCTTATTTTGTACTTGATGGATTCAGACATAACACAATGTTGGGCCCTTTTCTATCACTTGAAATGGGAAGAAAAACACAAGCCTGTACATTCTGTACGTTCGAAAAGAAAATATTTGGATCATGAGGACATTCTGTCGTCTCCGTCCACATAGACTATATTTGGATCATAAGATATTTGGATCATGAGGACATGCTGTTGTCTCCGTTTACATAGACGATATTTGAATCATAAGGAATATATAAAGTGAATTTGGTCACACAGGCTGTAAACTTCGCAGACAAAGGCTGCTAAGTCCCCTTTGCTTCTTACTTTGTTTATTACGTAAGGAACAAAGTGGACTTAATACACTTGGCTTGCGAAGATGACAGGCCTTATGATCATACATGAAGATCAGGAGTTGGGCTGTACATGTACTAAGATAGCCTGTGCGAATAGCGAAGACTCAGATAAGCCTGTGCATTCATTTCATCTCTATCTATGTATATGGCAAACCATAACGTTATGTTCTTTATTTTGTTACTGAAAAAGCGAAATTTATTAAAAGTGTGAACAAAGATGACTCAGGTAAGTCTGTGCATCCTCGCAGTTGATCTGGTAAATTTAAATAGTAAATGATTGGTGTCGCATGAAAAGATACCAAATCAGATGTGCGAAAAGGAAATAATAAGACCAGCCTTAGTATCTGATCAGCCGTTGGTGAAGCGCCAGCCTTGCTGATCTAGCGGTCCCGAGCTCGACTACCGGAGGCGTTCTCAACCGTTAACCGGGTTCCATTGCACAGAGCTTTTCATTATCACCCTCCCATCGTCCTGATATGACTGAAATACTGCTGAAAAGGACATAAAATCGCAAGTCATCAATCCATCCCTTTTTGATCGACGTTGTACAAGGACAGGTAATATGGCTAGCCACGTGCGTCTATTGTTGTCCTTTTGTTGCATAACTTTTCATTGTATTTGCAAGTTTTGTTATACAGCTAAATAATTTTTGTTACCGATAAGTGAGCAGCGTGTTTGTCCTGTGTCCCTTTTTGTACAATAGAAAAGTCTAGGGGAAGGTACTAAGATAACTCCGCACTGACATTTCTTTTAGCTCAGAGTATATATATATGCAGAATGATTGATTGTGTTGTGGGATTGAGACTCAGGCTCATTGCTATTATTGTTCTAATTTTTATTCATTTTTCTTTTTTTTTTCATATGTTGCATGTTAACATTGAAAAGCATGTAAACACTGAAAGTTTGTGTGAGAGTTGTTCTCAGAAAATAAAACTAGAATCTTGAACATAGTATACATATCGTGGGCTTGAAAAGCGGGATCGTTGCCCTTATTGCTCTTGAAAACCTGCAGATTTTCAAAAAAGGTGTCCAGAAGGGGTTGCAAACACAAATTCTAGGTCCAAAAGGGCTGTGACTCTTTCAAAAAGGATTGAATCAAAATTCAAAAACCACATCCAAAACCACATGCGCATCTTCATACCAGAGCAAGAAACCCCGCAAAGTTTCAAAAAAATTGGAAGAGGCGTCGAGGAGGATGCAGACACAAACTTTTTATATGGAAAGTCCAAAAGGGCTTTAACTCTGTCAAAAATGATTGAAAATCCAAAACCACATGCGCTGCAGCGCATCTTCATACCAGAGCAAGAAACCCTGCAAAGTTTCAAGAAAATCGGATGAGGCGTGTAGGAGGAGTTGCAGACACAAGATTTGGGACGGACTGACGCACAGATGCATGGACACACGTACTGATTCACATTTACCAAGGGACCCGCACACGCACTGATAGACATAGGTCATTACTATAGTCCCCCTACACAAAAATACCTGCCTTTTTATTGTTTTATAAAGAATGAAATGGAATTTGCTGGATGCATAAAGTGTTAAATTTGATACTGGGACATCTGGAGAATAATTAACTGTGGAAAGTGGTATTAGATAATGATGACAGCTAGCTGAAAACCACAAGATTATTTCAAGGATTTATTGCCTCCCAAACCGGGAGAATTTCTAGCAATAGGTGATAGAGTGTCCACCCTCTTTATGATTTTATCGAAAAGATTACATGTATGTCTGATGCTCTGGAAAACATGACGGAACGGTTAGCATGGGTGGCACAACTTTTATCCATCTGCGGTTTCCCATGACATTGACCCTCTTGCTGAGGAAGAGTAGGAACTAGAAACCCTATCTGAAAGTCTCCTCAAAACCTAAGATATACGAGGGACATTTGAAAAGTACATAGCACAGCAGCGTAACTGTACATTTCGTTGATAAAATACCATATAAAGGATAATTTCTGTGGATAGTTTAATTTCTGCGTATTTCAGAATCTGTGGTTTTATATAAAGCGCAAATATTAAAATCGCAGAATATTTCAATTAGCTGTCATTTTGTGCATTCTTGTATTTGTCCATTTTAAGTAGTTTCAGATATCATTCAAATAATAAATTGTAAGGTAATTTATGAATAACTCTCTAACAGTATAATCATTCACTGAAGACTTTTTATTATATATTGATTAGCTGATTAAAAGCTTGACTTTGTTTTGAAAATAGAAAGTCAGACTAATCAAGCAAAGAGGCTCTGTGGCTGGTGGTCAGTAATCATCAAAGCTGTGACTCATCATGAATTACTTTATCATTGTTACCAGTCATGAGAACTTTTGTCGCAAAAAAAAGAAGACGACTTTGTAGTACCTCTTTCTTATTCTTAGTCACTTCTTTGCCTCATTTATCGATTAGTTTGCATTTTGTTGGTATCGATTATTGGGAGTCCGCAAAAATTTAACCACAGAATATTTTGGTATATTTTTTTTCAAATAAAAAATGTAAAATTTACATCCGCAGAATTAACACACTATACGGTACTATCAAAGTATATATTTTTGGAAAAATGAGTACAACCGGTACAGAATGGTTTGTACATTCTCTTAATATTACTTGACATGCACGTGTAGTGGATGCTCGAAATGGATAGGTGTTTTGACACTGGTGGTAATTTTAAGCATAATAATGCGGTCAGATCGATAGAAAATGGGTGGCTTAATTTAAGATAACGATTTGAGGAACTATTCATCTACTTATAATATTTGCCATCCCTAAGCATCAAATTTATACATTCTGATTAGAGAAAAAATGTTAGAATGATTACGGTCATTTTAACATGGCAACTTCTCATGAAATACTTTTACAATAATTGGGCCGCTACAACAACAAAAAAAATCCAATAAGATGCAGACGTTTTGCTTTATTTGTCGAATATGAGGAATGAACAGCATTTCGTCGTGATAAAGTTTGGGTTTGCTGTGTTCCGTTCTCAAGAAAAGTAAAAGTGGGTGGGGTAACTCAACATGTGATGTGTTATCCTAAGCACGAGATTTTTGAAAATATGAAGTTTTCCACCATACATTAAATCTATCTAAAGTCACAAGGCATTTTCTTTCTTTTACTAGCGACCTGTTTCTTTAAAATAGGCATGACTACATTTATTCCTTATGATTTTGTTGCAAAGCACAAGGGTTGTGCTTGATGAAAAACTATACATTGGACAAGGCTAAACAACGACCTAATGTTTATTTGAACATGCCCACTGTGCCATTCGGGGTTTTGCCGTATTTAGGTTTCATTTTAAATGTATTTTAAGCTGTATTGTTAAAACAATTCTAAGAGAAATGGCCCCTAGCCCTTACTTTTTTAGTTCACCTGAGAAGGCTCTATGGGAGCTTTTAGTATGGGCAGGCTCCGTCGTCCGTCCACACTTTCAAACAAATTCTCCTCTAAAACCACTGAGCTGATAGTAACCAAATTTCATATATATAGGTTCCTGGGGCTAGGGATACGAAAAGTTGTTCAAATGGTTTGGGTCACATGACCAACATGGCCGCCATGCCCATATATAGTAAACACCTTAAAAATCTTCTTCTCCAGAACCAAAAGATCGATGGCCTTGAAACTTGGTATGTAACATTGGGTACGTGAGTACTACCAGGATTGTTCAAGCTATGATCTTGGGCTTACCTTCACCTATTTTACGATAAGGTCAAATTTAGTCTTTAGTGTACAGTCTTATATGCGAAAATGCAAGAACATAGATTTCTTGGAAACTGTTGAATATTTTGGCCCAAATATTGGTAAATGCAGTCATCTTAAAGAATACATGAAGATTTGTGAGTACAAGCGGTTAAGGTCATCCCAGGTCTCTCATATTTTGACAATTTCAAACAATCTGCACAAAGGCCACTTGGCTAATTGTAACCAAATTTTATATAGACCCTCCACGGCTGAGGGAATGAAAATTTGTTATAATGGTCTGGGTCACATGACCAATAAGGCCGCCACGCCCATATATAGTGAAAACCCGTTAAATTTCTCCAGAAAACACTGACCGATGGCCTTGTAACTTTATGTGTAGCATTGGGTACTCGAGTACTATTAAGATTGTTCTAATGATGACCTTGGGTCGACCTTGACTTTTTTACGGCAAGGTTAAATATGGGAAAATGCTATATAAGATTTCTTTGAAAATGTTGGCTTAAAAATTAGTAAATACAGTCATCTGAATGATTAATGAGTAAATGAATATTTACGAGTACTAGAGGTCAAGGTAATTCTTTGACCTTTGAACCAGGCCTCTCATATTTCGACAATTTCAAACAACCTTCTCAAAAGCCACCGGATCAAATATAACCAAGTTTCATATAGAGCTTTTAGGGGTTGAGGGAATAAAAGTTTGTTAAAATGGTCTGGATCACATATATATATCAATATAGTTGCCACGTCCATATATGGTAAAAACTAATTAAAAATCTTCTTCTTCAGAAAAAATGGACCGACGGCCTTGAAACTTGGTATGTAGCGCTGGGAACTCGAGTTCTATTGAAATAATTCAAATGATGACGTTGGGTTGACCTTGACTTTTTCTACGGCAAGGTCAAAAATGGGAAACGCTAGATCATAAGATTTCATGGAAAAATTTGGTGATTTAGGCCTAAAATTGGTATGTACAGTCATCTTGATTAGTACACGAAGATTTATCAGTACAAGAGGTCAAGGTGATTCTTTGACCTTTCAACATGAAATCTCATATTTTGACAATTTCAAACTATCTCCGTAAAAGCCACTGGGCCAGTTGTAACCAAATTTTATATAGACTACTAGGGGGCTGAGGGATTGGATATTTGTTCAAAAGATCTGGATCACATGGCCAACATGACCTCCTCGGCTGTATATGGCCAAAAAAAATCATCTCATGAACCCATTGACCGATGGCCTTGAAACTTGTTGTGTATCAGTGGGAGACAATAGTACAATCAAGATTGTTCAAATGATGACCTTGGCTAGATCTTGACTTTTCTTACGGCAAGGCCACATATGGGAAAATGCTAGAACATAAGAATTTATGAAAATATTTGAAGATTTAAGCATAAAAATGGTATACACAGTCATCTTAATGTGTACATGAAGATATATGAACACAAGAGATCAAGGTCATTCTTGGACATTTGAATTCTCATAATTTGACAATTTTAAACTTCTCCTCAAAAGCCACAGGGCCAATTGTAACCAAATATCTTATACAGCCCACAGGGGTTGACAGAAGAAAATTTCTTCACATGGCCTGGTCTTATGATCACTATGGCCGTGACGCCCATATATGGTAAAATCCTTTAAGAATCTTCTTCTCCAGAACTAATTGGTTGATTGCCTTGAAACCTTGTATGTAGCATTGAGGACTCTAGTGCTATTAAGATTGTTCAAATGATGACCTTGGGTTGACCTTGACCTTTTCTACGGCTAAGTCTAAGTCAAATATGGGAAAATGCTAGAACATAAGATTTCATGTAAAACTTTTAAGATTTATGCCTAAAATTGGTATGTACAGTCATCTTAATGAGTAGATGAAGATTTATCAATACAAGCGGTCAAGATGATTATTTGACCTTTCAACATGAAATCTCCTGTTTTGACAATTTCAAACAATCTCCGGCTCAAAAGCCACTGGGCCAGTTGTAACCAAATATTATATAGACACTCCAAAAGTTGAGAGAATTGAGAATTTGTTCAAAAGGTCTGGGTCACATGACCAACATGGCCTCCCCGCCTGTTTATGGTAAAAATCTTTAAACATTTTCTTCTTCAGAACCCATTGACCGATGGCCTTGAAACTTGGTATGTATCAATGGGAGACAATAGTACCATCAAGATTGTTCAAATGATGACCTTGGTTTGATCTTGACCTTTTTTATGGCAAGGTCAAACATGGGAAAATGGTAGAACATAACATTTTATGAAAAGTTTGAACATCTAGGGTTACAAATTGGAATGTACAGTCATCTTAATGAGTACATGAAGATTTATGAGTACAAGAGGTCAAGGTCATTCTTCAACCTTTGAGCCTGAATTCTCATAATTTGACGATTTCAAACTTCTCAAAAGCAACTGGGCCAATCGTAACCAAATATCATAGACAGCCTCCAGGGGTTGAAAGAAGAAAATTTATTTACATGGTCTCGGTCTCATGATCATCATGACTGTCACTTCCAAAACTCGACTTGGTATGTACCATCAGAGACTCGAGTACTATCAAGATTGTTCAAATGATGACCTTTCCTTGACCTTGACCTTTTCAACGGCATAGTCAAATATGGGAAAATGCTAAAACATAAGATTTTATGTAAAATTTTGAAGATTTAGGCCTAAAATTGGTATGTACAGTCATCTTGATGAGTACATGAGGATTAGTGAGTACAACAGGTCATTCTTTGACCTTTGACACAGGACTCTCATATTTTGACAATATCAAACATCTCCTCAACAGCCACCAGGCAAATTGTAACCAAATTTCATGGAAAGTCTCCAGGGGCTTTATATATTTTTTGGCAAGGTCAAATTTGCTTTCTGATGCTTTTCTATGGGAAAACGGTGAAATATAAGGGTTTATGGAACTTCTAGAAAATTTTGGTGCAGAAATTAATGAATACAGTCAAATAATGCAGGGTCTAAAGGCCCTCTTGTCTTATGAAGGTACACCTCATTAATATCAATGTGTCTGCAAAAACTGATGAAAATCAATCACTGTGTTTCCAAGATACATGTATTAGGGAAAACAAATAGTGTTACGGACGGACGGACAACGTGAAGACAGTATACCCTTCCGCAAACAAAGTTTGTGGGGGGTACAGTAATGCAAAAGAATAGACGCTCAACACGCTCAGTTGTGTATCTCTATGAAAAGTCAGTGTAGGTTTTATAATATTCAATACATAATTTATTGTTTTATTGAAATTACAACCTTTAGAAGTAATTCAATAATTAACGTGCAAATAACTTACTGGGCATGCCAACCGTGCCGAGAGTATAAAACATCACGCGCATTCTTCCACTGATTAATTTCTGGACCCATATAAACAAGGCCATTAGCAGTCGGGCGACTGATGGCTTTCCATTACGCGCATTTTTGACTGTTAAAATGCACTTCAAATAAACTGAAATGATGGATAATTATGATATAATATATTATGTACTTACATTTTGATCACAAGACGTCTGAAGGATGAAGCGTGATGGAAAGCCATAGAGTGAGTTTCTTCTAGTGTTATGGCTGATCATAACAAAGGCAAAACCCCTCAAGACTTGTACTTTTCTGCTGAGACACTGGTAGAAAATTTTGAGTAACTCGCACAACAAGCATGCGATACAAAAATCAAACTTGTAGACACTTTTGATCGTAAGAGTTTACAAAAAAGTAGAATGTACATTTATATGTTTTTTTTTCTTAAGTAAACTATCCAAAGACAGCAATATTGACCATAATTCTGTAAAAATAACCAAAATAAAAGCTGTTTAATAAACAGAGAACGGTTGGGAACTGTGCCAAATATCAAATTAAAACGGAGACGGGTCGTCCTCAACATAGCCAGTCGACTAAATTGTCATTTTAGGGTTTTGGCTGACCTTCACAAATGTGTGTGATGTAAAATCAGAAGTATCCCGACTGATAAGAAATAGATATTCACTTACAAGGAAGAGTAGCTTTATGCGTCATTGTTCCAGCTGGAAATAAAAAATATTATAATGTTAGCGATGTATTCTGTATCATATAGTGAAAGGCCCGTCAGCAAGCAGTCGGGAACACTTAAAAACTGTGTAAAGGGGAACTGGAGACAGTCACTTCCTGGTTAAATGAATGTGCCATGGAGACATATTTATTACTATTAACTTGAGCTTTCACATATGTGTGCCAAGTAATCTGGTCATAGCAAATTGGCTTGGCCTGCCGTCACGTCTAGGTCAGTGTCATTCAGCCATATCACAGAAATTTGATAACACCATTTGTTCTTAAGTCTCGAAATATCTAAATACCTGACTGTGTTCGCGTAGCCCTAGCCGACGGGCCATGCACAGATTACAGGCAAAACACTGTTCAATGAAACTTCAATTTAAAAGTCAGTGGCGCCATCGGTAAGACTGGTGTCTCTGTATGGCTGGGTTGGAATCCTATCCGCCAAGAAGGCACTTCTTTATTTCTCTGCTATACAGTTTTATCGGATGCACTTGTATCGGTAATGATCCTGTGCCGGGATATCTGTTGAAATTTGAAAAAAAAAAAAATTAAAAATGTATATAATTTGGTATCAGTATGATCCAGATGTCCCTTGTATATATGTTTGCACAATGGAATCGTGTGACTCTACCCCAAAGGTCATGCAGGCAAAGAAGTTTAACATTATTCCATAGAACGTTTTTTAGAAGCGTAGATGATCAGGGAATAAGACTCCTGTCCCTGTAATTTGATAACGGCCACTTTGTTAGGCTTGTATTATTATTCTTTTTGTGTTATGTAAAGTATTGTTCGTACTGTTCGATTGTCTAAAACAGATGATTATATCCGTTCGGTTAACTTGAATCAGTGAACGAGGAAGTGGTTGTATATAGAGAAAACCATGTTAGTGTCTTTTGATATCAAGTTTATCAAGCGAGATCAGAAACAGCGTAGGAATGGCGAGGCATGCCGAGCCAGTCCGACGTGTTTCTGGTTGAGCCTGATAAACTTGATATCAAAAGACACTATCATGTTTTTCTATTTATCTTGCATCATAAGAAGATTTTTCGGCGTAAAGAGAGTCGAACAAATGAAAAGCAGACGCAGGTTTTGTTCGAACTTGCTGACGTTGCGTATGCGTTATGACGCAAGTCGGTGACGTCATTTAACCAATCGAACGTTTTTATTTGGGCAAACGTCGGTATATAGCCAATCGTCTTCAGAGATCGCTTCTAAAGACATCGCCTGATAACATTCGTGTATGCGCAGATCTACACTGATATCACATCATGTTATCATACCCCTGTTATCAGCTGCGTTTCGCAGCAGATGCATGATAAAATTAAATTCAATTAAGCGTGAAATTAAAAAAAGACAGAATGTGATCAGGAACTAATACCATCAGATTCCTATCTCGCCCTCAAAACCAAAATGGGAAAAAGTATATAAGTTCAATAAATACACGCACAGTTAATCGTCCTATTTAGGTCCAAGATTTATATTTTTTCAGACTCAAAAACGGTTCAAATCTGCATAACTGACATAGTAACTGAATAAAAGATATGCCTATCATCTGAGGTAAAAATACGAGTCAGGTATTATGTTCGTGCTTAAAAGTTTGTACTAGACACAATATCGGACTGGTCCAAATACCAGTATTAAGCGCAAGTACCATCTTCGTTGTTGTGGTGTAACTGAAACTTGTGTTCTGAATGACTATCAAACATGAGCCTGATAGATAAGCTTAAGTCTACTGACTAGTACATGATTCATGTTATCGGGATTGCGCTAAGTCATATCATAGCCCTTCTGCTAAAAACCTGTAGGATACATGTAACTGCAGAACATATTATCTGATATGATTTCTTAAACATTTTTGAGCGCAAAGTCATAACTTCTGATGCACATGTCAACTTACATAAACCAATATTAGCGGACATACCTGAATGTACCTGAAATGCTGCGACCCTTTTCCCCTCTCTCAATCCACTGTTTCTCATATTTTGAGCATCTCTCTCTCTCTCTTTTCTCTCTCTCTCTCTCTCTCTCTCTCTCTCTGTCTCTGTTCTTTTGGTTGCTCATCGTTCAATTTTTCTTTAGTTTTTGCACTGTATTGTGAGATGCTTTATACCTTTCTGTTTCTTTTTCATATTATGGTAATGCCTCCTTTTAGTTAATTTGGTTTAATATTTTGTACTTTACACAAATACCCGCCATACTGTATACAGATGTATTATATTAGGGAGAAGAACTGTATAAGCGTCCAGCTTTCGTTCTAATCCCAAGCCTGTATTGTATACCATATATGTGTGTATGTTACAATTTCTAAAATGAATAAAATATGTTTAAACCAAACATTTGTGGTACAGTAACTACTAATTCTTTTAAGAAGTTGAGACGCAAAACAATTTAGGATCACTATGCATCAACAAATTTAATTTCACCTTACCTCGTCGTCAAAAATAAGTAAAACGAAAGTTTTAAATCCACTCGTTTTGAACTAATGTCATTGAAAGACATTGAATAGCAATCAAACTGATATCCAGTTTTGCACAAAACAATCAATTGATATTAAATAATGTTTATGATATAACAAAACAAAGACAATTTACCTGTAAAAATATAAATAGACATGTGATCATTATGGCAAGTAGATCGAGTGAATCAATATACCGCTTAGAACATAGTCGGCTCAGTAAAACTTCAAAATGCTCTATTGAGACTGGGACTACGGAGAGGCAAATAATATAGGCACTGGTCCATCGTCCCTCAGTCGTCTCGTCCGGTATCCACTGTTCGTAAACATTTTCAAATGCCATCCACGTGCAAACACTAGCTACACTGTAAACAATCTGTAGATTTTACGGTATACTAACTGGCAACCAGCTGCTAGTCCATTTCCCGTTATTTTACGGGTGTCTGCCTGTAGAATGTATCTTGAAATCTCGATGTTTACTGACCGCACTCGAAAATACCTTTGGAGGGCTTTATGACCAAAATAGTACCTGTCTTGTTCTACCCTACTCTGCGCGATGATTTTGCCAATGTTTACGAGCGCCCGTAAAAAACGGGAAATGAACTGGAAGCTGGTTTCCCGATATTCTACCGTAAAATCTACGGATTTTTTACAGCGTACATCTATGGGCTTCAAGTTCATTAACGAAGCTGCTGTCAATACAGGTTCATTTTGTTTATTTCGTCTGAAATGTATGTCACTTGGTGCCACTGGTAGGTTATATTCTGCAATTGTAGAACTTTCTCAGTCTCTTCATTAATATACTCCTCTTTAAAACTTTAGCATAATGCAAAACTAATATAACAGGATCATTAGAGATAATTACAATTGAATTTTAATTTTCTGCGGAAGTCAATGCATATGTCCTCGAGAACGTAAAATTAGCAAGTTTGATTTGTTTTTTAATAACAATTGCACAGACAGAGCACAGACGTATCTGTCTGAAAAACACATTTTGGGATGAAAAAAAATGTCGTTCTGACGCACTGTTAGTTACAAAAGACGTTTATTATTAAGTGTTAGTTACTTTTCTATTACACCAATTAAATGTTCTGTAACGTTAAACTTTTTTGGCGAAGACGAAGTTACTGTTTTTATAATCATTAATACGAAGCCTTACGTGAATTTTTGGGGCATTTATTTCTGTGCTCGCTTTGTGCAGTGCATACTCACTTGTAATTTGATGATTCTGCAATACTGACGCATTGGTGTTGATGACAGAACGCATTTATATTCATAGTGAAAGTTAGAACTAAACTAGTATGGATTTCTAATGAACCGGGTGTATTAAAATATGCTGAACTGTTGGCGAGGAGTATATATACATAATTTTGGTCACATAAAGTTGATTTCTTATTCTGAAAGTATATACTGCGTCCAAAGTTAAGCACCATTTGCGTCACACTCAGTGTTAACATGTGCACTGTTTTAAATCGCAAATATAAACAGTAAATCGAAGAGGGTCATAATTTAGGCACGGAGGCGATCAGAAGGTGGATATCATTTAAGAATTGAAATTTGATTTTTCAGCTTTCATCGTGTGATGAAGCCAGTGGACGGAGCTAATATTCCATGAAGCGCGAAGCGCTTCTTGTAGAATTTTAGCGACGACTACTGGCTTCTTTACACGATGAACGCTGAAAAAGCGTTCATCGTGTGATGAAGCCAGTGGGCGGAGCTAAAATTTTAGCGACGACGAATTTTAGCGACGACTACTGGCTTCTTTACACGATGAACGCTGAAAAATCAAATTTTTATTCTTATATTTACACTTTATTTGTGAACCTCTCCGTGCCGTTTTTGTGGTAATTTGGGGTAGAATAGGCAAAATATAGGTCGAAGAAAAGTTAGTAACGACGTGTTTGGCCATAACGTTTAACAGCCGTCGCCCTGACATGGTGTCAGTCGAACGTTGCAAGAACCAATCAAGACGTTTGTTTGCATAAGACGTCGCTTGACGACAACGTCATATGATCAATTGTCCTTCATCGGTGTATGAAGCTAGTTGCTCTGGAGGGTTCATCTATGGGGAGTCAGTAGCAAGTGTAAATATATACATGTATTGTCCTTTTTAAATCCCGTGTAAATGGAGCGTGAAGGTACTTTTAGCATCTAATAAAATTGTGCTCGATACTCAATATAAGGATTTTAGTTAAGGATAAGAGAAATAGTTAACTGTCGCCAAAGTCGGCGTTTAACCGATTTAGCAATTCTCTTTTATCTGATATAAGGAGAGACTATGAGGCATGTGCAGATATGAACATTCAAATGGGGTTTGGCTGTCTATAAGGTCCCATTTCTTCCCAACACCAAAATGTTTTATAATACCCTATAGCTTCTGCTATATTGAACAAATAGTAGTTAAGCTCCGTAAGCGCTACTTTTGGAATAACTGGATTATAAAAGCGGGTGGAACCAGGAAGTCGTATTAATAGGTATATATCTCCTTCAAATTTAATGGCGATCAAACATACCTTTCTTTATAAGTTATTTTAATGTCTTGGGTAAAATCTTTTCTCTATTTCTACAATTCAAAGTAAAATTTTATGGCTGAAGTACCTCTTTCAGAGGAACTGTCAATTATCGTTAATTTCTATACTTTGAATTCAATATATTCTATCTTTCTCTAGAACCATTGTATGGACTCTTATCAAACTAATATGGATTCACCATTGTGAGATTGCAAAGTATTAATAATGTATTGGTGACCTTGACCTTAATTTCAAGATCACAGCAAGACTTTTAAATTTAAATTTCAGTCCAGTTTTGACAACTGTCTACATATTATCTCATTACCATTATGAAATTCTGGCTGAAGTGGCTTAAATTAAACAAGAATCGAAGGGTTAGAGCACTGGTTATGATTTAGTTGCTATGACATCATCTCTAAGTTGAGGGTCAGACTTAGCAATTTAATCATAGGTTCCCTGTACCTATGCCCATTCAGCAAGTCTGCAGAAATGTACCAAATGTATGTTTCCATTTATAAATCAATATAATTTATAATATGAATATAATGACCTTGACCCTGGTTTGAAGGTCATCAATAGTTTCAGAAGCTCAGTGTTTTACAACAGACTTTTCTGTTACCTTTATGGGTGATGTAAATCCTTAAGGGTTTAAGAAAACGTTGTTGTAAAATACTGATCTTCTGAATCTATTGATGACCTTCAAACTAAAATCAAAGCCATTATATGCATATTAAACATTGATTTATACATGGAAGCTATAGCTCTGGTACATTTCTGAAGATTGGTTTCATGGGCAAATATTCAGGAAATATATCTTTAAACCCTGTTAATTCTGACCTTGACCTTGAAGGTAAAGTAATGGCCATTAAATCATAATTAGTGCTCTGACTCTTTGTTTCTTTTTTCTAATTTAGGCCACTTCCGTCTGAATCCCATGCTAATAAGGAGATGGTATGTAGACAGCAGTCTAAACTTGACTTAAATTTGAATTTAGAAATTTTACTGTGACCTTGAAATTAAGGTCAATGTCACCAAAATATCAACAACATTTTGCATACTCACAATGGTGAATTCATATTAGATTGATAAAATCCATCCATTTATACAAGAGATAGGGAGGAATGTATTGAATTGAAAGCAAAGAAATTAACAAAAATGGACGGTCTCTCTGAAAGAGATATCTCGGACAAAACAGTTTAATTTAAAGGATAGAAATTAAGAAAAAAAAAATCACACCCAAAGACATTATTTTAAGTTATAAGGTATGTTTGACCGCCATTAAATTTGATTGCCATTAAATTTGAAGGAGATATATAACTTATAATACGACTCCCCTGGTTCATGCTGGGTTATCCCATCATTTTTTGCAATCCAAATATTCCAAAAGTAGCGCTTATGGAGCTTACCCACTATTAGTTCAGTATAGCAGATAGTATGGGGTAATCATCAGCTGAAAATCAAACATTTTGCTGTTAAGGTAGAAAAAGGGCCGTATAGGCACCCACGCCCCTTTACTGAAACTTTTTAGTGGTGACGGTGCCTAAATTTTAAATATATGTATATAAGGCCTTTCGGACCCAAATTTATATCGGACACCTAGGGGAATGGGCAAAATAAGTACTTTTCAATAAAACAAATAAAATATATTTTGATGACAGTGAAAATCTTTACTGTGATATTGCCTGGCCAACCTCTGAGTCAGACTAGGATCGTCATCTGAGCAGATATACGCTGTAAAATATTCCCATAGATTTTACAGTGGGACCTGGCAACTGGCTGCCAAGCCATTTACCGGAAAAAGTATGGGACTGTATCGTAACTTTTAAAGATGTATATCATTGTGTGAAATTCTTGTTTTATCTCCGCATTTGATTTTTTATTTATCATGGATTATAAAGAAACTAAATGCAGATTTAAAGCAAGGCTTGTAGGGTTAGCTGGTACAATGTAGTCGGTTTTCATATTAAAAACGTATCTATAACCTTAATAAATTGCTATTTTTTAAAGATATACATGTATTCTCTCGCCACTGCACCATTTCCAGATAATTCTTTTTTCACTAGATTTCTTTAGACATTTTATGATTATATTTTGATTATGGGAAAAAGTTCACAAAAACGTTTCGTTTAGTAATAAGATAATTATAAATTAAAAAGATAAGTTCGAAACGTATGTGCGAATGAGTAAACTCATGAGCCAATAAAAATGAATATTAGGTCTCGCGATAATGTGATTATATCCAGGGGCCGTATTCATAAAGCTACTTAAGTCGTTGCTATGCTGTTGCTAAGGCTAAATTTCTATCTCGGAGATTCCCTACAACTATGAAATTTGGTCTGGAGGAACAGTCTTTGTAAGACTGTTCCTCCAGACCAAATTTCATAGTTGTAGGGAATCTCCTTTATAGATATTTAGCCTTAGCAACCGCATAGCAACGACTTAAGTCGTTTTATGAATACGGCCCCAGGTACTTTTCTCATCTGCGAACGTTGTTTCCCTCATCGATTTCATTAAAACCAGTCACACGATTTTGAACGCCGTCCCCTTTCTTCCGGATTTGTTGTATTTTTCTTTTAAAATATATTCTGTCGCAATAGTATGCCCAACACTAATTTCTAATAGTCAGTTCGGTCTATTTCATTGTTCTTATGTCTATATGTTTTTAGAAATATCATTGTCGTAGTTTAGCAAGAGAGTAGATCTTTAAGGAACAGTTTAGTAAAATAAATACCTCTCATACTGATTCCTTTTAAAACGAGAATAAGCGGTTTATAATTATTTTCGAGTTGTTCAGCGGCTAAAAATTTGGTATTCTGTAACTTATTTGTATCGCTACCCTACTGAACAGGACTATTAAAAACGGAATTTAGCCTACCATGCATGACAGCCGAGATCATATCTGATTTCAACTGTAACGCCGATCCGACTACTAAGTGCTGTTATTTTATTGCACTTAAGCCTCAGAAATAAGTTTTACAAGACATTAAGCACTATCAAACAGACTTCACTTTCAATTACTGTAAAATTCGACAAATTCTAACAGTGGATGTCTATACAACCAATAATAAAATCTAGTAATACATTGCGTGATAAATCACTGGGCGGACTAGCGTGACATAATTTTTCGCCATTCGGACGCCACTTACTTTTTTGATGACTTCAATATTGTATTTCCAAGACGTTAGACCGTATAACGTTTTTCTCGCATCACAAACTTACGCATTACATGTAAACGCCTTTATTAAAGTCAAAGCTGTTGGCGGGATTTCTGCATGTAATGACTAAAAAGTGAAAACAAAATCTGAAGGATACACTTGCGTTTTCGTCGTTTCTTGTGTGTCAGGATAGAAATATACTGAACATCAAAAGAAACGCATACAATGTATACGCCAAATTTATTTGAAGGTATAGGTATATGCTTTTATTTAGACAAACTAACTTACTTTGTTTATGATATTCCGACAAAATGAGCACCTTAACGCAGCGATATTCCATAAACTTTAGAGACCAGAACGCTTGCTTTTGTGATGGGGTTAAACATAAAGTCAACATACTTTCAGAAGCTGAATTGTTAATTTCATAATATGCTCAGCCAATTATTTTCTCCAGATATAATGTCCGCAGCAATGGTAAGAAACAGCGAAAAAATCAAAGCAATCGAGCCTTGCGTTTTAGAGAAACAACCAGGTGAAAGTTGGCAGTAGAAACAGTAACATTGGTTTACCATTGGATTTCCCATAGACCTTTTAACACCCTGTATTTCTTGAAAAGAGCAGAAACCATTAATACGAAGAGGTTAAATGAATCAATAAGAGTAAATTAAAAAGACTTGCAAAGAATTTTTCGTAGCACTGCAGAACTTTTGATGTTATTGGACTTCTCAATTTGCTATCTGTTTAATTGCAAGGGAGATAATTTGACGAGTGTTCAACTTCAAACTGCTGTGATGTTCCTAAGAAGAATACTATGGTAATAAAACCGACGGGTTTGTCATCACCACACATTAGAGTCGCGTTTTGGAAACAATTTTTATACTGCCAAATGAAAGACAACTCTTACAACAACTTTGAATGTTTCACGATAAGTTGAGATAACTCTTTAATCAATGTATAATTTTGCAAGAAGCTAAGTTTATATTGTTGGCAGACGTCAGTAATATTTTCTTCTATATGTGATTTAAAACCATAAATCAGCTGACAGAAAAAAACTGAACCTAAACTTGTATGCGTTTCTTTTGATGTTCAGTATAGATTCTTGGTAACAAGTGATTTGTTGCCCAGTATGTCACTGGTTGTCGGTCAGTCGTGAACACGTGC
Organism: Ctena decussata; assembly: GCA_963989385.1. Taxonomy (NCBI): domain Eukaryota; kingdom Metazoa; phylum Mollusca; class Bivalvia; order Lucinida; family Lucinidae; genus Ctena; species Ctena decussata. The sequence continues at coordinate 184,600 of OZ022514.1, forward strand.
TAGTAATATATTCACTTCGGGAGCCTCAGTAGCTCAGTGAGTTAAGCGCTGGTACCCATTCACTGCTGGGTTGACAGAGAGAGTTTTCCAGTCGTCGGATGGCGACGGTGAGCCGCGAACTCACAACCTTCCAGTGACTTTCTGCACCATAACCGAGTCACTCTAACCACTCGACTACGGCGCCTCTATTTCTTAAATACAATTATAGCTATAAAAGGAAGAGAAAAATGCCCCTGCAGCTGTGTAATCCAAGCTTTTGCTGTTGTTCTGATTGTCTTAACGAAGATCTCCTGCAGGCTTAATGGATGGTATCTCCAGGTGCCGGGTCAACGCTGGTAAAGTGTACTCTATATATAGTCCGTTACTGAGAGGCATGAGACTAATAATTACAGGATGTGTTCTAATTTAACAACCGACGGTGTACTAGTACCAGATGTCTGGTAGCACAGTGACATGGAGAGTATACAAGATTGTATGTATTGTAAGCTCTAACGACCACTCATACTAAATATAGTATGTGACATTCTAGGCCTCTTCTACATCCTTGCAAGTTGTCACATTTCAAGCCATGTTACTGGAAAGGATGTTTGTAAACGAAAAAACAAATAAGTCAAACAGTTTGTTTTTATTGGTATGATCACCATAAAACCATAAAGAACTATTTTAACTGAGACTAAGAAAAGCAATGACGATACAGATGGCGTCGCACACCAAGAGTTATCCTTCTTGAGTGAGATTCAACATAAAACTTATACATGTAATGAATGTATCTTGACCCTGAATACTTGTCATGTTTCACGGAAAATATCGATACATCTTTTATGGTCTTATTTTCTCAACAGTTTCCAAATGCGTATGAATGAGTTTAAAATCCCTGAGCTTGATAAACGATAGGATGGATGGATGACTTGCGATTTTACGTCCTTCTTAACAGTATTTCAGTCATATCAGGACGATGGGACGATGATAATGAAAGCCTGTGTGCAATGGGACCCCGTTTACGGTAGGAAAGAATCTCGCCTAAAGCGGGGCTTTAACCCAGTCCGCAAAATCAATAGGCCAGCGCTTCACCCACTGAGGTACCGGGGCTCCATCAATGAGCCGCAACACGAGAAAACCAACAAAGTGGTTGTGCGCCCAGCGAAGACTCAGATAAGCCAGCATGGGCAACCGCCCTGTCTGATCAGAGTCTTCGCTGTCCGCTTGGAGGTAGCTTAGACCCTTAGCTACCCTTTAAGCGCTTAGCAAAGAGTCTTATCAGACTGGGCGAATGCCCGGGCTGATCTGATCCTGCACTAGGCGCACAACCACTTTGTTGGTTTTTTCGTGTCGCGGCTCAAATGATAGGCGAAATGGAAATAAAACTAATATATACATTATTCAAAGAAACCTGGTAAGTTCCATCAACAAAGCAGATCAAAAAAATCTTCATACAAAATTGTTGTTAGCTGAACTGAGATTCAGAACATCACGAACATCAATATAAAGTCATAAATCCAAGGAATAACTGTACTCAGACTTGACGCAAATTTAAATATGACGATTTACCTTCAAATATGGCAACTTTCAATACAGTTACCCAATTCTAATACACATTTTCACATTTTCATCTTTAAAAGTGTACAACTCTGCATCCGCAACAAGCGACTTCAGAAACATTAAACCGGGCGTCAGCCAATGAAAAGACATTTCTTAATGCCGTCTTATCGTCTTGTTCTTTAGCGAATCTGCGAATAGCTACGTAGCATAATTAGATCTGACATAAAAACCGTGCAACATTATTTTCCTCTCCCTCCACCTGGCCTTCCTCCTGGTCTCTGTCCTCCGCCGCCACCTCCTCCACCACCACCACCACCACCACCACCACCAGGGGGTGGCCTCTGCCCTCCACCACCACCACCACCACCAGGCGGTGGTCTCTGTCCTCCACCACCACCACCACCACCACCTCCTCCAGGTGGCTGTGTAGGAGGAGACTGGGTGGCTGGCTGGCTGTTAGCTCCGAACACGGTCATATCCATTCTTGGAAGTGTTAAACAGTCCACTCTGAAATCACATTTAAATAATGAAATAATTTTCAGAAGTACTATGATCGTCTTTTTGGGGCGGGTTCATGACAATTATATGTTTTGAATGAAAGCAAACACTTTATCAATCATTAAAATGTGTATTTTTATTGCACAGTTTATGCATTAATTCTTAGAACTGCGATTTTGAAATTAAAAGGTTTACAAAACAAATATAGAATAAAAGAATAAAAGTATAGTCTCTATATTAATATTATCGTCTTTTCTTTAGCTGCAACAACAAATTAACAATAAACTACCATGTAGACTGAAAATTAGAGCTCTGAGGACAGTTCTGACACCCAGATGAAGGTACCCAGAAAAGGTCAAGGTCAGAAAAAAAAACAGAAACTATAAACTGATAGAGGACATTCATCTTTCCGGTTCTCTGTCAGCGTGTATGACGTTAATCTTACGATACATCAATCATATATAACTAGCATAGAATTGCAAACTTTTCATGTGTATGTCTGAATGCAGATAAAACATTGCTAATTGTGGTCAAGGAATTCTATGATTAAGGCGAGGATTTTCCCCATTAGACCGGCGCAACAGGTCCGAATTTTCAAAAGTAAAAAGTGTGCACATTTTTCATAGCAGAGATTCCACAAATATGTAAGCCGTATGAAATCAGATCATATGTGATTCAGACCCAAAGACATGAGGAGATAATCCAGTCTAACCATACATACCCTTAATTCATGGTTTTCGCATACCTCATTTTTGTGAGGCAATAAAAATATTGAAATCAGTCATTCATTCCATACATTTTTGTCATAAATGCATGCTAAATACACGCATGTCACAATATATAGCAATGATTTTCTTCTTGTTACGCCTGACTGGCATTTAAACATGCAAAACCATAGTTACACTTCCGGTCAAAACGGCCATAAGAGAACGCTTCACTATAACTAAAGTACAAGTACTTTCCCCCCCCCCCCACCCCCCCCCTCGTGACCCAGCATTTCCTTCATGCAGCAGACTTATGCGATGCAAGTACGCAATATATATGAGTGGGAAGCTGGGTCATGGGGGGTGGGGAACGATACTCAGTAAGCCAAAGAAGAAGAATGGTCAACACTAGCACTGTGATCTTCAAGGATTATATTGGCTACCGTGACCTTGAAATGAGGCATACGTATAGTCAAACTATCCAGTGTTGTCTGTTATGTATGTAATGTAAGTCAAAAAAGAGATGAAATGTATACAATAAAGCATTATTTCAACGATCAGTTTGAGGATAATTTACAATTTATCTCAACATTGACGTCAACGTCAACGTGTGTTTAACTTACTTAACAAAGACACAAACACTTAAGAATTTATTTGTCATGCAAGTTACATGCCATAGTCATAAATGCAAAGCAGTATTCAGTGATCCGTATAACTTTTAATCATGGGGAAAATTTACGCCTGAAGCATAGAAGTCCTTTAAAAGCATAGGTACTTACAAATTTGTTGATATGAAAGCGTTTCTGTGAATCTGACCAAAGTTGAAATTATCACATAATACTCTAGACAATGACATACTGTTGATCTCGCTCAGCTGCTCTGTAAATCGACACAAATAATGTGTTAGCCAATGTAAAACTACATGTAATATAATCGCACAAACAGCTAAGTATATATGAGCCGTGACACGAGAAAACCAACAAAGTGGTTGTCCGCCCAAGAGAGACTAGGATCAGCCTGGGCATCCGCCCAGTCTGATCAGAGTCTTCCCTAAGCGCTTAAAGGGTAGCTAAGGTTCTAAGCTACCTCCATGCGAACAGAAAAGACTCTGATCAGACTGGGCGCACAACCACATTGTTGGTTTTCTCGTGTCGCGGCTCATATATGGTTGTGTCTTAGTTTAAAAAATATTTGTTATTCTTATATGTGCATTTGGTGATGTTTAACAGGATTTGAATGCAGGCTCTAAGCTTCCAGGGTCCAGTTTCTTCTAATGAGCCATGTTTATTTTGTTATAGCACTGGTGCTATATGTGGTACAAAAGGTACAAATAATAACTCACATGAACCCAAAACCAGAATAAATTTATTCACGTCAGTTAGTTTATAGGAATACAAACATGTTACATAATGTATCATGACACTGTCTACCATCGAGTTGCAAACTTCTGAGAACATTAGCCCTAAACGTCTGTTTTAAATGAATGCAGTGTAAGTTATCAGGTTGTCAAATGGAAATGAGATGTTATAAACAGTGCCATAAACAGTCTGAAATAGAAAAATAGGGACATGGGTAGTCGGATTGCAACAAAGCTGTCTTATCTCTAAGTGGAAACAACCTTGTAAGGAGAATGCCTACCTGAGGTAAAGTTGGCTGCTTCGCCCTGGTACCAGAACCTATCACCATACTTCAGTCTTCTGAACTGTTCACCTAGGATACAGTCTAAAGTGGGCCCGACGTCACCGCCAGGTACAGCGGTCTCAGTAAGAACGCCGGTAAACAGATCAATGTCTAATGGAGACCTGAAAAGAGAAAATTACATCAGATCTATAGACTTGTAAGCATGCTGACTCTATAGATCTACATGAAAACAAATCGTCATTAGTGAAGTTGTCATAATTGTTATTTATACTATTTCAATAACGAAAGACCAAACTTCCTCTTATTTGAGAACGCCGTTGTGAACTCGTCACAGGTAACGAAACGTTATAAAAAGTAATGAACTGTGTGACAAGTACCCCCTCCGCAGCACCGACCTAAGCAGGATTCTATTTTAACAAGACATGTTCGCGTACTGTATATCTGGCCTCACAGCGCCTTGCATATCTCATAGGGCTGCGACGGGTATAGATTTTCACGCGGGTACCTGGGGCCTTATTACTCGCAGGTACCCGGGTACCCGTTACCATAGCGGTATCTACTCTTAAAAAATATATGTTTTGATCATATAATAAGTAGGATATCTGTCATTTGCACTCGTGTGCATGTGAAGGCTACGAAAATATAAAAAATCCTCATGTTATAATGTACAAAAACCGTGTGGAGTATATGAATGCAACTTATACAAGACATTCACACTATACTTTGTTTTGTTTGCTTTGAATGCTTATGAAATAGAATATTTCTACATTGCATTATAATAAGCAGTCGGGCAACGGGTCATAAATTTATACCCGGGGCATTGGTCTACTCGATCCAAACTTGGGTACCCGGGTATTCGTTCCAAACCTAGGCAGGCATCACATAAAAAAGCAAAAAACAGGCATCACATCAAAAAGCAAAAAACAAACACCTAATTCGAACAAATACGCTGACGCGACACTGATGCCGTTGGGACAACAATAGCTCTTTTTTGTATTTTCTACAGGCGAGCAAAAAATGACTTGAACTGAACTCATGATCTCAAAGGAAAATTATATTCAATATTACATAGTACGGGAAGACGTTTACGGCAGCCACACAGAACTTAACATCCACTGCAGTGAAACTACTCTTGTTATTCAAAAGCAAGGAATAAACATAGAAACGAAAATAAATGACTGAGTCAGTTTAGGACCATAATGAAATGCGCAAAAGTGGCCGACATACGAGTAGTGTCAGTAAAAGTCGTTTCAGAAGGCAATTATAGTGAGGAAATATTATCTTTTCCTTAAATTCTGATACATACTGATAAACATCTCTTAGTCTCCTGGTGGTGTCTCCGTCATGGTCTACAAGGTTGCCACCGTTCAGTTGTGACCACTCAGCCGGAACTGATGGAAGGTTACAAAACTCACGATAGGAGTTATACGCCGGAAGTCCATGATCTCTTCCTCGCTGAAAGTAAACCCAGAACAATCTTTGATGCATCAGGATATTTTGATTTGTCGAGTTAGATCTGAACAAAAGCAAATTTGAGTTATAATATTTTGGTACTTAAATTGTATGTGCCCAAGTGTAGCTGTACAGTCTGAAAGTAACCTTGTACTTTGTTTTCCACCTAATAAACATTTATTGAAGCAGAGAGAGAGAGAGAGAGAGAGAGAGAGCGAGAGAGAGAGAGAGAGAAATGAAGGCCAATGCAACATGGTATCCTTCTTTATTTTATATAACTTAAAATGCGATTGTTTTTGTTAAAATTTTGCTGGTCTTAAAACCGTTTACGTTTCTTCTACTGTAACGGATAAGATATGTTGAAAACAATAATGTCAAATTATTTTCTTTTATTAGACTGCTTTTTAAATAAAGGAGACGTGCATAAAAGAGATTTCAGCAATTTTCATTACAACAACAATAACCCAGCAATTTGCATAGAAATAATGAGACATGAATGAATAACTGCTAAATAAAACACAGGTAATAAAACATCGCTTAAAAGGGTAAAAAAGCATGCCAACATTTCCAATAAATGAAATAATAAATACATATGATGCGAAAACTAAGGTCTCAACACCCTTGTGCAATTTTAATTCTTGTATACAAGAAATAATTACGATTCTTGTGAAGAACTTGGCTTTTTAAAAGTATTTCCAGAATTGCAAATCAGAGTACATGTAACTATATTTCGTAAAATTTGAGTTTCCTGGAGTTAGTCTTTTTTGCATAAAATTGTGATGAAATTAGCACCAGTCCGTATGTCGATTATACCCCATTTTGTGGCTGGCCCTTCGTTGCATAAATTCAGAATATACAGGCAGAACTTTTATACGATTGAAACTCATTACTCATTTGCTGGCTAAATTGTAGGGTTAAAAGGAACTAATCAGATGAGGAAATGTGTTATCTACATGAAATAAGAAAAATCAGTTTGCCCAAAAATGGACTTAGGCTACATGTTAAACTGACCCATTAAAAAAGTCTTTCATCAAAATATGTTTGAGTTTGCAGTGATAAGTCTCGCAATTTTTCTATGGCTGGCTTCACACTGTGATTAGGATCTACATATGTGACTCCACAATAAAAAGGACTGACCTTTTAGCCAGGTCTCGCCTATCAGCTAATGTATAAGCAAGTGTATTCTTTTTGGTCCGGTTATAAGACCGATGACGGCCGAGGGAGACTCCATTCTACTGTTAACACTCTTCAGTGAGTTAGCAACAATAAGGTAGATCTTTGCTTAAACCAAGTTGTTTCAGCTCTTGCGGTTGATAGGTAACCACTTACAGATAAATCAGAGAAAACCATACTGATCAGGATGCAACAACGCTAATGAGCTGTGAACCTTGACGACATGAAAAACATGTTACTGACTTCGACATTTACCTGAATATTCAAGGCGGCAAGATCCAGGGCGTCACCATTATTATCAAGGAACAATCTGTTTCTAGCTGCATCTTCAATCATCCTGAAATAACGTAAAAAGCGTCGTTTGAACAAGGTACCTTTTACGGTATGCGCAATATGTGGCTTCTAATAAGCCTACACTGTAAAAATCGCGCTAAGCTATAAAAACACAAGTGGTTACATGTTTAGGTGTAAACATGTTTAGGAATATGTCATATAGCTAAACATGTACGCCTTTTCTATTATTTTCTCGGACAAAGTCTGCTAAACACGTTTTATTCTGTTACGCGTTTCGGATGAATCCATTCTCTCTTTTCCCCGTTGAAGAACAAAAAGAGAGATGAAAATGTTGACAGAGGAAATTGTCAAAATAAAAGGTAGATATAACCAGTTTTGTACATGTTTAATTTCTAAACATAAACCTAAACATGTTGCGAATTGGACACGTTACGATTTAAACACATAAAATATCGGACTGCATTTTTTGCATTGATTCTAAACACATTTTTTACAGTGTACCCATCCACGTAGTCTGATTAGAGTAATTTCTTTTTTCCTTGACCACTATCTGAATCATGGAAGGTCTATAAAATGAAATGTCAATATTCCCATCAGCATGCACAAATGCGAAGACTGTGCTGAGCATTTACTCTACATGAAGCTTAAGCTCTCTTTTTCCCTGCTGCGCCACTCAATCCTACCGACTCCGTATGACAACGACATACGTATTAGCAGCCCATCCATTTACAGCAGAAGTCAGTGATTCTGAGTATTACTATCAAGGATCATTGTATTGTCTTTTGGCCCTACCATACCTTTATGAAAGAAGCGGTTATCTTTTAGTATTTACATTCTCAGTGCATTTATTGAAAAACCCTTTGGTAAACCATTGGACCATAATGTAGTTTATACTTCAATAACTACATCGGTTCACGCAACGTTACATGTGGTTATGTGACGTCAAAATAAACCATGGTTCTCTCTAATCTGATTGGACGTAAGCGACGTTATGACGTCGTTGACGCTGTTCGGCTGTCAATAGTAAAACTGCGTATAAAAGTTTTTCTGCTTGAACTGTAGTCTGTAACGCAAATTTGTGGTCAATTAGTAGGTAGGAAAGAATGTAAATATAAGCAATGAATTTCATTTCTTAAATAATGAGAGTATGCGGAACTGATGATATTTGAAATCTCGATGTAAATTGAGGATGCTTGATGGACATTGCCAGGTAAATTAATACTTATTAATAAGTACTCTGGTCTATCTCATAACCGTGCAAAGTACATGTAGTTGGGGCACCACAGAAGACTTTGCAACAGTCCTTTTCCACTTGGTCCTGTTTTCAGCTGCCCAAGTTGTGCTGGCGTCCTCTCTTTAATATTGGCTTTTCATTTCTTTTCCTTTCTGCCATTTTTATTCAAATTAGGGAAAATGTATTAAAATAAACACCGAAATTACATATAAGAAATTTTCCAGCTGGCTAAACTCTGGTAAACAATGCCACTCCTATTGTAAAAGACCGACCTAACGATGCCATTGAAACATCTTGCGGTTCCACTGACGGTTATCAAATGTTTCAACGCTGTGTATCGTCTGAAACATCTTTATGATTATTTAACTTATTTAAATGCTGCTTGCTTTATAGACAAGTATAAATCTATTTTATGTCATACCTGTCCGTTGCTGGGCTAGGATCTCCAGTTAGCCAGTAGGCCAGACCTTCTAGGCCCGGGGGAGGACGGTTACCGGGTCTGTAGGTAAGATCAGGTCTAAGGAAAGTATTTTCTGTTGGTACACGCTGAACACGCTGAAGATTCCGATTGAATATTTCCATAGTCCTCGGTATCCACGTGTGGCCTACTCTAGAAATAAGTCAATGACACTTTGTTAACATGGAATTATGGGCAATAAATAGATATACAAATACAAACAGGACACACATTTAGAGACTGTGGGGAGACAATGGTTCATATAGAACGACATGAGTACTCTTATAAATCAGCCCTAACGCAGTCCCTGACTTTTCTTGTTTGCTTATACTATATGCACCTTCATGCGCCTGTGTGCAAATTTTGTTGTTTTCTTTTTTAGCTGGGCAAGAATTTTCTGGAATATTGACCACTTCGACAGAAGAATAGGCCGTCGATACTACTGGCTGCTGTTTCAGTCATTATGAGTTGAGTTTTTGAGTACATGCTATCTATACTGCGGTCAGCGGGCATGAACACTTACATCTTTATCATAAATTCACGAAATTTATCTAAAAATACTTAATTCTTCCACACAGTTAGTCTTCACATGATACGTACTGGATCAAAAAATGGGGAACACATTGTTAAGACTTCATGCGTCAATCGTTTTTCAAGTTGCAACATCAAATTACTAAACAATTGTAAAAAATTCTGCGTGGTTGTGTGTAAACCGGGAGAACGAGCAGGACCTGTAGTATTACATTAATTTATCTCAAACTGTAATACGCCGTACCTGAATGCTATACCAAATCCGTTTATAATCGTTGGGTCAATGCTGCTATCGTAGAAGTAGGAAGCGTTACTTCTAAGACCATAGTTCTCAATGGCGGTGGCAGAGAGGAAAGAAGGTAGGAACTCGTCATATACAATCTTTTGCATCACAGCAGTTACAATCTGAAAGAAAGTAATACAGCCGTCACCATATTTATCTACATTAAAACACGAATGACTAAGTACAGAAACCATGAAAACCTGTCCATGCTGTGTCACGCCACAAGATACATGTCTTTTGAGAAATGCAAACGGTAAGGACTAATATCAAGCAGTGTGTCCGCGCAGGCTAATCGCAGTTGACGCTTTTCTTAGATTCTCAGATATTGCTGACTAGGCAATAAAAGCTCATATTAGTAGTGAAAAACCTCACTTCCAATTATTATTAACATGGAAATGTGAGCGGATACTAACAGAACTAATGACTAATTGTATAAATCCACTGACAGTTTCGGTGTAGGGATATACCTGGTTTTCCCTATTTTTACAAAGGGAAACAACTTTTGTTACTCCCTGCATTGCTTTCCTAGAAGGCAATTAAGTTCCAAACTGACTGTTAGGAGAGAGAGCAAGTTCTTTCTTCTGAGAGTCGATCCGCACTGTGAAGGGAGGCAGAAAGAACATTGCATTGTTGCTCTTTCTAAAATTACCCAATTACCGTATAACGGCAACATGCTCATAAGTAGCTTCCGGGGTACAGTGATAGGCATTTGGAAATTAAGTATATAGTATAGATACCTTTTTAGTTTCTTGGAAAACTGTTTCTTCATCAGAAAATGCCTCCATGAGTGCTGTGGCTATTGTGTTATGTTCTCGGACAAACAGGGTGTGGTAGGCGGTCAGAGAGGGGACCACGTTAACTCGGGCGTCACCTGGACAAAAATAAATTACAAAATAGTTACACTTCAGTCAATCATCAGAGCAAGCAAATCAAGGAAAGATAAATAGAACTCAAATTCCTTTTGACAGTGTTCATTTCTTTTTATCAATTATTAACAGCGTAGAAATTAATTTAAAACGAAAATTTACCTTAGCGAGTACTGGGTAGAACGTGCTCTGACATTGATATGTGAAAAATATGACATAAATGTGACGACGCAGAAAACATCAAGGAATCTGAAAGTAGCTTTTATACATGTATCATATTTGAAACGATATATTAAGTACCTATTTGACAGCTGAACTGACCAAGCTATGTCCCTGTATTATCTCCACTTGCGTCAAAAACTTGTTAAGACGCTTCCGCGAGAGTCAAATTACAATGATTATATTCAAATATAACTTAATTGTATTTAATTGGCAGTGGAGCCTTATTGATGAATTCTAACTTGATTTTTCACCGCTTTACGAGCATGATTCTGTAAAAAGTCAACTGAATCCGTCGTGGATCTCTCTCTCTCTCTCTCTCTCTCTCTCTCTCTTCACATTACCTGCCAAGCTACAGAAGAATCCCCTGTCTGGGTCTGACAAACAAGCCTCATTGTCAAGGTTGTCGGGAAGACGATTACCAGCTGCTGTTCTCAGTAAAGCTGTAAATAATTCACAAATTACGACGTCAGATATTAATTATATAAACTTTCGTTTTATTTCCAGATATTTTCTATGTTTTATGTTATCAGGTGTAGTGGATCAGAGCTGTAAGAAAACTAACTTTCGAAAACCTTGCCTATCTTTTGCTGCACTTGTTTTAACAAAATATTTAACCCCATTCTAGCTCTATGGTATAAAGTGCCTAGTAGGAATGAAAAACAAAACGAACAATGTTTTAAATCAAAAGTTTTATACAGCTCTTTTCGTCCTACACGTTTTCTTAGTATATGTATATACTTCTTGTTCTCGATCCATTGATACATTCGGACACCAGATTTCAGGTGATCATATGATTTATCGTTTTTATGCGCGATGTAAACCATTTGACTAACTAAGGCCCAAATAGGCTAGATGATAATCTTGTCCTAATCGATAAAAAGCATTTATAGTAAGTCATACAATATGTAGTCAGAATATGCTTTTACAGGACTTCCTACTCCACTATCTAACCAAGTTAAAAAAAAACGGATGGGAAATCGTGTCAATCCATTTCATACGTTTAATTTAAGGTGTATATATGCACCTCCATTTATTTCCACTATTTTCACAAAGGAAAACAAAAATTGTGACGTCATGTTTGCTTCCCTGTCCAAAATAAGAGCAAAATTTTTACTCAAGTAGTTGGTCCACTTTGGAAAGGGAGCCGAAAACGAAACTAACAGAGTTGTTTCCCCTGACAGCGTTCCCATTCACCTTGCACGGTAGAAGGTCAACTTAATTAACCCATTGCATTCTGGGTATTATTGTCGTCTGCTAAAACTGTCGTCTGCATAAAAAATCAAGAATATTTTGACAATATTGGTCTAACTATCTCTTGTAGAAATGGTTTCTAGGCAGCAAACAGTTTGGGTCTCAGATCAGGCCCCACATTTGTGGGGCCTGATCTGCATCCAAACTGTTTGCCTAGATACCCCTAAAGGGGTATCCCGAATGGAATGGGTTAACAGACTGATTCCAGAACTCTCTGGTAAAACTAACCTCCATCTCGGAGTGCTTCCTGTTCAGTTAGAGACGAGCCATAAACATTGGAAGCGTCAATAAATGACGTCACATCGTTCTTCTGCTCGCGCTGGTTAGACTCTGCAATAATAATAATAACAGTGTTTATTGTAATATTCATTAACACAATTGAATATCATAAATGTGAGTATGGTTAATAATAATATGTTTCACGTAAGCGCCAGTCTTACATGCTGCAGCTTGCCGGAACATTTAAGAAACGACTTACGTGCTCATATAACCGGAGAAAGATATTAATATGTCTTTCACAGCTGCTACATAAATATCATATGAACCTTGCTGAGGCTTGCGGAGGATTGGAAGAGGGAACTGGACAACCATCGATATGTTGGCGCTGTATTGATGGATTTGTCCAAGGCCTTCGACTGTCTTCCGCATGACTTCATCATCGACAAGCTGTCAGCCTACGGCCTTTCTGGGGCAGCATGTTCATTTCTGCAAAGTTACCTTTCAGATCGAATGCAGATGTTAGGTCAAAATCATAGCTCATGGCTTAAAATTATTAAAGGTGTTCCACAAGGGTCAATTTTGGGACCCTTACTTTTCAACATCTTTATTAATGATATTTTCTATTTTGTTAAATTGTCCACTTTATATAACTATGCGGATGATAATACGCTGTCCTACAGCCATAGAGATCTTTCTCAAACCAGAAATGTGGTTGAGGCTGAAAGTGAAAGCATCATTCAGTGGTTTAGCTTCAACAACATGCAAGCAAATCCTGAAAAGTTTCAAGCCATAGTTCTTGGGAGAAAGGCCTATGATGGCTGTAGGAGTTTTAAAATAAGTGGTACTGAAGTGAAATGTGAGGAGTCAGTAAAGCTACTAGGAGTTACTTTTGATTATTTACTAAAATTTGACTTGCATATTTCAGCTATGTGCAAAAAGGCCGCCAAACAAATCAATGTTCTCTTAAGATTAAGTAAATACATAAGTTTAGAAACTAAACTTTTAATTTACAAGTCCTTCATAAGATCTAACTTTAGTTACTGTCCACTAGTCTGGCATTTCTGCTCAAAAGCTAGCTCCAACAAACTGGAGAAACTACAGTATAGGGCACTCAGACTGGTGTACAGTGACTATACAGGCTCTTATGAGGACTTACTTAAAAGGGCCAACATGTCAACCTTGCAATTGGGAAGAATTAGAAATATAGCTGTGGAAGTTTTTAAAATACTAAACGGTCTTTCTCCAAGCTATATATGTGACCTGGTTAATTTTAAAAATTCTAATTATTCTTACAGATATCAAAACCTGGTGGATCTGCCAAGAGTGAACTCGACCACTTACGGTAAGAGGTCATTTCGTTTTGAGGCTGCCCACGTCTGGAATAGTCTCCCAAATGAAATGAGGATCACCACTGACTTCAAGGAGTTTGGAAGACTGGTTCGGACGTGGGGAGGACCCTCATGTAAGTGCTCCTTTTGCAGATTTAACCTTTAATTATTTTATTAATTTGCTTAGCTTAATTTAGTTTTGTTTTCAGTTGCTTTTTCTTATATTGTTTTCTTACTCGTATGTGCTTTTGTTGCTTTTAGTTTGTTTACCCTGTTGTGACTTGCTGTCACCGCTTTTAGTTCTGCTGCTTTTGCTGTTTTGTTTCATTCTATTTGTAATGAAACGAAGCATTTTTAATTTCATTATATGCATGCAGATTTGTTTGTATAATCAGCTGGGCCAAAGCAGTCTACCTTTTATCACTTTCGTTTCCCTAGACACACATGCTGTACAAAGCATGTTTGTCTTGGGGAATTTTTTTTCGACTTTCGGACTAAGGTACACTGCAGGTGGAGCTGATGAAGATAAATGTCTTCCCTGGCCGAATATATATATATAGCTTTTATTTCAGCATGTTTTACTGTTTTACTGTTTTATTATCTCAGTCAGTGCATGTGATTTGATTTCTATGTGCTATGATAATTTTATAAGTTCAACTTAAAAACATATTAGAATTGATGTGTATATCTGTGATAACCCTTGTTCTTACTGTGATGCAGTGTTACTTTTATTGTGTATAGTTTTTCTCTTGGTTTGTCGGTAAAATAGCCTTAATGGCTAATGTTGTATATGTTGTAAAGCTAAAAACCGACGTTAAATAAAGTTTCTTGTATCTTGTATCTTGTATCTTGTATCTTCAGAATACACTTGAAAACTACTTTCCTTTTTTCAATATATTTATTTCCAATTGAATGAGATTATTACTATAACACCAATTATCTGATTCTGCATAGGCAGACTAACAAAACCAGAGCGTATAACCCAAACCCTCGCAAATGTGTGCAGTTTTATTAGGGTCTTCACCATTCGCCAAAGTAATATCTCGATCCTAGAAATAATGCAAGCCACTATCATACTGTCCGTTATGTACAGCCTATTTTTGATTTTATATAAAACGTCTGGTCCTTTTGTGCCGCTGTGTTTATTTAGAGTCCTTTTAAAAATAGAGTTCTGCTTAAGCCGGTGTTAAGCGGCGTGGCATATCGCACTTTTCAATACTAGTCATGAACAGACTCAAGAAAGTGTGCTGTTTTTGTTTCTTTTGTGTTTTCCTCACTTCCAAAGAATACAACTTTTTAGAACTAATTTAATGAACATATGAACAACCAACATGTATTATTATCAACTAATCAGTTACCTTCAGGACAGAAGACAGGTGCTGACCGGGGAAACGGCATACAGTAACCCTCTCTGAAACCAGGGTCTGCAGCCTCGATTATGATAGAGTCACAGTTAGCCACACTGAAACAAAGCATAGGCAATATCAGTACCAAGAGTAGACTAGTCTATTGTCAATATACCTAAAACTTAGCAAGCATTATCAGATGATGTGCAGAGAACAAGAACCATAACTCTGCTTACATTCTTTACTGAATTATGCCCCTTTGAAATCGTGTCCGCTCCATGACTCTGAAACCGTCAGAGATATTTTCATGAGACTTGGCACAAATGTAAAGCATTATCAGACGATGTGCAGAGAACAAGAATCATAACTCTGCCTACATTATTTACTGAATATCTTCTGTCCTCCGAGGCGCCGTGTTCAAAAGGTTAGAATGACTCGATCATGGTGCCGAAGGTGGCCGGAGGGCTGGCCCATCTGATGATAGGAAAACTGTCTCTGTCAACCCGGCAGTAAACGGATACAGCTACATCAGAATAAAGTGTAGAAACGATCTCCAACTCCTCCCTCTAATACTTAATATTTGTACGTTTAACCTTATATGTTTCTTTATTTTGAATCAGAAAACCTTATACTTACTCAGCCCGGCCTTCCTCTGTACAGCAATCATCAACCACTGAAACAAGAAAAAGATATCTAAGTGACGTCGTCAGAAAAGATCTACTAAAATCACCCATGCTCATACTATGCACAATTTTGACATGTCAGTTTGTGAGTAAATTCCGCAGAACTAACAACGAGGAACACTTTGATTAGACTGTGTGGATGTGTAGAGTCCGTTTTCATGGGACTGCAACCATTTTCTAACTGTCAGGCTATGTTGGACATGGAAAAGACACTGACAGTCAGCAATATAGATAAACTGATCATGGAGAGGCCACTTTGACAAGTACAGACTATCCTACAGTCGACAAGAATAACTTTGCATCGGACACGGCCATGTCTGGACAAAAAAGTAGCGATGCGGGGAAAAACCAGGTATATTCAATAGATGACAAATTAGAAAACACTTCAGTCCAGTTGGTTTATGTGAGCATATGTGCTAAACCTATATGTATTAAGAAAGCATGGATACAGATCACTCCTAGATGTGCATTTTTATTGTTTTATTTTCTTTCTTGTAAGACTTGTTGACTGCAGCCGAGCAGTGTTGCCATTGTTCGTTTATTCGAATGTGTTCTCTGCTCTTGTAGAAACTCTTTTAGATTTTATTTTGCTTCCCCTGAAAATATGAGTGTAAAACATTAACCATTCCATTACCTGATTGGACTGGGGTAGCAATGATATCGTGGTCTAGGAACTGGCCCATCTGGAACGCTTGTAACGTCAATGTCTGTGACCTTCGCTGTCGACCAGCAGCAGCGTGCACAACATTGCTCACTGTTCTCACGTTTGGTAGGGTTGCCCCGGTAACACTTGTGGATCGAGGGTCGGACAAACCATCCTCTAAGTAATTAAAATAAGATATACTCGAACGTGCCATTAAAATAAACTTCAACCACGGGACTGACGTGTTTAACGTTGGCCGATGTTAATGACCGATGCGAAATTAATTATTCTTGCTCACCTTCTTAGCAATCCATTGATTTATGCTGTATTTTTGTTTTCTACCATATTAAGCAGTCTATTCATGATGAAATCCATCAAGCTTAAAAAAGACCGAAAACTCGTCTTGAAAAATAATTTGCTGCAAAGAATGGGAATTCTAGCTCCATTTTCTTCTTGTTCGCAGTAGGAACACTAGACTAGACTAGATAATGCATTTTTCATTTTTAATCGGTTGAATATGCCCACTTTAAACTTGTTTTGACCACACATGGGGAGATCGCTCAGGGGTCTGTCTATTCTCTGGAGATTAACATAAGAAAATTAAAGTATCCCTCCAAACGCATACTCTCCGGACCGACTGTTTTGTTAAACCTCATCTTTTCAAGAGTTAATGCTTCTTCCTAACAGAAAAATATTTGAAACAGTTTAAGTTTGTTATAATGTTACACCAAACAATCAGAACAGTACAATTGTATGATTCAAAAGTACACAATATCTTGATGGTATTATTGAAGTTGAGAAGTAACTTCTTTAGCAACAGGATTGTTCAAACTTGGAAATATTTTACAGAATATGTTATAATGGCAACCTCTCTGAACAGTTTCAAAAGTAGGCAGTTCACGGTATGCGCGCCCATATGAATTTAATCCTTAGTGTTACACCCGGGCGATAGCCAGAATTGAGAATACCTATCAGGATGCGTCTACAGAGGTTGCAGAGCCTAATCAAATGTGGACTAAGTAAGAACAGTAAATTATTCAGCCAAGGATGTATTTAATGTCATTTTTCTTTTCGTTTTTCCAAACTCCGTCTTAGACTACGACTTCTGTAGAAATCATTTGCTGCAAATAAGTTGCTGTGAAACGCTAATTTGTGTAAACTAACCGTAAGATGCGTTGACGAGTCTGACTTGAGCTCTGCCGGCCTGTCCCAATGCAGGGTTCCCCAGGTTGTTGCAGCTTCCGTCAGCAGATCTATATTTAGCACTGGGGTCACAACTAAAGGTGACAGGAGGACAGCTGTCTACCTCTTGTGCTATCTCACCAGGTGTCTTGCCCCTAAAAATTGTCGACAGATAATTGTACTGACAACCTGGCAGTTATTGTATGACAATATTAATACAAATTGAATCAGGTCTACTGACAGGCAGACATGTCAATGTGTAAGCACTCTTCTAAGATGCTATTCTTACCGACATTAAGATTTAAACTCATGATAAGACATTTAAATTTCTTTGTCATTGAAACACAGTTAATGATATTCCTATTCCCGAACACTCATTTTAAGTATCCCATTGCTCTATCAGCATGAAATACTTTGTCGGGAGGTATCGCTGCAAGCTTCTCACCATGAACATAGAATATTCTTGAGTTTCGCAGAAAACAAATGAAAACTATTATAGGTCATTTTAATTAGCAACTAAAATGACAAATTTTCGATTTCATAAACTTAAAAAAATGCTAAAGATACAATGTACAGGCGTGGGCCCCATTCATTATTGCGCTTTTGTTTATATTCTATCGCTGAACGAGGAAACAAACACTAAAGGTTGTATTTTGTGGAGCGACTTGAAATTTTCAAAGAACATGTTGCATCTACTCTTTTGCCAGTTATATGCACATCAGGCCAAATTTTATAACCGAACGTATTGATTGAATTGATTTTGGTAATGATTTATGTTTAGATGTTTTAACCCCTGTTAGGTAGGACTATGGAGACTTTAAGCGATTGTCCTGCTCGTGGAACACCAATATACCGGTATTTACAATTAATGTCAGGTGTGTCTAACAATATACAGGACACAAGGACCAATTTATGAAAATTGATATTATTAGAGAGCACTGATTTTCATATCTCAAATAATACGGACATATTCAAAATTCAAGCATTGCGATTGTCTTGGTTTAAATCAAACCGTTCGGAGGTGCAGCCTGAACTGGTCATTGACTTTTTGCTTTTGCTAATTTTCAAATGCTCAGTCTTACTTACTCTTGTTTCAAACGTTGTGCAGTTGTTATCCGTCCATTAGACGTTCTGTCTCTCTCCGTTTCTTCAGATGTCATTCTCCCGTGAAACAGCCTGAGTAAATGTGGACATGATCCCCTCGCTGGACCCTCTGAAGAAAAAACACATATCTGAGCCACAACACAATAAAACCGACAAAATGGCATGTGTCATCGAATGTTCATATCAGCCTGGATAACCGCCACTTTGCTGGTGACAAATGAGCCGCGACATGACACAGATTTGAAGGTGTTGGAAGCAACAACTTCTTCCCTCACCTTCTGAACTTTCCACCGATTTCACAGAAATAAACAAGATGAATGAAGGTTTGGTGGTACAGTAGTATGTCTTTTCACCATTGTATCAAGCGGGAAACAACTTTTGTGACTTTAAGTTTGCTACCATAGACGACATAACATTTTCCAAATGGGGATTACTAATAAAAGAAAAAAATGTTGCTAAAGAACATAATTCCTTCCTTTAAGATTCGATTTTATTTTGAAAGAGAGACAAAGATAATAAAATGGTAAAGTTTCATCCGCCGAAAGTCTACCCATTCACTTTTATAACAACCTTGATAAGCCTAAAAACTTTCAGTTCTTCTATGTTGTGTGATATGATGCTGTCTTATTTCATATAGTTACAGAACATTTCACCGATATCATGTGACTTGCTAACAAAGAACTCGGACATAGACACCAACCATGTGTAAATAGTGAACGTCTTCTCACACATCACCCAAACTGTATTTGAGTCTCGACGGTAAGAGGTTGGTAGCATATATTCTGGTCAATAAGTTAAAAGGACTGAAAAAAAATGTAATTAGAAAAGCACTGTACTCACCGCCAGCCTGTCTTACTACTCTGTGTAACTCTGTTAGCTCTTTACTTGACAACCCATAGCAACTCGATATTAACCATGCGCCTACCAGGGCGTATAGCACGCTCTGCAATGAGATATATGGAAACCAATAATAATAATTATAAATTCACCTACCAGGGCCCACAGGGCACTCTGTCATAAATTACGTGCAGCAGTACGCTTGCGAACTATAACACACCCTGCAATGATTTAAATCGTAAAATAACGCATATTACTAAATTCTTACTTCATGGATTTCCGATTAGTAAGAAATAACAGAAAATTTAAAAACAAGAAACTGGTCACATTTCAGCAATTTCTTTGTTCTTGTTTTCAAGCTGCAGTCAAAGGAAAACGCCCAATATGTTTCGTCCGCTAAATGCACTCCATGCAAGGCATTATAACTATTTACAGTATGTGGATTTGGTTGTATGTAGGCAAAATCATTTGCAATAATGTTTAATGCCGAATACAATTCTATGTACGTTATTTTCGCCTGCTGGTACCAAGGTGTACAAGCAAGCCTTCGATAAAAGTCGTAAAATAAGATAATGTTCTGATCATTTTCTCCCCCAATTTGACTTAATTACCATTAAAATCACGTGATTGTCACTACAAAGGCGAGCGCCAAAGCCTTCTAAACGAATCATGGTTTCAAGATTACTAAGCAAACAGTTTACCTTACATTGAGGCAAAATTGAGAAAACACAGTTATTGACCAAGGCAAGTCAGTTCATTATAATGGGTTCATCTGGCGCCTAAGGTAGTTTTCTGTTTTCAATCCGAGGTCAATCAGAGACCAGGTGTTGGGAACAATTGCACTATTATCACACATTGGTACAAAATCACAAGTGAAGATCGTGAGCAGTATGTACAGTAGTTCGGTCCGATAAGTATCGCACTGACATTTAATCGCAAACAGTAGCGAAAGTGGGCAAGGTGTTATCAAATTAGCATATTTCTCTGATGAGCTTTTGAACTGACAGGAAGTACTTTTGTACATGTGTATACTACGAACAAGGGCAAAACAGATATATCAAAGACCAAGATACTTATAATTAGCAGGATACCCGTGCTGGGTATAACTTCCAGTACCTGGGCGTCCTACCGATTTGGATGATAGTAGGGCAAGGGCCTACTGTGCTTGCAGTAGGTGCGGTTGGGTTGTATGGACATTTTTTTTCTCTCGTCTATCATTTCTCTCTTCTTTCTCCCTCTCTTTGGGAGACGGCCCGATATAGACTGAAATACTGTCTCAAAGGGCCGTTAAACCCAAAACAATCAACCAACCAACCAAAAAGCAGGATACCCGCATGTACCTACAGAAAGCGCATGCTATTATTACTATCCCTGACAAGGGGCATTGTTAGGTTCTTTGAATATATCACTCAGTCCATACAGAATATGGCATAAGAGGTGATATTTTTCTATGTTGGCCTGCTATCTCAGTCTAGGCTCAGAAAGCTGTCTCAAAATGCCAATCATTGCTATATACTACAGCCCAATTAATTACACACTCAAATTCAACAATTCCACTTGCAGCTACTTGTCATGTAAATTACACGCAAAATGCAATTGACAGCAAGTGATATGGATGTGGTGTCACTGTAGATTTCTGATTAGCTGCCAGTCATGAAAAAAGCATGCACAAGGTGAAATAAACACTCATGTCAGAACTATCAATAGTAAACTGAAGTTTATAGGAATTGCTTCAACAAGTAAATGAATATTTTGTTAATCAAATATAATGGGTGAGAAAAAAATTCAGTAATGGGTTGGAGGCCTCGACAAGGAAATCTCAGGCTGGTTTTCAGTTATGCTCGGCAAGCCTTGCATAAGACTAAATAATCCAAAAACTAGCCTGAGATTTCCTTGTCTCGGCCTCAACCCCATCATAGATTCTATTAGTCGGACTCTCACACATGGTCTTTTAATGTTAACAAACAGTGCGAGTAGCGTCATGAGGAATGTTCTAGCAACAGGTGTGAGCGCCTCGGAGACACATATCCGGGCATTCTGATGAAAGGCTTCTTTTAAACAGCCTATGATTCCTTTTCAATCTAACTGTCGAACAAGGAAGACTGATCAGTGTAAGCGTATCTACAGGCCAGTCTGAATATTGGCTACTCGCACGTGCTGTGGGAGACTTTCTCTCACAACATGGCTCTAAGAGTCAAGTTTTCGGAATAATGAAAAGATTATGTTAGAATAATTAATTGACAAAAGAAAATGGTATAAAAATATATAAGAAAACAATCGCAGTTTTTTCACCTTAAATGGAAGAATAAATTAGTAAAAGGCGGTAAAGATGTGTTGTACATGTACAACATGGATGTAATAAATAATAATAAAATTATATCAATAACACATATCAATATTATAATACAGTAAAATTATACCAACAAGTAACTATCAAACAGTATTTACTATAAAAATAGAAAATACTAAAACAGAAATAAAATCCTAGTCTTACCAATGAATCCATTATAACGGTTAGTTAACAGCGCCAGCACTGTTCTAACCATTGACTCTGGGTCCAGGGGTGGTAGGTTTTATACTTACATTGTATCGTGACTGTCATCCGCTTGACCGGCGCTGTGCCCAGTTCTCTACCCCTGTACCTGGTGAGGTCAGTCAAATATCGTGATCACTGACCACGCTGAGGTCACTTCTATCGATAATTAGTATCGCCTTTGGGAGCTATAGTACTTTTATTCTAAATAATCTTGGGTGAAAATCAAATTTAATGGGCTGTTTAATGTTAAAATAACAAAAGAGGGTGTCTTTGTTGATATTTATTAAACTGACCATGAGTTAGGTATGGTACGGGGATATAAAGAACATCCTCAATGACGTCAGTGCCCTGCGTATCGTTTTGAAAGTTTCTACTGTACCGCTTTTACCCTAGATACACGGACAGACCTGTCTTAGCGAACATGCTGATCCGGACTCACGACCAAGATTAGACAGAGAATTCAGATACGAGTCTTAGCTAGGAGCAATCATATAATGGTCAGCACCATTTGCCAGCAATTTCGTGAATACCTGTTGAGTTTGTCAAAGTCTAATTAAAGTACATCTGCAAGGGAAGTAACTCTGTCGTTCTCGTTCTTGCATCCTTTCTCGATAGGGGCTAACTTTGAAATAAAAGAAGTTGCTCCCCTTTGGAGTAAACTCTTTCCTTTAAGAGTGGGTCCCATTTAGGAAGGACTTTGGCATCCTGGAAAGCCAATAGGAAGGCACAAAAATTGTTTCCAGTTGTATACCATTTATCTTAAAGAAAGGGTTGAGGTTAACGAATATGTGGGAGTAAAACTTGGTTACAAACACCTACATTATCATTTCATTATTAAGTTTAGTTATTATTGGTGGTGCGGTATGACATTGTAGTGTCAAGCTGACTTTGTGGTGTAGGCTACTGAGGTTCTTTCCTGCTTTTAAAAAAAAGGTAAAGATGTCTCATAGCCTAATAGCCGCAGGGGCAGTGGGGGTTAGAGACCCTCTGTATCTTGGACTCAACAGATAAAAGTCGGTGCCCATCCCTCTCCTCCTTCCCTGATTCAAAAAGGTACCATTTACTGCTGGATTGACAGAGAGAGTTTTGCAGTTGTCGGATGACGAAACCTGCTCTACGATATTACAGTTCAGATCATGCTTGATACGTATGCATATTTGGCAGCTGAGTTTTAAACATGTCAAATGTAATGGCTTCTCATGAAATTGAGATCTCAACAATGAAAATATCAAGCTGATTTCTAGATTATGTAAGTCTCGTGCAAGGCTTCGGTAAGGACTAGATAATTTGAAAACAAGCTCGAGATTTCCTTTCTCGGCTCAGACCCATCATAGACTCTATTTGTCCTTGCCAAAAGATCTTCCGAAGATTCGTAAGCAGTATCCGTATTTATCGTCATGACTGCACATACATGTATAAAACCCCGATGTAAAGTCTCAATTTGCGAAATTTAACGCAAAAATGTACCAGGTTATTCTTATTTGAAAACATTCGATTAAATCTATCAGCTTCTTTAGCCAATTTGCATTCAATTGAAACAAGTTGGCTTCTTTAAATGGAACCCTATAGAAAGTTCTGTTGCAGGGTTTTATACAGTTAAGTAGCCAAACCACCTTAGTTTCTATTTCTTGACCATGGTCAGGAGATCATCATAGTTTCCAATGGCTGCTGGCATCTTCCTGCGAAACCCCTCATTGGTTATGTGGTCCTTTTGCAAAATGTTCAATGACCATCTCAAAGGCCGGAATTTTTTACTCTGACTGCTGTCACAGGCATTCCAAAATATGGAAAATGACAAGGGAGTGCATCAGTTTCACCTTTGATCCAAGAGATATGTTGTTATCTCTCCATATTGGTCTCAGCTTTGTAAAATCTGCAGAGGCTTTTGCAATCCTTGAGCCATCACCTGAGACAACTGCTCCAATATAATTTAAGCTCGTTACGGTACGCAGCGTCTGTCGTTTTACCTTGGTCTCCCTCTGGATGCCATTGGCGCTGCTTGTCATCACTTTGGTCTTCTCAGTTTTATGACTTGAAATTTTTTTTTTTATTTCTGAAATAATGAAGAACACGATATTAGTCCTAGTCCTTTTTTATTGCAATGTTCACTGTATATCTTCTGATGAAGTTATGTGTGCGTGCGTGCATGCGTACGTGCGTGTGTGTGTGCAATCCAAGCTTAAGCCACCTTTTACTCAGCCAAACCCCAAAATCTGCCCTTCTCTTGCCAGAACAGTTGTGCATCACTTAGTAAAAGATATTTAAAACATTACGTTAACGTAAACCCTTAATTTGGCGCTGTGACCACTCATATATAAATTCTGTATCGTCCATCACAGAAATGATTTGCTCGAGGAAATCAGGAATAGGAATTTTATCATTTGACGACCATATGGCAAGCGGGTCCCAGCTGGATAGTATGAAAAGGTGCCTGACGACGTGACGACGATAGGGGACCTTCCTGGGCCTGTTGCCATGTTGACCATCAACAAAATAAAATAACCAATTGGTAGACAGGGACTTGTTTTTAGGTAGTCCCATTTCAATATATATTAGATATTTTTGATATATAATATATTGAGATACTTATTTATTTAATTATTTATTTTGGTTACCTAATCACCACAAACAGCGCAACTGCAACCTGGCATGACAACAGTTTATTAAACATTTACTTGTTTATTTGTTTATTTATTCATTTTTAAAACAGCGTTAGACTATGGTTGAAGCTCGAATTTGAACAGAACTATTGAGCCCAGCTTTATAATATTATTATTTTTTTGTTCAATGTTCCCAGATATATAAGCTTAATTAGAAATCCTTTGTTTTCCCTGTCAATCAAACTGAACAATTTTGACAAGGCATAGGCTGCCAAATGCTGTTCTGTCATTTTCTATCTCGCAGATTTGCAATATATGTACCCCCAATGCAAAGCTGGCCCATTACTTATGTCCTGCTGAGATGTATCGCACGCTCTGGGTTATGACTGATTAAAGTTCAAACGCACTTCCGGCGCTCCATTTTTTTACACATTTGTTTATATCAAAGGGGAATAACTCGCAGTACCTTGTGAGAGGAACTGCCAGCGCCCTCAATAACATTGGGTGGGCACACCTCAGCCCGGTATCGAACTGTCATGGGATTATATTATCATGAACAATTACATTTGAGAAGTAAACCTACATGTCAGTACCCCGACTAAGACTGACGGCATAAATGAAGCACGTCTTTCTCATTTCCAACCAATAAGGGAACTAGTAAATGACCTCCGCAGAGGCGCAGACTATTCATCATCTGTTACAGATGCATAGTTTGCGCCTTTGCGGAGGTCATTCACCAGTTCCCTTACTATTAGCACATACGAACACAAAGATAAACATTTCCTTTCTATTTTAGTCGATCGTACATAAGTTATGCTACTACATGCAAAACAGAGATGATACAGATTGGTCAGTGCATCCGTGCGGTCCACCCAGCATCATCCTGATTATTACATGTAGCAGCCCACATTTTGAGTATATCTTCAGAAACATTACTAACAGTTATATTTCTAGGCCAATCTAGATATACCAAAATTCCGTTGCGTAATGCTAATATGCAACAATAGAAATGTAGATCAGACTGCGCATCCACGCTGCCTATTCGGCATTGCTACTCTTTGCTTCAGGTTAGTGGGCACACATTCAGGGGCTGTCATTCAGCCTTTCCTCCATGCTGTCCTTTTCCAAATGTGGATCAAATTCCAAAGGAATGAATTTGATCCTGTTGGAGCAAATTCATCTCTGCAGATCAACTTCCGCTTTTGAATGGCATTGCCGTCAAGGGAGACAAACAAGAAGTCACAAAAGTTGCTTCCCCTTGTGGCAAGGCAGAAAACATGGAGGTGCGTGCACCCGTGTGCGTCAAGCTGGCAAATATACATTTATAAAAGGACCAATTTATTGTGTTCGGCCGAATACAATTTACATCAACAATCATACATACAACATTTTACTCATATCTTCCTTTAATGTTTTTTAACTCACACTTATTCCCATATAAAGACCTTTTTTTTTACTTCTTCATTTGAAAACATGACTTGTCCTTCATTTCTTTCCCTTTAGCTAATAATAATGATAATAATAATAACAGTAATAACCGCAAAGTATATACTGATTGTAAGTTCTTCTCAAGAATTACTCTTAAACTCTCCGTACTCTTCAATATTTTTGCATATTCCTGAAGAGCTAATACTAACAAAATTTACGGTCATTTCCTAAAAATCGAAATTTATTAACTTATCTATAGATCTATTTTCTGATTTATTTAGTTATCTGTCAAATTTGTTTTATTTTACTTCTTTTAATTTTATTTTATTTTTTGAAGTTTTTACTTATGTTTTGTGAACTAATACCAAAAGAATTTCATGTACTGTAATTCGAAACTAATTAAATACTTTATTTTTTATGATATATTTATTTATTTCAAGTTGTAAATCATAACTCGTGGTACAACAATTTTGTACGAATGATAATAAAAATAATAATGAAGAAAAAATAATAATATAACAGAGAGCATTCAAAGTACATTTTCAAGGAAAGAAAAAATAAGATAGAAGCTAAAAACTTTCACTAACCTGAAATAATGAAGAACACGACATTAGTCTTTTGACGAAATTGTGTGCAGACCACGGAAAGGACTAGAGCTTATATCACAACCCCCATCTCAGGTGTGATAATTACTTGCCTGACAGCATATCATGCCAAAATTCCAGAGCGTCTCACCTTTCTTTGACAACCAAAATGCCGCTGCCAAACTGTCGCTAGTGTCGGCGGAAATCACTCGCTCCCATGAGTGGCACTTAGCTTGTGAATGAAAAATGGCCTCTGGATTATGATTATGACGGCTTGCTTGCCTGTTGCCTTAAGATTAATCACATACGTTTCAAAACAAAAGCCATAAGATATTTGAAATATTTACAAAGACATAATTTTATATGTCGAAAAATCATATTTTTGTACTCTACTTTAACTTAGAAACATAATATCTACAAATTTGACACCAATTTCGATATGATTCTACCTAAAATTAATTTCTTGTTAGTTTTGAATTCTTACTTTTCATTAGCCTTAAATGTTGTTATATATGATTTTCCCAAAGTTACTTTTATTATTAAAGTTTATCCTTCTTGAACTCATTTCTCTTCTATTTCATTATTACAAAAGAACTGAGTATAATAATATTTTAAACCAAATGACGGTATTTTTCCATCTTAATATCAGCAATATCTCCAACTTATTTCTTATGCAGGTTTCGTCGAGACTTTCAAACTAGGGCTTCTCGTTCCTGCTCGTCCCTAGCTAGAGCGTCTATGCCATCGTCAAACTGCAGACTGGAAACATTATTACCGCCTATGCTAACCTTTCTTTCATGTTCTTCCAAAGCATCAGACATCCGTACGAGAAAAATGTTGAAGAAGGTGGGTGACTGAAGAGATCCTTGCCTTACTCCATCTGTTCATATGAACCGTTCTCCTGTGCTGCCATTCATCTGGACAGCACTTGTAGCCTCTGAGTACGGCTGTCAATGATGCGAACTAGATTTACCCTAACATTGTACTTTCGCATGTTGGCCCATAAGGCTGCAGGCCATACCCTGTCAAAGGCTTTATCTTGAAATCAATAAAGACATGGTACATATTTTCCTGATGTGGAGGAATTATACACATTTATAAGTAACAGCTCACTTGTGGCAGGAACTTAGAATGACTGTTTATAGAGTTGATTCTACACATTTATAAGTAACAGCTCAATTGTGACAGGAACTTAGAGTGACTGCCTGTTGCGGTGATTATACACATTTATAAGTAACAGCTCACTTGTGGCATGAACTTATAGTGACTGTTTGTGGCGGTGATTATACACATTTATTAGTAACAGCTCAATTGTGACAAGAAATTAGAATGACTTCCTGTTGCGATGATTATACACATTTATAAGTAACAGCTCAATTGTGACAGGAACTTAGAGTGACTGTCTGTTGCGGTCATTATACACATTTATAAGTAACAGCTCACTTGTGACAGGAACTAAGAGTGAGTGTCTGTTGCGGTCATTATACACATTTATAAGTAACAGTTCACTTGTGACAGGAACTTAGAGTGACTGTCTGTTGCGGTCATCATACACATTTATAAGTAACAGCTCACTAGTGGCAGTGACTGCCAATGACTGCTGGCGGGGATTATACACATTTATAAGTAACAGCTCACTTGTGACAGGAACTTAGAATGACTATCTGTTGCGGTCATTATACACATTTATAAGTAACAGCTCACTAGTGGCAGTGACTGCCAATGACTGCTGGCGGGGATTATACACATTTATAAGTAACAGCTCACTTGTGACAGGAACTTAGAATGACTGTCTGTTGCGGTAATTATACGCATTTATAAGTAACAGCTCAATTGTGACAGGAAGTTAGAGTGACTCCTGTTGCGGTCATTATACATTTCATAAGTAGCAGCACACTTGTAACAGGAGCAAAGAGTGACTGTCTGTTGCGGTCATTACACACATTCAAAAGTAACAGTACACTTGTGACAGGAACTTAGAGTGGCTGTCTGTTGCGGTCATTATGCACATTTATAAGTAACAGCTAACTAGTGGCAGCAACTGACAGTGACTGTCTGTTGCGGTCATTATACGCATTTATAAGTAACATTTCAATTGTGACAGCAAGTTAGAGTGACTGTCTGTTGCGGTGATTATACACATTTATTAGTAACAGCTTACTTGTGACAGGAACGTAGAGTGACTGTCTGTTGCGGTCATTATACACATTTATAAGTAACAGCTCACTTGTGACAGGAGCTTAGAGTGACTGTCTGTTGCTGTCATTATACGCATTTATAAGTAACAGCTCAATTGTGACAGCAAGTTAGAGTGACTGTCTGTTGCGGTCCGGATACACATTTATAAGTAACAGCTCACTTGTGACAGGAAGTTAGAGTGACTGCCTGTTGCGGTCATTATACACATTTATAAGTAACAGCTCACTTGTGACAGGAACTTAGAGTGACCGTCTGTTGTGGTCATTATACGCATTTATAAGTAACAGCTCACGAGTGGCAGAGACCGACATTGACTGTAGACGGTGTTGATACAAAACTTAGAGAGATTACAAATATCTGTGATTGCTGTCTGCTAATGTACTAACTTACATGTATCAGCGACCCTCCACAGCTTGCTGGGACCGGAAGTGACCGCAAACACAATTATAACTGACAGCTCTCTAATGGCAGGGAATGCTGACAGTGATAATACTCGTTTACAACTATAACTGTCAGCTCACTAATGATACTGTACGGACCGTTTTTAAAACTTGTTTGGAAACACGTCCCCATTGTCTTGCTAAATATGCATTTGTTTGCTAGTTCCGAACCCACTTTTCAGTACCTTTGATACAAAAAAGGACCCATGATTATATGTGGTTTTGACCAGCAAGTGTTATAAAGACTTTCCATAAATATATTTCGCCGAAACTTTGATAACGCCAGAGATAAACTCCAAATATTTCGGAACATGGGAGTGCGTCGGAATAGGTCAAACTTTAATGCTGACTTTCTTTCCCCATGCAGTCCTCTATCTTTTTTTATAAATCATGATCAGATGTGATCAAATCACAGTAGGCCTAGTAAAAGAAATGAATTGTTGGAATATTGAACGGAAAATGGCAACCACTTTGAACATTACCTCAATGTCAAACCAAGTTATATTTTGTTTACCGGATTCGCAAATTCCACACTAATTTGTAAATCAGATTTGCCACTCGCTCGTGAAATATTAGCTCACTATTCAAATAATGTGTGATATACCCTTGTGAACAGTCAAAAGTTTGTTTTATTATAACAAATAAATTTAAACCTAGAGATGGCCCATGATACCAGCGACAGATTTAAAGACATATGTATTACACCAGATTAGAAAATTCAGTTAAAAATCAAACTGGCATTTAGTTCTTTCTCATATCTGAGACAGGTCGCGTAGCGCAATCGGTAGAGCACCTGACTTATTAGTCAGAGGTCCTGGGTTCGATACCTGGTCCTGATACTTTCTTTCCTCCTTCCGCTGATTCAAGAAGGGCAGTTGTCAGTTACTGGCGAAAGTATGTGCTCTTAGTACTTGTTAACTGCTTAGGGGGTCTAAACCTGTCCAGGAATGGTGTGGTTAACTGACCGTCCCGACATGACCATAGCTGCTTACCGTAAACGTAAAGCAACAAATCAATCAATCAATCAATCAATTCTCATGCCTGACGTATGGCTATAGATTTAAGAACTCATGTGAAAAACAAATTTTACAAAAGAAAGAAAGAAAAGAAAGAAAGAAAGAAAGAAAAGAAATTCTTTGTGTTTATATATTTTTCAGAACCCAGAAGCCGTGATTTTTCGCTAGTAATTAGATTAACTGTAGAAAATGCATATACATCCAAACATTCAGATTAGGTAGTATGGTAAATAACTCGAAAACGATTTTTATGATAACATATATGAGCAGCGACACGACAAAACCAACAATGTGGTTGTGCGACCAGTGCAGACTCAGATCAGCCTGGGCATCTGCCCAGTTTACTCAGACTATTCGTTAAGAGTTCAAAGGGTAGCTAAGGGTCTTAGCTATCTCCATGCGGACAGCGAAGACTCTTATCAGACTGGGCGGATGCCCAGGCTGATCTGAGTCTGCGCTGGGCGCACAACCACATTGTTGGTTTTGTCGTGTCGCGGCTCATACATGTATGTATAATGTTCGCTCGACCATGACTCCAATACATTAACTCTAGTATACATGTACATGAGTCGTGTTACTTTATGATAAAATCTCCATTCTTTTCTCTTCTTGTCCGGGGATGGACAGGATCATCAGGGAGGTAAGTGTTGTTTTTATGTTACATTCCAGAGTATTTTCCTTCAAGTTGTGTTTCATGCTCCTAAATAATTTTGATATAACACACGGGGCTCATATAACTTACTAATCGTTTTGATCATTTGATTGACACTACAAAACAAATTTTGTTTACTGTCGTGTCAATGCACTTTTAATTTTGGACCAAACCTTGAAAAAGGTTGAGCAGCTTGTCACGGAAAAAGTCGGCTCTTTCCGTATCAGTCAGAACACTTTTATATATAACCATTTAAAACGATTTCGATACATGTCAATGTGGTCCAGAGGTTCAGCTTGTAGATTATTAGACTAAATATGTTGAGTCAGTGGTTCAAATTCCGTATTTCCCTTTTCTTTTTGCGCCCCCACCCCCCCTCCTCGCCCCCTTTTTGCTTTTTTTTACTTATTTAATTAATTTATTTTTTTGTCAATTTCATTTCATTTTAAGTTCTCCACTTCTAGTAATGAATTCCCTCTTCTTGTTTTACTACGAATTATTTGAAACTACACAAAATAGCTAGGGTTTATACAATGCAAAGGGGTTTCTTGTATCAAATCGAGAATTCACATGATGAATGGATGAAATGACGGCTTAACGTCTATTCAACAATATTTTAATCATACCAGGACGATTCAAGGGTGATTGTGAAAGACTATGTGCAATAAAGCGCCGGTTAGGTTTAAACAGAGCCTTGTCTGCCATCTGGACTCGACCCAATGATCCACAGTCGGGGGCGCTAACAACTTTGCTACACGGACGCTTCAGCATCAAGTGCAACTCCAAAAATAACGCTCGACTGTGACAAAACCGAATCTCTGTCTGACCTTGGGAAAGCATAAATTTTGTCATTTTGAGCAGCGGGATTGGTTGCGGTCCTGCCGGAGCGTCCAACTAATTTGGATAATAGTAGGGCAAGGGCCAACTGTACTTGCAGTAGGTGCGGGTGGGGTTGTTTGGATATTTTTTCTCTTGCCTATCACATCTGTTTTCTTTCTCCCTCTCTCTGGCAGACGCCTCAATATAGACTGAAATACTGTCCAAACGAGTCGTAAAGCCCCCCCCCCACCCCCCCCCCAAAAAAAAACAACCAACCAACATTTTGAGCTGAAATTTCTGCTTTGTCTTATCACCAATATCCTGGTCAGTCTGCATGCTGGCTTGAGGTTATGTTTCGCTCTTTCTCTGTTGGACAGGCAAGTTCATGAGTCTTCAAAAAGAGACTTTTAAAACAGATTGATTGTGCATGACTTTGCCAGACAAAACAGCACGAAAGAGTACCTAAATCTACATGACAGGCAATCGTCCAGCCATAATATGAGTTCAACAGTTTTTGGTTCAATTCTCGTAGAAGATTCGTCACGAGTTATCCCAACTTTGTCCGAAATGTAGGAGGAACGGAAAAAAATGAAAACATGTATGTGAACGCCTTCATGTATCATTTGAGTATACGACCAGGGCAACGACACAGTAGCTCGATAGAATAAAATTGCTTAATGCCAATGAGACCCATAAACAGTTAAAAAATCTTCCCAAGATACATGTATGCTATATCGGGGAAAAAATATCCATCCACCTGCTGGAAAAAAAAACCCAAAAAAACCACTGACCCAATGGTATGCCCATGCAAAACTTATTTTATACTCGTAGTGCTTATTGCTTTACCAACTTCGCCACAGCGGACAGTGTATTAATTTGGCATTATTTCTCAAGTTATACCATGCACTTTACTGACGGATAATGACGAGTGCATTCGGGTATATTACGGAGAAAGGCGGACGGTTGTTTTGCTACAGATATAGTCGTGGTTACCCATTTACGAGGTTCGAATGGAATCGGCGACCTTTTGACACGACAGGCTAGAAATTTTGTTTATAATCATCTGAACACTGATACTTAGCAGTCTTTGAATCGACTACAGTATCAAATTTAAGAAGTTACATTATGCTTTTCTCTGGCTTTCGTCGTCAGATATTGTCAGGGTCACTGCTTAAAATTAAGCTTTAGTAGGCGTAGCTTCGAAGTATGGCCCATGTTCTTTCTTTTGAATGTGTTCTCTACTTTTCGAGGAACACTTTAGGATTTTAATGAAATCAACAAGAGCTGGTTTGAATAACTCATTTCATTAAACAAGTATTTCGATGAGATATGAAGACACTGGTCAAACTGCTGGGATGTGAAGACACTGGTCAAACTGCTGGGATGTGAAGACACTGGTCAAACTGCTGGGATGTGAGAACACTGGTCAAACTGCTGGGATGTGAAGACACTGGTCAAACTGCTGGGATGTGAAGACACTGGTCAAATTGCCTATTTAAGGGAAGTCTGATCTTAGTCTATTTTTTTCTTTCCCAACATGAAGGATCAGAGCAGAATGTTTTGGCAAGACATACTAGTGATAGATGGATGACTTGGCGATTCTACGTCCTTTCAGCTATATTACAGTCATATTAGGACAACGGGAGGATGATTATGAAGGGATCTGCACAAGGAAGCACTATGTAAGTTTGGACAGAATCTCGTCTCTTGCGGGACTTGAACCCTTGGTTCCAGAGTCGGAATAGCGAACCATTCAGCCACGCAGACGCTTTGAACAATGCTTTTGGGAAAGAAACTCATTATCAAAACAGATACATGTATATTTGTGTTGTTGTAATGTTTGTAAAACAAACTTTCATATCCACAATGCAGGGAAAATGACGCGGTTATACGACTCTTTTAAACGTATTTCAATCATATCGAGCCAACAGGCGAAGTTCGCAGTCTGATTAGACCAGCTAGGCGCTATACTGACTCACTGACCCTGGCTGCAAACCTGATCAAACTCCGCTGATGAACACGCTGATCTGAGACTTCACATATATAGCAGTAATATAGGGAGGTTAGGTTATGTTAACACTGTACTGCCTTATGATATAGAGATACGATAATTGTGTGCTTTCCTTGAGTGGGGACCCCGCTTGAAATCTTGGAAGTAATTTTTTCCCGTTTAGTAAGCAGGAATCTTATTATCTTTTGGATTCCTTTAAATGCTATGCTGGGTACTTGACATTGTGTGATCCGCATTGGCTTATGTCCGTGGCGTAGTCGGAATCTTTTTTTTTTTCACTATATCAAAAACCTGAAAAAATTAGACACCGACATTACTTCCTTGCGTAAAATACCGCTCTGACAAATGAATTTATTCATTTATTTATGTTTGATCATTCGGAAAATTCTTTCCACGTTTGTCCACTAACTAAGAAATGTTAAGCTAATGCATTTACATAAGCTAATCACGTAAATGTGTAAATTAAACAATGTCGCTGACAGCGAAATTTTGACAGTAATACAGCGCTGACAGCGTAAATGTGACAGTAATACTGCATCACTGACAGCGTAGATGTAAAAGTAAAACTGCGTCGCTGCCGGTAAAAAATGTGCCAGTTGGGCTGAGTTGTTAACAGCGTTAATACGAGAGAAACACAACATCGCTGACAGCGTTAATGTGTCAGTAAAACAGAATCGCTGACAGCGTAAATTTGATAGTAAAACAGCGTCGATATCAAATTAAACTGTGTAATTAACACAATTTTGCGAACAGCATAAATGTGACAGTAATTAAGCGTAGCTGACGACGTAAATGTGACAGAAATACAGTGTCGCTGACAGCGTAAATATGACTGTCACAGTACTACAGTGTCGATGGAAGCGTTAATGTATCAGTAACATAGTGTCGCTGACAGCGTAAACATAGCATTAACTAAGCGTCCTGACGGCGTGAATATAACAATAGTACAGCGTCGCTGACAGCTAAAATGTGAAGTATTTCAGCGCCACTGACAGCGTTAATTGAAAAGTGATACAGCGTCGCTGCCAGCGTAAATGTGAAAGAAACATAGCGTCGCTAATAGCGTAAATGTTACTGTTGAGAAGCACTGCTGACAATATAAATGCGATAGTAACACTGCTTTGCAGACTCCGTTAATGCGACAGTAATACACTGTCGCTGACAGCGTATATGTGTCTGTTTTATAGAGTTGCTGATAGCGTAAATATGACAGTCAAAGGCTGAAAATATAAAATATCTTCCCAAAACTCAGCAGCTTACTTCTTTGTGATGTTTCTCACAATTGCAGGACGTGTTGATTTTAAAAGCAGTTTATATAAGAAAAAGATCAAAGGGTAATTTTCTGCGCAAAAAAAAAATCTCAAAATAACTATCGTTATTGAACTAGTATAAAAGTCTGAAAGTACTTTAATGCATTACAAAGAGCGTTACGAAGAGAGAAAACATACTGTAGTTTCTTAATTTTTAGAAGGCAGTCGATCGACATGCTGATTATTACCAACAGGGGCCCAGGGGTTTTCTTCTGCATGGAAGCTGCCCATTTATTCTTTATCTTGAAAAATCCCTATTAAATTAAATAAATAGCTGATATAATTATTCGAGCACTATCAACAACACTCGAAAAATGAGGCAGCTTCTTACTTCTTTTACTTCTTTCTTTTCTTCCTTTCCTTTTATCATGTTTTATTACCTTTGTATCGGTTCTGTAATTACTATATCTTTGTATGTCTGTAGTAAGTTAAATTTGTGTATATCTCATTTTCACCTTTGTCGCTTAAATAATTCGGTTTACAGTATTGTAATTCAGCCATTCTTTTGCTGTAAATTTATGTCGTATCTCAGGAGATGACTTTCATATAAGCGATTCGCTTACCGTCAGATCCTGTACCATGCTATGTTTAGTATCATGTCTGTATATGTAATTTATATTGAATAGATATTGTTTAAACCAACAGGGGTCCAAATGATTAAATCTCTGATCCAGAGTAAGAGTCTAAACCAATAAAAACGGTCTGATTTCTCAGACCACATTCTCTGATCTCAAAGGACAATAAATAAAATATAATCTACAGTATGGATGCTGTATGGAGAGACGTTTTACGGCCGCCACACGTAAAGTCTACTTTTTCAAGGTTGAAAAATTTCCTTTACACACTTATCTAGGTCACACTAATGTAATATTTATACTGTAAGATATACCTGCTTATCCTATGAATGCATCCAGTATACATGCACCATATACATGGGGGAAGGTTTGAGAATAAGCTTCTGTTTTCATCCGCTCTACCGTACAACTTGAGAAAGAGTTGGAACAAATTATTGGTAGTACGCTCTTCTTAATGGTTTTAAGTTCCTTCGGATCTAAGTTCATTTTCAATAAGAGCATTATTCTTTTTTAGATTTTTGCGCACAAAATTTTTTTTTTGATCTTTCCTTATAAAAACACTTTTTTTCTAAAAAATAGCGTGTCACTCTTTTTCGTATTTTTATTGTAGAGAACAACAAAAATACAAAATCCGCTCTTTCAGGAAGAAATGCTATTATTATTGTTATTATTCATTTATTTTGTTTTATTCAGATTTAGTATTTACCACAAATCATCACTTTAAACGCAAAGTGTGGTGCTCAGCAGGGCCACGCTCCAACTGTTCTAGAGGTGTTTCTGTATATTTTGGTTCATGAATCTGTGTTTACTTTCAGAGAAAATGACAGAAGTTGCCAGAATTATGAAGGGAACTATCAAACACAGGTACTTTTGTCATTTTTTTTTGTAGCGGGAAATTTTATCTGGTGAATTCTTGTTTTTGCAATTGTTGAAACAATTGGCTGTTATATTTTTGCATGCGTTCATTATACGGAAAACAACTGTTGCTCATATGCAAAAGATTATTAGTTGACAGTTTCTTTTGTTAAAAGTAAATAAATTTTAGTCGGATGTCGTATATTAGTAGATTTCTCGCAATGTATATGTCTGATAAGACAGAACCGCGAAACTTGAAAGTAACTCACTCACTCATTGCTGAGTTAACCCAATCGGCTGGAAAATTCAGCCTTTATTTTGTAGGTTCTATGGATTCCGAATTTGTTTTAGTTCCTTTTAATTTTATTTCAGGTTTGTTCCCTTAAGCCTACTGGGGCCACTGGGGCCATATTTATGAGAATTGGGCGAAAATAAATTTCTTATTTCAGAGCAAGTCGCAGTCTTTCAGTGGCAATGAGACGCCGTTTTTATCTTGGACTATGGTTGTTTTTCATCACATTGCTCATTGTATACCTCACACACCTCCTTCCTATGCTTACTGCGCACGTACTCCTGAACACAGACAGGCTACTCAGAGACCAACCTGAAACTGAACACAACTGGTATAACATGAAGTCTGGAAATAATATTATCATCATCAACAATTACAAGCGTGAGGGAGACGCGCCCGGTGGACAGACAGACAAACCTTCTCCTCAAGAACCAGTATCTTATTGTGGTTATTCCTATTCTAAAGAAATGGACGTCTTCAGCCAGGTATGATTCTCTTAAGGTGTATACGTACACCTGCATGGTTTTCGCTGTTTTTACAAAGAGGAATAACTTTTGTGGCCTTCTGTTTGCTTCTTGGATTGCCTACTCTTCCAGTTTTGGGTTAACTCTTAAATGAAAGAATTTGTTCCTAGAGGAACAAATTCTTTCCTTTGAGAGTTGAGACCCATTGAGAAGGGAGGCAAAAATGAAAATAAAAGCGTTGCTTCCCCTAAAAGTGTAGCTGAAAGTGTAGCTAATTAGTTTCCAGGACTGTCTTCTATCTCGCCACAGAGAGAAGATATGATATAATCCTCTGTCTACAGGATAAAGATGTGTGATCAAATTATTCACAGGAGATTTACTCTCTACTGTTGCCAGGGGACAGGTCAGACCTACTGCGCCCCTCGATAAGGGCTGTAAGGATTTTTCCGCTTTATGGCATATGCACCAAATTATCACATGTTTTTTTATTTACGGAACATTGGCCGACATGTAGTTATTTAGTTTAGCTACAGATAATGTGACATACGGTCTTATTTCCTGGCATATCAAATTATCTGTAACTAGTGGAAAGGTTCTGGCTTCTTTTAAGGCAATGTGCTCAAAATTATGTGGAAGGGTGAAGGCTGTAAAGAATTTGCTATTTTCTAGCACATAAAATAATATTTAAGATTACATGCTCTTTGTTTATGACACATAATTTGTGACATGTAAAATAGTTCTTAGTTTATTTTTCTCTTTATATCATACTGGGATCCGCTGATTGATGATAAGTAAGAGCTGCTATGCACCCCTGCCCCCTCCTCGACCCATCCTTTGATGTCTGATGGTTGGTAAAGCTGTGTATAATATTGAGAATATCAGTTGAGAAAGACCCGTTGTCTATGAGACATCTTCCTGACTTAAAGAAAGGTTGAATTTTCAAATTTGAGAACAGAGAAACAGTGTGTCGTTTCTCTCAATCAATCATACTCAATTTTTTCAATTTATTATGTTTCCAAAATGGAGAAACGTAGTTTTAAAAAATATTTACGTACCCTGATGCACATTTTTTCTATTATAGAAACCTGTGAGAAGATTATCACAGTTTAAAAACCCTTGTTGGTTTGAAGGCAGTGAATTTCGATGTTTCCCCTACTATTTCCTGGCAGGGGCACCTAAGGCGGGTACAACAGATCTCTTTACAAGACTGCTATACCACCCACACAGTGTACTGCCTAAAGTGAAGGAAACACAATGGCTAACAAGAAGATTAGTTGGTAAGTGCAACCGAGAATAGTCATATTCAAAAACTGTGTCTTCTTTTTAACTCATCTGAGACGGAGTGTCCGGGGGAGCTTATAGTATAGGCAGGCTCCGTCGTCCGTAGTCGTCGTCCGTCGTCTGTCGTCTGTCGTCCGTCCACAATTTCAAATGACAACTCTTAAAGGGTATGAGAGAAAGAAAAGTTATTCAAATGGTTTTGGTCACATGGCCAACATAGCAGCCATGCCCATATGGTAAAAACCTTCAAAAGTTTTCTTCTCAAGAACCAATAAGCCTATGGCCTTGAAACTGCTGACAATTTTGGCCTAAAAATGGTTGATACAGTCATCTTATTGAGTACATGAAGATTTATGAGTACTAGAGATCAAGGTCCTTCCTTGTCCCGCTCTCTCATATTTCGACAATTTCAAACAATCTCCTCAAAAGCCACTGAGTCAGTTGTAACAAATTTCTTATAGAGCATTCAGGGGTTTAGGGAACGAATATTTGTTAAAATAGTCTAGGTCACATGACCAATATTACCACCATGCCCATATATGGTAAAACATTTAAAAATCTTCTTCTCAAGAACCAACTGACTGATGGCTTTCAAATTTGGTATGTAGCATCGGGTACTTGAGTACCATAAAGATTGTTCAAATGATGACGTTTAGTTTGCCTTGACCTTTTTGCGGCAAGGTCAAATATGGGAAAACGCTAGAACATAAGATTTTATACAAAATTTTGCAGATGTTGGCCTAAAACTTGGTATAAACATTCATTTTAAAGAGTACATAATTTTTAGCTCAAGCGGTCAATTTCTTTCTTTGACCATTGACCCTGAACTCCCATATTTTGACGATTATAGACAATCTCCTTCAAAGGCACTGGGCCAATTCAAACCAAATTTCATAAAGAGTCTCCTGAGGTTGATGAAATGGAAATGAAGCCGGGCCGCGTCGCGCAATCGGTGTTCAAGGTCGCACCACCAACATGGCCACCACGCCCATATATGGTAAAAATCTTTAAAAAACTCTTCTACTCAAGAACAATAGGCCGATGGCATTGAACTTTGGTATCACTGTCCTTAACCCATGTGTTTCATTTCGTTTCGGAAAGACTTGGGAAGTGGGACTGTGAATACGTGCATTTATATATATCAGATGTCGTATGGTGATCTTGGATCAAGATTATCATGCTACATCTGTAAGATTTACATATATTGTCTAGTTGTGAAAATTGGTTATTTATCAGCATATTAAAAGTGGTTACACTGTCCGCTACACTTAGTCAGTAGTTATAGTATCAAACTGTATTTGCTCATGAGCCTTATGGCTTGTTGCAAATACATTTATGTTTTGTAAGGTTTATGGAGGATGGCCTCGAGCCTCCATAGACCTATTACGAGGCTAATAAAGTTTCTTTCTTCTTTCTTCTATGTATCATTGAGTACTCAAGTACTTTCAAGTTTGTTCAAATGATGACCTTGGGTTGACCTTGACTTTATCAACGACAAGGTCAAATATTGGAAAATGCTAGAACATGATTTCCTGGAAAGTTTAGAAGATTAAGGCCTAAAAAATTGGTAAAACCTTTCATCTTAATGAGTACATGAAGGTTTATGGGTACGAGAGGTCAAGGTCATTCTTTGACCTTTGACCCTGGACTCTCATATTTTGACAATTTTAAACTTCTCAAAAGGCACTGGGCCAGTTGTAACCAAATATCGTATAGGGCCTCCAGGGATTGAGGAACGAAAAATAACTTTAAAAATGTTTTTCTCCAGAACCAATTGACCGATAGTCGTGAAACTCGAAACTCGGTATGTACCATTGGGTACTCGCGTACTATGAAAATTGTTCAAATGATGACCTCGAGTTGACCCTGACCTTTTTAACGGCAAGGTCAAACATGGGAAAATGCTAGAAAACAAGATTTCATGGAAAATTTTGAAGATTTAGTCCTAAAATTTAGTACAGTCATCTTAATGAGTACATGAGGATTTGTGAGTACAAGAGGCCAAGGCCATTCTTTTACCTTAGACTCAGGACTCTCATATTTTGACAATATCAGATATCATAAAATTTCCTGCAGAGCCTCCAGGGGCTTAGGGAAATAAAATTTGTTCAAAAGGTCCTGTTCACATGACCAACAGACCTGCCATGCCCTTTATATGGTAAAAAAGCTTCAAAAATCTTCTTCTCCAGAACAATTTTACTGATGTCCTTGGATCTTGGTATGTAGCATCAAGTACTTAAATGTTACCAAAATTGTTCAGATGATGACCTTGGATTGACCTTGACCTATATTTACGGAAAGGTCAGATATTGGAAAATGCT
Organism: Ctena decussata; assembly: GCA_963989385.1. NCBI lineage: Eukaryota > Metazoa > Mollusca > Bivalvia > Lucinida > Lucinidae > Ctena > Ctena decussata. The sequence continues at coordinate 225,470 of OZ022514.1, forward strand.
AGAACAAAGGATTTCATGGAAAGTTTTTTATATTTTGGCTTAAAATTGGCGAATACAGATCTCTAAATCAGTGCATGAAGATTTCCGACTACAAGGCCTTGACCTTTGACCCTGATTTCTCAAATTTTGACAACTTTAAACTTCTCCTCAAACGTCACTGGGCAAATTGCAACCCGATTTCATATGACGCCTCCAGGGGCTGAGGGAATGAAAATGTTTCAACTGGTCCAGGTCACACGACCAACATGGCCGCATTATGGCACAACCCTTTAAAAATCTTATTCTCCAGACTGAATTGACTAATGATGATGACATTGAAATTTGGTTAATTACTTTTGTCTGTCCATTGTTTGATGAAGTGACAATATAGTGACGTTCGAATCCAAGTCACTTTGTTACATTCGGCGGTCTGAATTTCTTTTATATGGCGATTTGATAGGCTATTTATTCTACAGCAAAATCTATCATTGAGGAATTTCTTCCATATGAAATTATGCTGGAATTCCGTTTTTCTTCATTTCAGCGCTTATGTTACGTCACATACTTACTGCGTACCTTTAGGCAAAATGATGATCAGTCTAATGCTGAAACAAAAAAATGACGTCGCGAGACAGTTTCAGTTTTATGAGTTAATTACGGTGTCGCGTGAGCGTTGTTTCCAAATTTCCAAATTTTATTTACAAATCTCAGGTTTACAACATGTAAACAACAAGAGAATCTATTTTAACAATTTACACAAATGCGGATGGTGGTAAACCAGTAATAGAAGTACATATGTATAGAAGCATCATAGTCGTTAGTATCTGGTTGGGAGATCGACCCAGAGATGTTTATAATGCACATACAGACACATGAGTACACACATGCGCTCATGCGCATGCGTGATGTGCACATGCGCATGCGTGTAAACATACATAAAATTGCGCACACATGTGCACGGGCACTCGGGTGTACGTATGCACACTGCTTAAATGCATGCACACACACACCAGCTCGCCCATACGCATGTGCGTACTATGTTCAAATGAGAAAATACAGATACCATTTCTGAACATCGCAATTTACCAAGTATGACTGTGTCCTTATTTGACAGGTCCTTTAAAACTTACTACAGATTTTACTCAGACTGTGATATTTTTCAGGTTTCGGTTAAAATCCGGAAGTAGCTTACGGGGCTCACGGTAGGGAGTGTGAGGACTTTCAGGTCATGAGGAATTTCAGACAATATAATATATAAAAAAATATAATTGGAGTACAGTAAATAGGCAAATTAATTATTTTATCGTATGTAAATGGTAACGTTCGCATTTTTGCTCAGTAAAACATGTTCCATATTTGAATTTCTGTGTTATGATAATTACTCTAGCATTACTATAATTTGTTTTGTCTTATATTGTGTTATATTAATCTGAAGATCAAAAAGTGGAAGTTTTTAAGTCACCTCAGTATGCATGGTTTATGGTAATTTAAAAGCAACATGAAAACAGTTGTTTTAAGATCACCAACAGCGTCAGACCTTGACTGTAGTTCGTCATCGCCGTTCTGTTGCAGATAAAAGAATGAACATGTCTACTTATGTGACAACGTTTTTCAACAGTGCCGCTCAGAAAATTCTACAAGATTTTAGTAAAACCGTGGTCAACAATACATCTTATTTTAGTCCTCTTATAACAGGTATGGTAGTTGCTTTCAACTTTTTAACCTTTCTTGATTAGTCTGTAGAGATTACCTCCACATACACAATTCTCTTATACATGTAACAGGTATGGAAGTTGGACTTTTATTTTCCTCCGACACATACACAGATTATTTGTGATTGTACGAGGATCATCCGATTAGTCCTGCAAACGGCATAGTGTTAGACAATTCAGGGGCGTAGCCAGGAGCAATTTCAAGATACGCACAATCATGTTTTATACACCTTCAGGGGCGGGGAGGTGGCGGGGGAGGGGTGGGGGGTAGAAGGGGGGGGGGGTAGTGATTCAGCCCCTTAGATATTTCATGCTGCCATGTCTTTTGGCAGTTGGTATTGAAATCTTGTCAACTTTATAATAGTAACAAACAAATATGCAGGTGCGTTTTGAAATTTTGTCAATTTGACAAAATTTCAATACGCGCCTGCGTATTTGCGTATAGGTCAGCTACGCCCCTGGACATGTGATAATTAATAGTAAATCCAGCGATTAAGATTTCTCAAATGCTCTGTCGCTTCTATCTCGTCAAGCCTTTTTAGGAGCTTCATGGTCTTGCAATCCCTGTTGCTAGGCAGTGAGAGAATACATACATTCGAGTCGCGGACAGTGGCTTCTGGTGGTCTTCTTTAGGTTCCGTGCATTAGCATAAAACACTCGTACATATTCGAATTCTGTTGGGAGCAGTCATAAAATCAATCTTGTCTTAAGTAGCACAAAAAGAAGTGTCGTGATACTGGGGGCAGCACGGTTCATGCAAAAATGGATGTTTCAAGAAATATGTGCACAACAGATGAAGTATTTCCTACAATGGCATTTTTTTCAAGATTAAAAAGTATTCCGTAGAGGCTAAGTTTGTCAAAATTAACGATAATATGAATGGGTTGCAGTCTTTTAATACCAGAGGCTGCAGAAATTTTATTGCAATATAGCACTTAGTGGAAAATGTTTTACAAAAGCAATCGTTTCCGTTATATATTGTAATAAGGATCATCTGCATATTCCAGCCTTTTATCGTTTTCGAGAAAATAAGTACATGTAGCGGTGCCTGGATTGGAGAGCAAAAATTAAAAAAGAAAAAAAAAGCTAAAGTTTAAGTTTCATTCTCTTTCTGTCAGGAGACGCCACTCCAGGCCACCTGTATTATAATGACCTCTGGCCATTACTCCCGGGCAACGAGAATAAGATGGAACCAGTATATACCAATGCTGACTATATTTATCATTTTAATCCTGACGCCAAAATAATTGTTCCCTTGAGAAATCCTATAAACAGGTACTATAAACTTGTATATAAAAATGACATTTTTTAACGTGGATATCTTTATTTAAAAGGAACTGTTTCACACTTGTTAGAATTGGCGTTACTACATTCAGTGGGGCACGATAAATGGATGACTGGCAATTTTACGGCCTTTCAAATGTATTCCAGTCATATCGAGCCGAAGGATAGGTGGCGTAAAGCTTTAAACTATAAAATAAACTCTGAAGGAAGACGCTCTGGAAGCAAGGGAAACATCGAAGAAACGAAAATAGCAGATTCAGCTTAATGAAGTCTGTTCATACGTAGTAATGTAATGGTGTAACAGTGTCCATGTCCTCCAGCACATGCTTCAGCAAAAATTTTATTTTCAAACTGACTCAGAATGAGCCCAACGACCCCTTTTACAATTGAAATGGGTTTTCCCTCCAGCGGAATGCAACCCTGGGCAGCTAGCTTGGCAGGTTAGCGTTAGCCCCACCGAGAAGATTTATATCTTTTATTAATAAACCCAGTCGAATTATGTGCAACTCAGCAGGCATATCGTTTATAGCAGAGTTCTTTTCATTCTTTCGCTTACATATAAACTTAACTCTGAAGTAATAGAGTTTGCCTGTCTGGTAAAAACTAGAGTGTAGGGATGTTTGTCCTTCGCATTCCGGATTTACATTTCAGAATGGCAATTGAGCAGTCAGCTATATAGCTACATGCACTGGCGGCATTGTAATATATGTAGCTCATTCGAGCTGCGACACGAGAAATCCAAAAATAGTGGTTGTGCGCCCATTGCAGACTTAGATCTGCCTAGGCATCACCCAGTCTGATCAGACTCATCGTTAAGCGCTTAAAGGGTAGGCTAGGGTCTGAGCTACCTCCATGCGGACAGCGAAGACTCTGATCAGACTGGGCGGATGCCCAGGCCGATCTGAGTCTGCGCTGGGCGCACAACTGCTTTGTTGATTTTGTCGTGTCGCGGCTCATTCTTTATTTCACAGGCTGTGGTCAGGGTATATCTACATGCCTTCCAGCAATAAGTCCCAGGATGTTTTTCATAACGCCGTTGTCAAAGCCATAAACATGTACAATGATTGTTTCAAGGTCCGGTCTGCTAGAAGCTGTGCTTACGATTGTAAACTCTACCCTAGATCTGTGGTATGTATAACATTTTACGCATGGATCAAACCAACAGTGGCAAAGAAAATAATTGAGCCGCGACATGAAAAAAAAAACACAACAAAGTGGCATGTGCGGCCAGCAAAGACTCAAATCTCCCTGGATAGCCGCCAAGTCTGCTCAGAATCTTTGCTGTCGGCATGGAGGTACCTGAGACTCTTAGCTACCCTTAAAGCACACAACAAAGATTCTGATTAGACTGGATGGAAACTCAGCCTGATCTGTGTCTTCGATGGGCGCACACGCCGCGGCTCAAATTATTGTTTTGCAAGGGGCCAGTGAAATATAGGAAACGGAGGCAGCTTAATTTCTCTTTTTGCTTCCCGTTGAAAACATTTCTCCTTGTCTATATCGTCTCTGTCATCATCAAAATCTAGAAATAGCAGCTCCTCGACCAAGGATTAAACTGGGGTTCCTTTGATGCAAAAGCGAAAGTTTTAAAGCTTACCACGTCGCTGTAAAACGTCTCCCTTTACCGCAAGGCAACACATGTGTGTAAAATACCTGCATATTTTGGCATCTCCATTTGAATTTCTTATAGTAAGTTTCTTCCTTTGTGAACCTATATTTATCCTAATCCAGTAACCTTATGATAGTGACATTGCAGTTAAATGCTAATTTCTACTAGTTAGAACCTTATGAAGGAGACATTGAGATTAAACGTTTATGCACCGGATAATTGTAACCACCGTCCTCAACCAGTGGAGATGCGGGACAATCACTTTTTGGTCGTCTCCGCAGTTCAAGGGAAGTTGCGCCCAGTGAAGATTCAGATCAGCCTTGATGACCATCCAGTCTGCTTAGAGTCTTCGCTTTGCGCTCATTGGGCAGTTGTGTTGTTGTGCTGCGACTCATTTATGTCTGGCGGAAGAATTTATTTTGATTGCTTCTATTAGAGGAGCGGCGGTAGTATAGTGTACAAGACACTGGACTACCAATCCGGGGATCGCATGATCGATCCCCCGCTTCTCCTGTCTTTTGGATGAGACAAGTCTCCATATGACCTAGTTGTTGTTGGGACGTTAAACCCGAGTTCACTCACTCACTATCCTCCGGGGAAAGAGCGCTGGCTAAACATTAAATCAACGACGTTGATTCAATGTCATGACTTTGAATCGACATTGAATCGATGCTGATTCAATATTGTGTGTCTGCCGGACAGTCAGCGAAATCTGTTTCTTTGGCTGGCACTTTCCCAAATATAACCTGGAGAATGTGCACATTTATGTTACGTAATTGGTTCATTGCGTTAGAAATACAATTATCAGTAGAAGATATTGACCTATGTTTGTTTCTATAGTCGGCTAAATATGTTCATCGGGGTCTCTAAGTGTTCATATTCTTTTCAGTCTATTAACGTAGACAGAGGACCAGATTGGAAATGTCCGCTCATGGTAGTGTCACAAGTAAGTATCGATAAAGTCAAGATATTTTAATTGTTTTCTGGTAATTGAATAGTTAGCTATCAACTCTTTGGTCTTACGGTCTCCTTCATTTTCTGCAAAATATGCATATAAATCAGATTTAAAGTGAGCCTAGTATTATTGCAGCGTAACTGAATACTGTAATTAGAAGGCAACAAAGAAAATATTGTCTATATTTCCTGCATATTCGGGAACGGTCATTATTTATCAGCTGGGGGGGGGGGGGGGGGGGGGGGGGTAGGAGGAATTTAGTGAGGGGGGTGCAATTTGAAAACCTGCCCTCCTGGGTGGTGGAGGGTCAACATTCTTTGGTGACTAATGCTGGGGGTCATGAAATGAAATGCTTTCTTTTTCTTTTGATTTTCCAATATCGTTTGTGTGTGTGTGTGTGTGTGTGTGTGTGTGTGTGTGTGTGTATTGAGGTGAGGGCTTGGGAGGGTGGTGGATTGATATGTTCCTATGTTTCTGTTGACCTTTATTTTGCTGTCGGTGGTGGTGGACGATGTGACAGAGGTGTGGGTAGGGGGCGGGGGGGGGGGGGGTCAGAATTTTATTTTCCGTAATGGTTGGGGGGGGGGGTCGAACGAAGAAAACCTAAGTCAGTGGGTGAACATGAAAAAATATGTGGATCTCCTGAGAATTCCTCCACCCCCCTCCACCCCCCACAGCTGATAAATAATGACCGTTCCCATAAAACTAAAAGCCTTGAGCTTATCCGTCTGGTGAACATATACATTCTGTTCCTAAGGGTGGGGGTTGTTCCCCATATCAATCTACTAGAAGTTCAATATTAAAGGAGGAACCTCAAAGTCATAACGCTTTTTATTATATGACCAAGATGTAACACGCAATTTCATTGGCTGTTTTGACGTCACGTGCCGGTCAATATGATGTTTGCAGGTCAATAAAACTGCATATTCACCTCAAGAAAGGTCAATAATTGTATAATATACTGCATGGGTAAAATTTAACATATTCACATATTAATCTGACGAAGTTATACAACTGACTGGAAACCATACTGAGGTGCTGTGTGAGATGCAAAAGCAGGATAATAATGTAGAATTATATTACATATTGTCATTCTATTGTTTAACACACTGCATCCATTAGTAAATACAAGGAGAACATTTTCTCTAATGAACTATTGATGCGAATAATAGAGACTTCTATGCTGTTGTTGGCTTTGTGTTTGATTTGGTGATCAAAGAAAGAGCCCCGCTCCCCATTTCGATTTTGTTTGATTTTATTCTCTTACAGCGTGGTTAATTGCGAAATAGTTTTTGGTGCTGATGTGCCGTCAAACCCATATAACTCACTCCCCATTTCGAAAACCCATATCACTCAGTCCCCATTTCATGTCATAGTTTGATGAGACACAATTCGTTTAGATGAAGAAATGAACATATATTTAGAATTGAATAAGAGCCTCATTGTCAACATGGTCAAATAGGGTTAAATGTTTTCAAGCAATAACATAACGGACCAGATATCATAACGGCAGCTTCACGAGGACACGGTAGTTTTTATCAATGGTTATGGAGAGACGTTTTTATATTGAAGGTGATATGAGTGCAGCTAGTTTCGTTTCACATAGTCAATAATAAAAAAACAGAGGTAATTTATCTTAAGGTACCATAAGACCTTATCAGAACGGACCAAAAAGAACATATTTTTTTTCTCTCGAGTCATTTATACACATGACATATGAGGTATTGCCAAATATATATTGTAAATGGTAAAGGGTAAGCTAGACGGTAACCTTATAGCCTTGTCAGCTGGTGTTATGTCGTGTGGCGGCCGTGAAACGTCTTTCCGTACTTCATCCACAGCGCGGAATATATTTCAATAATGTTTCTTGAGATCAGAGGATATATTCTGAGATTATCAGGAATTTTAATTGGGTTAGACTCTTATTTGTGATCATCGCCCTTTACTCATTTGCTCCCTTTTGGATACTAATCAGTCTTAACATCGAATGTCTTATAAATACTAAGAAATTAGGGTTTGCTTTTCTCTGGCTCTTTTCGTCAGATCATATCAGAGTCACCGATGAGTAGCCGAAAGTTCGAAGTATGGCCCAAGTTTCTTCTTTTGAATGTGTTCGCTGCTCTTGAAGAAACTTTTTAAGATTTTATTTTGAATGCATCTTTATTCACATTGAAATTTAAAACATTCCAGGCCGGGCCGCGTAGCGCAGCCGGTAGCGCGTCTGACTCAAGAACCAGAGTTTCCGGGTCCGATACCCGGTCTGGCCACTTTCGTGAAGATTGATTCCTCCCCTTCCGCTGATTCAAGAATGGCATTTGTCAGTCACTGGCGAAAGTATGTGCACTTTGTACTATTTAACCGCTTAGAAGGTCTAAGCCTACAGGAATATTGTTGTTAACTGACCGTCCCGACACGACCATAGCTGTTTACCGTGGACGCAAAGCAGCAGCACAACAACAACAATTAAACTCTTAAAGAGTTCCTTCATCATATCCAAAAGAAGAAACATGGACCATTCTTCGAAGTTTCGGCTATCCAAGCCTCATCAGTGGCCCTAATAATATCTGGCGGCGAAAGCCAGAGGAAAGTTTATTGTCATGATTTTTATTGATTTGGTAAGTCAGTCGACGAACAGACTGACTAGTACCGAAAAAGTTCCAAATGATTAAAAAGCGATGATGTAGAATAGGAGTCTAAATCAGTCGAAAATTTATGATTTCTCAGTTTGAAAAGTGTTATTTTTGTCTTTCAGATTTCCATAGGCATACGTATTGGATTATACTCTGTGTACCTGAAAGATTATTTCAAGGTTTTCCCAAGACACCAAGTGTTAGTTCAACGTCTAGAAGATCGCTCAGAAAACCTCAGAGAAGCAATGAGAGAGATATTTCGTTTCTTGGATATTGGTATTTATTTATTTATGTTTACATTCTTGGTGTATTTACTGAAAATCCCTATAGTAAGCCATGTGAACGTAAGGTGGTTTACATTTCAATAATTACACTGAACCACGGGACGTGACATGATTTAAATGATGACAAAATAAATCAAGACTCTCTACAATCTTTCAGGACGTCGACGACGTCACGATGTCGTTGACGCTGTTCCACTGTTAACAGAAAACTGCGAGTAAATGTTTTACTGCTTCCTTTTTAGCGCTTATATAAGATTTTACACACATTTTACATCTGCATCAAATATGTTCCTGTTTCACTGTTTAAAAATCGACAAATCAAACTTTTTGCATTTAAATTAATGATTACACCGCATGTAAAGTTAACTCCATGGTAAGTTTGCAACTATTACTAATAGTGACTGTCATCTGTACCTTTGTTGGCGTTAAAATTTAGCCGCGACACGGGAAAACCAACAAAGTGGTTGTGCACCCAGCGCAGACTCAGGTCAGCCTTGTCATCCGCACAGTCTGATCAGACTCTTTGTTATGCGCTTAAAGAGTAGTTAAGGGTCTAAGCTACCTTCATGCTGACAGCGTGATCAGCCTGGATGGATGCCCAGGCTGATCTGAGTCTGCGGTGGGTGCACAGCCACTTTATTGGTTTTCTCGTGTCGCGGCTCAAATATGTTTTCAATCCTCATTTTGATATTGCTTAAGTAAATTCTTTTTAAATTTAGATGATCCATCACGTGAAGACATGGACAAGATCGTATATTTACCTGAAGCTAATAAAAGATCGGAGACAAACGAGTTGCTAGGCGACATGAGGGAAGACACGAGAGTTCTACTGTATCAGTTTTATCAACCATTTAACAATGAATTGGCCATGTTGTTAGAAGACGACAAGTTCAACTATGGACTGCGATGAAATAATCTTTACCAACAGGATGAAAACAGTTTAGACTGATTGTAACCATGATACGTAAGATGAAAAATTTATAACTTTCTAAAAAGTGACGAGCAGCTAGTATATTACACAAATGTACACATCAACGGATAAATAGAAATCAAACATTACAAAGCTCAGCGTTTCAAATGATTCGATATATGGAAAATTCAAGTCATACTGCAATAAGCCCAAATGACAAAATGGCTTCTTTGGTATTGTCACTTCTTTAGCATGTTCCTTGCTTCCATGGGATCCAATATTTCAGAATTTGTTCAGACATTTCAAACTCTTCATTTTTATACTATCAAGACATGTGCAGTCAGATCAAAATATAGCTGGATCAAAACAATAAACAGGACAGACCGCGAGAAGCTTCAGATTGCTTGGACATATGCGGCTAACAAATTCCTAAAACAGTTTGTCATCACGAAGCTCGGTTTATCAATTATCAGAGAACCACATAGTGATTAGAGTTTTGAATAAATTGTTACTGTAACGTTTCAATTTATCAAAGGTTTAAAAGAGAGTGAAATGTTTTCCTGATAAGAATCTGAAAAGGTATGAATATGACGTCATTATTTTTAATGGTAGTTCTATAAATTAATTCAGTATTTCGAAGTATTGATAAGACTCTTTGTACGGGTTCTCTTTTATTAACTGCCTTTAGTCAATTCTTGTTATAATGATATGACCAAAAACTGGCATAAAGATTGTCCTGATGATTTGTTATAGCAGACTATATATTTGTACAGTTACTCTGTTGGACGGGGTGTGTCTGGTATCGCAAATACCCTACTCCGTTTGTCGTTCGCGTTTCTCGCTTATTCAAACGTAGTGAATATAGCAGAAATATAATGCTGTAGTCTGCATGTATAGTGGTTAACCCAATCATAGTTAATAAATTTGCTTACCCTTTTATTTGCACGCCGGTTTGGTCGGGCATCAGACTCAATGATGAGTCAGACATAAAGCTATTTAGTTTAGTGGTTGGGGCTGGAGCATGCCCTGTCTGTTGCTTGGTGATTATGGGTTTAATTGATGGCGTTCCTTTCCTTCGGTATGTCAGTGGCGTTGTTTGATACCCCATGGATCTCCAGGTGTCGCAATACGCTGTTTCTGTCGAGTCCTCATCTCTGATTGATCATATGTCTTATCCGTATTTATTGTTATGACTCAATTGATGGATTAGGCAACCTTCCGATGCGGACCAAACAACTAAAAAAACTTTTTGAACCACCCCAGAAGCAGAGGGCGAGGTTTGGATCCAGTAAAACTAGTTAAAGCCCCCCCCCCCCAAGTAATCTTTTGCTAACCGTTCCAAGGCGGTACTTCTGTTGTGGTCCTCTGCGTTTCTTGTTGTTTTGTCCGCTTACCTATGGTCTCTAGCAGTCCTGTCACTTGAAAAGCTGCACATTCTGCTTTCTATTTTGTTTTGTTTTGAAATTTAAAATATAAAATAAGTAAAAATAGATATTGCTGCTGTTTTATTTAGGATAGCTGAATGACCACCTGTTTGGAAAGAGCTTTTCATTTGGTTTACCTAGAGTGCTTTTCGTGAATCTTTGTCATTTTTAGCCCGCCTGAACGAAAGTTCAGGAAGAGCTATTGTTGTCACCCTGGCGTCAGCGTCGGCGTCCGCGTCAGCGTTCGGATTGGATGTTTTGGTTAAAGTCTTTTAAAGACCTATAGCCCCTTAATCCATGAATGGATTCTTTTGATACTTGCACTGTTGTGAGATATTGGTCCAAAGTTTAACATGGTACCACCCTACCTCACTCATGTGGATTTTTTTTCATTTTAATTTCATTTTCATTTCCATACCACCATTGCGACTGTGTGATGAGCAAGCACCAATTCAGGCGAGCTATGCTGTCAGGCGACAGCTCTTGTTTGTTGTGTGTACTTCTTTCCCTTTTTGTTTTGAGAGTGGGATTCATTGTATTTATTCCTGATCTATTTTTTAAAGATTTTTATAGATTTTCATGCCTATATTTTTTTGCATATTTTCTTCTTTGAACCACTGATATCACAAAATAATAAGAAATGACTGTCATAAAATTGTAGATGACTCATAGTTTATCATGGAAAAGAATATTTTAGCTATAAAAATTCTATGGACGATATTATAAACTTGTCATAAACTAGTAGATATCATAATAGATGAGAAGATTAATTTTCCACTCACCGTCTCACATTTAGCTCGCCTGAACGAAAGTTCAGGAAGAGCTGTTGTTGTCACCTGGGCGTCAGCGTCCGCGTCGGCGTCAGCATCCGCGTCCGGATTGGATGTTTTGGTTAAAGTTTTTAAAGACCTATATCTCCTTAACCCATGGATGGATTCTTTTGATACTTGCACTATAAATAGATATTGGTCCAAATTTAACATAATACTACCCCAACTCCACTCGGTGACCTTGGTGTCAAGGTCATGGACTTAAAAAATAGAAGTTGTGTATTTGGACAGGATGTTGTGGTTCAGATTCTTTAAAGCCCAATATCTCCTTAACCCATAGATGGAGTCCTTTGATACTTGCACTGTTGTTAGATATTTGTCCAAAGTTTTTTTAAGGGTACTGCCCCCCTTCCTCAGTGACCTTGATGTCAAGGTCATGGACTTAGAAAATTGTCTTTTTATTGATTGGATGTTTTGGTTAAATTTTTTTAAAGACCAATATCTCATGAACCCATCCATGATTTCTTTTGATATTTACACTGTAGTAAGATATTAGTCCCAGAGTACTATCCTAACCAGACTCAATGACCTTGATGTCAAGGTCAGGGACTTAGGAAATTTTGGTCTTTCTTAAAGTTTTCTAATTGCATACTGATTCTTAATGCTTGGCAGAGATTTAGTTGACACTTGAACTGATGTTAGGCATTTTTTTTAAAGTTTTTACAAAACAATATATACTTACCCCACTGGATGACCTTGAAGTCAAGGTCATCGACTTAGAATTTTGTCTTAAAGATTTTGGTTAAAGCTTTATATTTATGAAGACCTAATTTCACGATGGGCTCAGTTTATACTTATACTTGGACTGATGTTAGATAATGGTTCAGGGTTTTGATACAACCTGCTGTCCCACCCCACCCCTACCCCTTCAGTTCTTGGACTTTGAAATTTCATGTTGATTTTTCTTAGTTTAATTTTATTTTAACACTTATTTCTGAGATAGCTTTTGTTTATAAATGTGTTGTCATTATGGACATGCTTGCCTGAAGTTTTATGCATAGCAGTCCACACCACCATAGCAACTGTGTGATGGGCAAGCACCAATTAAGACAAGCTATGCTGTCAGGCAACAGCTCTTGTTGTTTTATGTTTTTGTGGTTAACATAATCTTTCTTTCGATTTTATCATATCAGCCTGGACTAGACAACATAACGGTAAGAAATACGGTTTCATGCATCGAGAACCCAATTTTACTATAGAGCAAAACTTTCCTTTAATTTTTGCTCTAAATTTCTCCATTAAAACTGAGGACAGTAACATGCAAAGTGACGTGCCCTGACGGAAAGCGGAAAGAAGAAGGCCTCGTCGTGTTGTCGAGGCGAACGCCACGTGGTAGTAAGTTACATGGCGGCCAGCATTCATCGACGTGGAAGCACCGATGTCTAGCCAGCATCATGCCTTCAGCCAGCGCTTCATGCAGAATCAATCGGCAGAGAAACGAACCATCGTCTGTGATGAAGAAAAATGAATAACTAAAACATTTAACGGCTGTGAAGTTGAAAAGAGAGGCACGCCCGGGACCCAGGATCAGGGCGGACGAGTTATTGCTTTGAAACTCAGAAGCCGCCTGCTACTAGTCGGGTTCCTACCAACATGGGCTCCAGACGCAAATCGACAACCCATGTACTAGCTTTTGAATCAACGGGCTTATCTCGCCACTGGCGGCTGAAAAGACCATCTGCGAAATGGCTCTCCAATGTAAGAGAGGGAGAAATAGGGATAGTCGCGGACTGCCAAGTGAGACCTCGTCACCATGTTTACTTAGACATCGACCATCAGTGCGTCAGAACCTTCGAGGAACCTTGGAACCTTTGAAGACAGACCGTTGGCATAGTGGGTGGTTAAGAGATCGAGGCGTCTGTGGCTTTTAAAAAGGGACGGCCAAATTAATCGGCAGAGTCCACTAACCAGCTCAACAGAAGAACACTACCAAAAAATAGGCCCTTTGTCTCGTACGTTTATAGTATTCCACGGCATTGTAACTGTCACATCGAAAGATCAAAACCTATAAATGATCGCACCATTGTTTCCTTCCTATGTGAATTAAAAAACAGCAACGGAGTTTCTGAAGACTTTTTCTTTTTAGAATGATCATGGAAATTTAAAGAGTAACTACACTTCAGCAACTGACTGAATCAGATCCCATATCCTATCCCCAACAGCAAAGGGAAAGATTGACAAAGACATCCCAACAAACAATAAATTACAAGTGATAAGCCGAGTCAGCAGCTCTTTCCCAAATAGGTGGCAACTCAGCTATCTTTACTGATCTAAATAATTTAGACCAACAGAAGGGTTACAACAGACAAAGCAAATTATACGAAAAACATTTAACAACTATTTTTATCTATTTTCAATTTTTATTATAGAAGGGTTAAATTGAAAACACAATAAATAAAACAGCACCGAACATAAAACAAATGCAACCGCAACGAAAGTACCGCCTTGGACGGTCAGTAATAACTACTGAGGGGTTTAAACCGGTTTTACTGGGCCCAAACCTTCACCCTCACCCTCCGCCGCGATACACACAATTAGTTGGTAGTTCGGTTTGTATGGAGGTGCCCTAACTCATCAGAGAGTTATAATGGGCAACAATTAAAATCAAGAAAAGAGTAATGAAGCAAAGATGAGGACTCGACAGCCAAAACGTGTTGAGACACCTGGAGATCTCTGGGGCGTCCGCAACACCGCTGGAACACTGGAGCAAAAGAAGACCACCAGTTGAACCCCGGTTGACCAAGAAACAGACAAAAATCCAGCCCCAACCAACTAATATAAGCTTTATGTAGGGGCTATCATAGAGTCTGAACTCCGACCCACAGGCGTGCAATCAAAGAGAGGACAGCAAAGTTGTCAACCGTGATTGGGTTAACCATTAAGCATGCAGACTGTCGCATTACATCTATGTTATAGCCAAAGCGTTTATATCGCATGATAATTTTCTTAAATTGATCAGGAAATTCTGTTTTCCCTACGATTTTGCGTAATTTATATACTAAGTCACCGTAAAATTCAGGTTCCGATAGGCCTTGTTGCAAAAGTGACCTTTACCCTGTATTATATTTAGAAACCAATTCAAAGTGTCTACGATAAAATTTAGAAAAAGTTTTCCGAAGTTTATGATACCGATACACCTGCTGTAAAAGCTTACGATTGTTAAGTTAGTTCCTTTTTCCTTTTTCCTTTTTCCTTAATCCTTTTTCCTTTTTCCTTTTTCCTTATTCCTTTTTCCTTATTCGATTTTCAGGCTCATAGAACTTTGCGAAACTGTGCCAAAATAGATTCGCATATAGCACATTCATGATCATTTTACTTCTAAGAATAATGGTATAGATTTCCAAAGCTCACGGTACAAACTGCGAATAAGGAAAAAGGAAATGAACGAAAAATTCCTTTTTTCCTTATTCGATTTTCAGTCTCATAGAACTTTGCGGATCTGTGCAATAGAAGCTTCGCATATAGCACATTCATGATCCTTTTTACTTCTTAGAATAATGGCATAGATTTCCAAAGCTCAACGCTACAAACTGCGAATAAGGAAAAAGGAAATGAACAAACAATTCCTTTTTCCTTATCCGATTTTCAGGCTCATAGAACTTTGCGGATCTGTGCAATAGAAGCTTCGCATATAGCACTTTCGTGATCATTTTTAATTTCTAAGAATAATGGTATAGATTTCCATAGCTCAACGGTTCAAACTGCGAATAAGGAAAAAGGAAATGAACGAACAATTCCTTTTTCCTTTTGCGGATCTGTGCAATAGAAGATTCGCATATAGCACATTCATGATCATTTTTACTTCTAAGAATAATGGTATAGATTTCCAAAGCTCAACGGTACAAACTGCGAATAAGGAAAAAGGAAATGAACGAACAATTCCTTTTTCCTTATTCGATTTTCAGTCTCATAGAACTTTGCGGATCTGTGCCCTAGAAGATTCGCATATAGCACATTCATGATCATTTTTACTTCTAAGAATAATTTTATAGACTTTCAAAGCTCAACGGTACAAACTGCGAATAAGGAAAAAGGAAATGAACGAACAATTCCTTTTTCCTTATTCGATTTTGAGACTCATAGAACTTTGCGGATCTGTGCAATAGAAGCTTCGCATATAGCACATTCATGATTATTCTTACTTTTAAGAATAATGGTATAGATTTCCAAAGCTCAACGGTACAAACTGCGAATAAGGAAAAAGGAAATGAACGAAAAATTCCTTTTTCCTTATTCGATTTTCAGACTCATAGAACTTTGTGGACCTGTGCAATAGAAGATTCGCATTTAGCACATTCATGATCATTTTTACTTCTAAGAATAATTGTATAGACTTCCAAAGCTCAACGGTACAAACTGCGAATAAGGAAAAAGGAAATGAACGAACAATTCCTTTTTCCTTATTCGATTTTCAGGCTCATAGAACTTTGCGGATCTGTGCAATAGAAGCTTCGCATATAGCACATTCATGATCATTTTTACTTCTTAGAATGATGGTATAGATTTCCAAAGCTCAACGCTTCAAACTGCGAATAAGGAAAAAGGAAATGAACGAACAATTCCTTTTTCCTTATTCGATTTTCAGTCTCATAGAACTTTGCGGATCTGTGCAATAGAAGATTCGCATATAGCACATTCATGATCATTTTTACTTCTAAGATTAATGGTATAGATTTCAAAGCTCAACGCTACAAACTGCGAATAAGGAAAAAGGATATGAACGAAATATTCCTTTTTCCTTATTTGATTTTCAGACTCATAGAACTTTGCGGACCTGTGCACTAGAAGATTCTCATATAGCACATTCATGATCATTTTTACTTCTAAGAATAATTGTATAGACTTCCAAAGCTCAACGGTACAAACTGCGAATAAGGAAAAAGGAAATGAACGAACAATTCCTTTTTCCTTATTCGATTTTGAGACTCATAGAACTTTGCGGATCTGTGCAATAGAAGATTCGCATATAGCACATTCATGATTATTCTTACTTTTAAGAATAATGGTATAGATTTCCAAAGCTCAACGCTACAAACTGCGAATAAGGAAAAAGGAAATGAACGAAAAATTCCTTTTTCCTTATTCGATTTTCAGACTCATAGAACTTTGCGGACCTGTGCAATAGAAGATTCGCATATAGCACATTCATGATCATTTTTACTTCTAAGAATAATTGTATAGACTTCCAAAGCTCAACGGTACAAACTGCGAATAAGGAAAAAGGAAATGAACGAACAATTCCTTTTTCCTTATTCGATTTTGAGACTCATAGAACTTTGCGGATCTGTGCAATAGAAGATTCGCATATAGCACATTCATGATTATTCTTACTTTTAAGAATAATGGTATAGATTTCCAAAGCTCAACGCTACAAACTGCGAATAAGGAAAAAGGAAATGAACGAAAAATTCCTTTTTCCTTATTCGATTTTCAGACTCATAGAACTTTGCGGACCTGTGCAATAGAAGATTCGCATATAGCACATTCATGATCATTTTTACTTCTAAGAATAATTGTATAGACTTCCAAAGCTCAACGCTACAAACTGCGAATAAGGAAAAAGGAAATGAACGAACAATTCCTTTTTTCTTATTCGATTTTCAGGCTCATAGAACTTTGCAGATTTGTGCAATAGAAGCTTCGCATATAGCACATTTATGATCATTTTTACTTCTAAGAATGATGGTATAGATTTCCAAAGCTCAACGCTACAAACTGCGAATAAGGAAAAAGGAAATGAACGAAAAATTCCTTTTTCCTTATTCGATTTTCAGTCTCATAGAACTTTGCGGATCTGTGCAATAGAAGATTCGCATATAGCACATTCATGATCATTTTTACTTCTAGGAATAATGGTATAGATTTTAAAGCTCAACGCTACAAACTGCGAATAAGGAAAAAGGAAATGAACGAACAATTCCTTTTTCCTTATTCGATTTTCAGTCTCAAAAAACTTTGCGGATCTGTGCAATAGAAGATTTGCATATAGCACATTCATGATCATTTTTACCTCTAAGAATAATGGCATAGATTTCCAAAGCTCAACGCTACAAACTGCGAATAAGGAGAAAGGAAATAAACGAACAATTCCTTTTTCCTTATTCGATTTTCAGGCTTCTAGGACTTTGCAGATCTGTGCAATAGAAGATTCGCATGTAGCACATTCATGATCATTTTTACTTCTAAGAATAATTGTATATACTTCCAAAGCTCAACGGTACAAACTGCGAATAAGGAAAAAGGAAATGAACGAAAAATTCCTTTTTCCTTATTCGATTTTCAGACTCATAGAACTTTGGGGATCTGTGCAATAGAAGATTTGCATATAGCAAATTCATGATCATTTTTATTTCTAAGAATAATGGTATAGATTTCCAAAGCTCAACGGTACAAACTGCGAATAAGAAAAAGGAAACGAATGAAAAAATCGTTTTTCCTTATTCGATTTTGAGGTCGATAGAACTTAGCGAAGCCATGCAACAGAACATTCATATATAGCGCATTCACGATCAGTTTTACTTCTACGCATAGAGATATAGATTTCCGAATTTCAAAGCAAAAGAAAGCGAATAAGGGAAAAATAAAATGAACCGAAAATTCCTTTTTCCTTATTCGGGTTCATAGAACTTTGCGAAACTGTGCAAAGGAAGATTCGCATATAGGAAATTCATGATCACTTTTACTTTTAAGAATTATGGTATAGATTAACAAAGTCTTACGATATTTGTAAACAGCAAGGACTCAGATCGATGTGTACACTTACGCAGATCTGTGAAAACACAGGTATACAAGAAAATAATCACTCTGAGTCAATTCGTTGGTCGTCTGAGTCATTGCTCCTTCGTAAGATATGTCTAATTTTCCTCATGGAAAGGTAAAAATATATGTTGTCCTACGGTGGGGTGTTTGCTAATATTCCATTCGTGACAGACCTGAATAATGACAAGTGATCACCTGGCAACAGTCATGTGGCCTCTTATTTGTCACGTCAGATTTAGATCTTCCAAAATCAAGCTTATCTACTTATCGTGAACTCCATTTGCCTATATGATGTTCTGGAATAGGCTTATACACCTTTTAAACGTACAATTGTACACGGATCAGACCTTTGCAAAAAGTCAGCTACTGCACAAATTTTAAAGTAACAAGCTCTGTCTACAAATTCAGAGATGGACAAAATACGTCACCATAACGTGATTCTAACAGTTGGTAACCTAGACTTGGAAAGAAAGAAAGTTTATTATGATCTCTTCAATGGAAAGAAAGAAAGTTTATTATGAATCTTCTCAGTGTCGTGAAGTGTACGTACCCATAGATTCCTTTGTCTGCTGCAGATGTCACTTTTTATGAAATTAAACCAGTTACCAATATATACTTGAAATTAGTTATCTGTTACGGTAGACAAGATTTCCTTCATTGTTTCATGGCTTAATTTCATACAAAGACGTCCCTTTCGACGGACAACTGGACGGAGTACCGGCACTTTATGAATATAGAAATAGACCCTATAAGATTTAATGTATATTTTCTTACCCATATTTCGAACTGTATGTAATTTACCAGCGTGATTGTTTTGTTGCTTAACGTTCACGGTAAACAACTATCATGGTCATGTCAGGGCGGTCAGTTAACCTAACCACACCATTCCTGGGCAGGCTTAGACCTCCTAAGCCTTAACCAGTACTAAGTGTATTTACCAGCGTGACGTACATTGTCGTTCATGGTCTGCTTCCTTTCTAACCAGCCGGGCCGTGTAGCGCAATCGGTAGGCCACCTGACTCATAAGTCAGAGGTCCTGGGTTCACAACCCGGTCTGGCTGCATACTTTCGTTTCTCCTTCCGCTGATACAAGAATGGCAGTTGTCAGTTACTGGCGAAAGTATGTGCACTTAGTACTGGTTAACCGCGTAGGAGGTGCCCAAGAATAGTGTGGTTAGGTTAACTGACCGTCCCGACATGACCGTAGCTGTTTACCGAGGGCGTTAAGCATCAAATCAATCAATCAATCCTTTCTAACCTTAGCTAGAAGCACATGTTTAACTTCCTGGTATATTGAAATATCATAACTTCCCTTCGTTATTTAAAATATAGAGAATGTGGATACAAGAAAATAATAAAAAAAATAATAATAAAAAACAGTTCAACGTCTTTTATACACCTTTCCAATAATTCAGAATCTGTTCGAGTTTTGTCCCTTGCAACGCCTATGACGTCATCTATAGGATAGGATATTGTTTTTCCATTGTGGAACCTAATAAATGCCGGTTTCCGTATATTCAAAACTAACATTCAACGGTTAAGATTAAGACAACTATTTTCTTCCAACTGTATTTAGCTCTTTCTTTGTCGGAAAATAAGCTTTATAACTTATAGCATTTGGGAATTTGACATAAAATTAAAAGATTTCCGACTAAACTTTCGGGCCAAAATTACCGTATTCGAAAGACTATGTATAATCAGTACAGCCGTCAAAACATAAGGAAAAGAAAGAAAATCGCGGAAGATGTTCAGACCGTTATTACAAAAGATACAAAATGAAAACAGACACACGCTAAAAATGACAACAAAGCGTGCTGAAATGGAATTCTTTTGTGTAATCACCGAATCGCGCGCATTGCCGCAATAAACAAACACCTATGATTGTGTATTACCTAGACACGTGTTCTGAAGGCATGCCGTGAAATG
Organism: Ctena decussata; assembly: GCA_963989385.1. NCBI lineage: Eukaryota > Metazoa > Mollusca > Bivalvia > Lucinida > Lucinidae > Ctena > Ctena decussata. The sequence goes on from OZ022514.1 coordinate 245,772, forward strand.
GAAACGATCAAATAAATGATACCGAAGATAAGTAAGAGATGGAAAAAATAATATGAATTCAACCTCGGGTTCAAACTTACGGAAAACTGCCTGCTATGGATGCTGATGCTTTTAGATCGGTGTATCGCACAAGAAACAATAAATATCAGCGCAATAATCTGTCCAGTAATAATGCGTAGTTACTATCTTAATGCTGACGTTTACCTGTCGGAAAAATGGAAATAACTTTTCAGATTTACGAAACTTATATATACGAAATGTAACTCTTTTATATTGAACAAACGTGGAATGTATTGCCGGGGTGTTAAAACACGGCGTCGATGAAAGAGGTCATGAAAATCATGAGCGTCTTGTCGGGATTCTCAATATGATATTAAGATAAATAATAAAAAAAAATATAAAAAAAATAAAAAAATGTCACACGACAACAGGGCAATTATACTTTAATTTGGTCTTTCAATGTATTGCAGTTCACATTTACAAAACGTCTGCTTTATGCATGTTATGTGTGCTTGCAGCTGTATTGAATTATATGGGATGCTCCTATAGATGACGTCACAGTCTACTTGGGTAGATAACTCGTGCGCGACTTTATCGATTTATAGGAAAGGTGTATATGTTTACCGGATTATTCCCTATCCAGTCTAGTCCATCCCATAACCTTGTGAGGTCGTTGGGGCACCACAGATCACTCTGCAACAATCTCTCTCCACCTGGTTCTGTTTTCAGCTGTCCTTGTTGTGTTAGTGAACTCCATCCCTGTCCGCTCTTTAATATTGTCCTCCCTTCGCTTCTTCTGCCTGCCTCTTCTTTTTTACTTTCACAGTGCCCTGTAGGATCGTCTTTGCTAAGCTAGAAGACCTTGAGATGTGGCCAACCACCTTAGATTTCGTTTCTTGACCAAGATCATGAGTTCATGTTCGCCGATAGCTGCTTGGATCTTTCTGCCACCTGTCACGGTTCCAAACTTCTGTCCTTTTAACTTGATCTCTCTTTGGATGCTATCGGTGTTATTTGTCATCAGTTTGGGTTTTTCAGCACCTATCTCCATTTTGTATCTTGTGCAGGTTTTGTCGAGACCTTCTTCTAAAGCTTCTAGTTCCTGCTCCGCCTCAGCAAGAACATTAATGTCAACGGCAAACTGCAGATTGGTAATAGTATGCCACCTATGCTAACCTTTCCATCATGTTCTTCAAGAGCATCAGACATGATCCTTTCGAGAGGGTGAGTGAAATAAGGTAACCCTGCCTAATAACTTTAACTGTAGTTCTGAACCATTCTCCTGTGCTGCCATTCATCTGAACTGACCTTGAAACCTTGTTGAACAGGTACTCAATGGCCAGAATTAGTATACTTTCGCATGGTAGTTTATTTTTAAAGCTATGAAGACATGGTACAGATTTTGCTGGTGCTAAAGGTACTTTTCACACAGTATTCTGAGGTTAAAAATCTGTTCTGTGGTGCTCCTTCCGGCTCTGACACCAGCCTGTTCTTCAGCAATTATCTCTTCTACGAAAATACAATACTGCAGAATGAAAGATTTGCCAGGCCGATAACACAGATTGAGAGTTCGTAAAATCTCATCACAGGCTATTAACTAGTCTGCCAATTTTCGCTGCCTGCCGAGACGCCCGTCATTCATGCTTCTGTTGATTCTGACCGCGTGATTCTGCTTCCTCCGAGAAAATGGCTTCTTAATGAGACTGTACGAGTGATTCTGCTTCTGGTCGAGACTCTCGGCAGGAAGCAGAATCAGGCGTTCAGTCTTATTAAGAAGCCATTTATCCTGGAAAGTGGTCTCGGTAGGAAGCAAGAAGTCGCGGACAGTCTTAGGGAAAAACAGAAAATGATGGACAGCCTCAGCAGGAAGCGAAAATTGGCGGATTGGTTTTACCCTATGCTCATGAACACATGCTGCAGGAGTTCGATAACGCGTGATGCGAGAACTATACATGTACCACTATGCTTTGAAGTAAAAATAATCATGAATGCGCTTTATTCTACTGCATAGCTTCACTAAAATCTATGGAACCCAAAATCAAAATCGACTAAGGAAAAAAGAAATTTTGATTCAATTCCTTTTTCCTTATTCGCAAGTTGTACCATTGAGGTTTGGAAATCTATACCATTATTCTTAGAAGTAAAAATGATAGTGAATGTGCTATATGCGAATCTTCTATTGCACAGGTCCGCAAAGTTCTATGAGTTTGAAAATCGAATAAGGAAAAAGGAATTTTTCGTTCATTTCCTTTTTCCTTATTCGCAGTTTGAACCGTTGAGCTTTGGAAATCTATACCATTATTCTTGGAAGTAAAAATGATCATGAATGTGCTATATGCGAATCTTCTATTGCATAGGTCCGCAAAGTTCTATGAGTCTCAAAATCGAATAAGGAAAAAGGAATTGTTCGTTCATTTCCTTTTTCCTTATTCGCAGTTAGTACCGTTGAGCTTTGGAAATCAATACCATTATTCTTAGAAGTAAAAATGATCATGAATGTGCTATATGCGAATCTTGTATTGCACAGATCTGCAAACATCTATGAGTTTGAAAATCGAATAAGGAAAAAGGAATTGTTCGTTCATTTCCTTTTTCCTTATTCGCAGTTTGTACCGTTGAACTTTGGAAATGTATACCATTATTATAAGAAGTAAAAATGATCATGAGTGTGCTATATGCGAATCTTCTAGTGCACAGGTCCGCAAAGTTCCATGAGTCTAAAAATCGCCAGGAAAAAGTAATTTTTCCTTCATTTCCTTTTTCCTTATTTGCAGTTTGTAGCGTTGAGCTTTGGAAATCTATACCATTATTCTTAGAAGTAAAAATGATCATGAATGTGCTATATGCGAATCTTCTAGTGCACAGGTCCGCAAAGTTATATGAGTCTGAAAATCGAATAAGGAAAAAGGAATTGTTCGTTCATTTCATTTTTCCTTATTCGCAGTTTGTACCGTTGAGCTTTGGAAATCTATACCATTATTCTTAAAAGTAAGAATAATCATGAATGTGCTATATGCAAATCTTCTATTGCACAGATCCGCAAAGTTCTATGAGTCTCAAAATCGAATAAGGAAAAGGGAATTTTTCGTTCATTTCCTTTTTCCTTATTCGCAGTTTTTACCGTTGAGCTTTGGAAGTCTATACAATTATTCTTAGAAGTAAAAATGATCATGAATGTGCTATATGCGAATCTTCTATTGCACAGGTCCGCAAAGTTCTATGAGTCTCAAAATCGAATAAGGAAAAAGGAATTTTTCGTTCATTTCCTTTTTCCTTATTCGCAGTTTGAACCGTTGAGCTTTGGAAATCTATACCATTATTCTTAAGAGTAAAAATGATCATGAAATGCTAAATGCAAATCTTCTATTGCACAGATCCGCAAAGTTCTATGAGTCCCAAAATCGAATAAGGAAAAAGGAATTGTTCGTTCATTTCCTTTTTCCTTATTCGCAGTTTGTACCGTTGAGCTTTGGAAGTCTGTACAATTATTCTAAGAAGTAAAAATGATCACGAATGTGCTATATGCGAATCATTTATTGCAAAGATCTGCAAAGTTCTATGAGTTTGAAAATCGAATAAGGAAAAAGGAATTGTTCGTTCTTTTTCTTTTCCTTATTCGCAGTTTGAAGCGTTGAGCTTTGGAAATCTATGCCATTATTCTTAGAAGTAAAAATGATCATGAATGTGCTATATGCGATTCTTTTGCACAGATCCGCAAAGTTCTATGAGCCTGAAAATCGAATAAGGAAAAAGGAATTGTTCGTTCATTTCCTTTTTCCTTATTCGCAGTTTGTACCGTTGAGCTTTGGAAGTCTATACAATTATTCTTAGAAGTAAAAATGATCATGAATGTGCTATATGCGAATCTTCTAGTACAGAGGTCCGCAAAGTTCTATGAGTCTAAAAATCGAATAAGGAAAAAGGAATTTTTCGTTCATTTCCTTTTTCCTTATTCGCAGTTTGTACCGTTGAGCTTTGGAAATCTATACAATTATTCTTAGAAGTAAGAATAATCATGAATGTGCTATATGCGAAGCTTCTATTGCACAGATCCGCAAAGTTCTATGAGCCTGAAAATCGAATAAGGAAAAAGTAATTTTTTGTTCATTTCCTTTTTCCTTATTCGCAGTTTGTACCGTGAGCTTTGGAAGTCTTTACAATTATTCTTAGAAGTAAAAATGATCATGAATGTGCAATATGCAAATCTATTTTGGCACAGTTTCGCAAAGTTCTATGAGCCTGAAAATCGAATAAGGAAAAAGGAAAAAGGAATAAGGAAAAAGGAAAAAGGAATAAGGAAAAAGGAACTAAATTAACAATCGTTAAAAGCTTGGCAGTCAAACTTTTATTACGAGCATTGAAATCAGCCAATGATTAGACACCCTAGCGAAGCGAATAAGTTGAGAAATGTAAACACCATAAGAAGTGGTGAGGGGAACATCACCACCCAAAAACGGAAAATTAACAATGTCGAAATCAAAATCATCGCAATAGTCATAAATTTTAGTCTAAAATTGATAAATGTAAATCCAAAAATGGGGCCTCTGTATCAGAAGTATTTGCGTTATTTAACTGCAATTCAGCAGGATAAATTTGACTAACATTCCTTCGAAATAAGGATTGTCAATATTTAAAAGGTCGTCCAAGTATCTAGACGTTGAGTTGGATGCTTCAATGACATGAGCTTGAGTATCATCAGAAAGAGACATCATAAAGTCTCTTTCATAACAAAACTAGAGCAAGTGAGCAGGGGCTCACGTATACCCCCGACCAGCGCCATCGCCTAATGAAACCACCGCCTTAAGAAACCACCGCCTAATGAAACCAATTTTTTACTGGGTCTTAGTCACCTATAAAATGGTTCCATCAAAATAAAGACTATAAACTCAACACAAAACTTTGACGCAAATATACAAGTATGTGACCTTGACCTTTGGTAAGCAGCTATGAACCTAAAAGTAAACCTAGTCAAATATCAAAAGGTTCCATCAAAGGAGGATATTGGAAGTATAAAAGAAGAATATATACACTTAACACAAAACTTTTAAGCAAATGTTTAAGTCTTTGACCTTGATCTTAGGTCAGCTGCAGCATCCAGATGATGTCAACCACTCTTGCAGGAACAAAGAAGTAAACCTAGTCATGTATCAAAAGGTTTTATCAAAGGATATTGGGAATATAAGAAAAACATAACATAACATAACATAACATAATATAATTTTATTTCGGTAATTTAGGCCTCCGGCCCATAATACAACATATGCATATACGGATAAACATAAAGAGAGAGGCATAAATGTCCAAACCATTAGATGTTTAGATTAAAATTTCTGTTTGAACTAGTTCAAGACTCATATACATGCATGTGCGTATATGCCAATATATCCGCACACGCATTTATATGTATCTACATAGATATGCTAAGCACTATCCAAGAAAGTGGTCCTTAATGCAAATGCATGTTTCAGAAAATTTGTAACTTTTAATATATACTGAACAAAAGTGAAAACGCTACAAAGTGATTTGTCTTCGAATTTTCTGTTTTATGGAACCAGAAAGGTTCATACATAAGAACGCATTTTAAAGTTAAATGCATGTGTAAGGTCATGATACCAAAAACTAGCTGTAAAAACCGCTTCGGATAAAACGAAGACATTTCAAAGTGAACAGGGGTCCGGTTTTCTTTTGTGCAAATACTGAACAGTCGATCAGGCATTTTAAACTTGATATTAAAAAGGAGTGACACGACAAAATCATCCTTATTTTGGCTTAGGTAAGTAAGCAGTGTATCAAAACATCGCAATAGAAAGCACACATCAATATGTGTTTTCATGTCTTTGAAAATTAGAGTTGAAATAACACTATTTCTTCGAAAACACAATAAGAAACAGTGGACAATGGAAATTCCCATAAGAAATTAATTTCTTGTTTCCTCACATACTGTCACAATTTTGCTTAAAACTAACAATAGGTAGAGTGCATGATTTATTGCACTACAACAACGAGAAAAAAGTTGTTCAGAAAATTGAGAACTGAAAGAACAATCGAAAATTAAAATTTGCTATATTTTTAATGCAAAGGGAGATAATTTGTAATTTTGAAGAATACAGCTTCAATTTTCTAGTTTTTCTAGACAACAATTGCGAGTTATTTTTTGCTTTTTCTACCACTCTGGATGAAACGCTTCAGATCAGCAAAGAAATGTGCATCTGCGCATGTACATAGTTTGTGTATTACAAAATGTGCCAAAATTGAATAGGGTAAAATAACTGTGTTATGAACAATATCAGATTCAGAATTTTGCAGACATTCTCTTGCTGGATGTCCTATTCGACTAAAATGTACATATCCAGGCAGAAAAGTATCATTGTGTTAGTTACAAACTCTAAAGCATAATGTAGCGTTTTCACTTTTGCTCAGTATATTTTCCATGTCATTGAACCCCATAATTGCATAAAACATATCTAACGATCGGTTTCTAATCCAGCTTGGTTTAAAATATAAATTTCTTATTTCCTCATATGCCCTACATTCAAAAAAGAAATGGTATTCATCTTCTATGACAAAGTGGTCAGTTCTCGTACATATTGCACAAAATCGAAATTCTCTGTCTATTGCAACATGCCTGCCATTTTCAATCATTAGAGTATGGCTTGAACATCTAAAATTTGCAAGTAACTTCCTTGATTCGAATGAAATATCAAGCTGGAGGTATGATTCAACATCTAACAATGACTTAAACATCTATAATGAACTGCTTTAGCAGAATTATTAGTTTAAACAGTATTTTATTCAACATATAAACATACACAATCAATTCATACATGGAAGACATAAAGGATTCGATAACAAGCTAACTAGCTTATAAACATCGTCTCTTATTTAACATGTATTTGCAACGATATATGAGTGCATAATATTTTTAAGCAATAGACAATTAAGAAACGTTTATATGAACATATACATTAATGTACTAGGAAAGTTTTGATGTGAGAACAGCATTCAATAAGAATGAATCGAACCATATATAAGAAATAAGCTTAGTAGAGAGAGAGAGAGGGAAAGAGAGAGAGAAGAAAAATAACAGATGTTCCCATTCATTTGCGTTCAACCCCGTGTCTCAACCGCTTCCCGACAAAGATGTACCATCAGCATAGCAGCAAGAACAGGTCAATTACGTGTGAGGAGTACTGAATCTTCCGGACTAGATAATATATTTGTGCACGCAATCAAAAAATTGTTTGTTCTGAAAGTCGAAAAGGGCTGGATTACCATTAGTCAATGTCCTTACTGGAAGATGAATTACGGTAGATAATACTTGATTTCGCAGTTGCAGATAATTTTGGCAATCATACAGAAAATGTTTTACTGTTTCTGTTCGACCACAAGAACACGTTGAACTGTCAATTATATTTTCCTATGAAGATGTGATCGTAGAGAGCTGCATTCTAGGCGTAATCGTGTGTGATAAACTTGAGCTGTTCTGTTTCCGTAGTAGCAGTACTTCGGGGGCTTTATTCTTACCTCGTATAAGTTTTTCTTAAAGTCGGCAAGAGAAACGCTATTTCTAATTAATATGGGTAAGTTATTCCATGCTCTAACGGCTGATGGGAGAAATTAATTATAGTATAAAGTAGAATTAGCATGAACTGTAGAGATATCGTTAGAATTGCGAAGAGAATATTGTGACTGATCTTGAACAAGACCTGGTACTAAATGGTTAAGATAGGCAGGTGCAAGTCCATTAACCATTTTATAAAAGATTATGAGCTTCTGTTTCTCGCGCCTTGACTCAAGTGTATCCCAGCCTAAGTCATCGTTAAGCTCGGCAATACTACACAATTTTGTGGCTCCTGTAACTATTCTCATGGCCTCAATTTGGATTGATTCAAGAAGAGTCTTATCTTCATTAGTTAGATTGCACCATGCTGCTCCGCTATATTCAATAACCGGCCTTATAAAGGAAATATACATTCGTTCGAGTGATTTTCGGTCAAATTTAAATTTGAAAGCTCTCAGAACATTTACACATTGCCAGGCCTTGTTAGCAATTTCTGTAACATGGTTGTGCCAAGTTAGACCAGAAGAAAAGGTTATGCCTAGATGACGATGACTATTCACTTCCTTTATAATTATAGTATTGTTCATTACAAGAGGTGGGTGATTGGGTCGTAAGCGTTTTCTTGAAAATATCATTGATTCAGTTTTAAGCGGATTTAGATCTACAAGCCATTGCTTTGCCCATATGTGAATATTCGAAAGATTGGAGTTTAAAGTATTTGCAGCAGTGTTTGGGGTTTCAACAATTACATACAAACTAGTATCGTCTGCAAATAGTTTCACATTGCAATTTAGAGTTTCTACAATGTCGTTAATGTAAATTAAGAATAACAAAGGGCCTAAAATCGACCCTTGCGGAACACCAGCAGGTACAGAGAGATAACTAGACATTTTGCCATTCAGGACAACTCGCTGTTCTCTATTTGAGAGATAATCTGAAAACCATTCAAGAAGATTACCTGAGATTCCAACTGTTTAAAGTTTATGTAGAAGCCCCTTATGCCAGACCCTGTCAAATGCTTTGCTTATATCTAGAAAAACTACGCGCACTTCTTTGCCAGAGTCAGCAGCTTCACAGAATGTGTCATAAAGGTTAAGTAGTTGGTATGTAGTGGAATCTCCTTGAATGAAACCAGACTGATGTGGAGAAATGATCCGGTTAGTTATGCAATAGTTGTAAACATATTTGTGAATAGAACGCTCCATTGTCTTTCCTAGTCCACTTAGTAAGGATATTGGGCGGTAGTTATTGGGTAACTGGGTATCATCTTTTTTATGAACAGGAATAATATTGCCATGCTTCCATGCTTGTGGAAATTTTCCTGCAGCAATAAGTCGATTGAAAAAAATACTTAATGGGATTCCAATTTGATAAGCCCCTTCTCTTAAAAGACGTGGGCTTATCAGATCTGGACCAGATGCTTTGGAGACATTAAGAGAACGAAAAATATCACGTACATCAGAAGGACTAACGTAAATTGTTTTAAGCTGTTCATACGGTGGTTGTGTGGGTTCAGGAAGGTTTGTGCCGGTATCATCAAGTTGTGACTATGTAATGAAAAAGGTATTAAGTATTTCTGCTTTTTCTTCTTCACTTTCATAAGTTTTATTATTATAAATTAGAGGAGGAACTGAAACGTTATTCCTGTTTAGATGGAGAACCTGCTTAGACAATCTCCACCAAGTTTTGATATCATCTGTTTTTGTTACTAGAGTAGTAGCTATACGGTTTTCATAGTTGGTTTTAGAAAGTCTTACTTCATTAACAATCTTATTACGTAGTTTCCGGAATTTAGACCAAACTCTATTACTGTTAGCTCGTTTAGCTTTTTTATGTAGCCTTTTTCTTTGACGTATCAATTTTCGGATTTCGTTGTGCATCCAATGTGGGTCCTGTGGCCTAATAGTAACTATTTTATTGTGGATAGATGTAGCTGCAACCTGCAGAATAGTACCGGTTATCTTTTCCGTAACAGTTTCAATATCACCAATTAGTACTATATCCCAATCAGTTTCATTAAGTAATTGCCTATAGGTTTCGAAGTCTCCTTGATCATACTTCCAAATTTTCCTCTTAAAATGAGTTTGTTTAGGTTTCAGAAATTTCAACAATACAGCAATGGGGCAGTGAAACCTTACTAAGTCCGGATTAAAAGGGTCACATACTTCACTCGCTAGAATATTATCATTATTACTTACCAGGATTACATCTATTAGTGAGGAAGAAGATTCTGTAAAATGTGTTGCTTCAGTTATTAATTGCGATAGATTAAATGATCTCATAAGATCAATGAGGTTTTTACTCTTGTTAGTTATTAACAAATCGTTATTTAAGTCGCCTAAGATGAGTATATCTTCAACATTTGTGTTTTTCGCCCTGTCAATAGACTCATATATTAAGTTCCAATATTGGTTATTTGAATTCTGTGGTCTATACATGCCACAAACCAGCACATTATGACCTCGAACTTTAACCTGAATCCAAACACACTCTATGCCATTAATTTCTAGATCAGGACGCCGTTTGCTCTCTAGAGTTTCGTTCACGTAAATAGCTACCCCTCCTGATCGCACATCCCGGTCACATCATTATGGATCTTTAAAATGAGCAATTTTCAAATCCTCCGATTTTATGTTATTATTTAGCCAAGTTTCTGTAAAAACAAAAATATCAAATGGCTGAATTTCGTATTGTAGGATGTCAAGTTTTGGCACAATGCTTTGAATATTCAGATGGCAGATACTTAAATGGCTATCGTATGGTGGAATAGTAACACTCGAAAGACTGAACTCTGAGCTAGATGAAGAGGTTGAGTAGGGTCCAGGATTTGGATGGATATCTCCACTGTTTAACAATATACAACATATCCACAAAAGCGACAGTAATGCTCCAAATAAGCCGATTGAGCGTTTAATGTAGTCTCACGTATCTTGTATTTTCCAGAGTGGTATTGGGATTCGTCTATACGGGTACTTAATCAGAGAGGTCAGGTTCTTATTTCTAGCTAAGTCGGTTTCCAAACTGAAAGCTAAAAGGTATGCTGACCGTCCAGTATTAGAAAATGCACTAGTAGAATACTAGAGAGAAATAAGGTAGTCCTGTACATACTGTTTCTGCTATTACCGCTAAATGTTGTCCCCATCGATGCATATTTATTTACCGATTTAGAATAAACACATAAAAAAGAAAGTAACGACAGGCATCGTTGAGGACGAGTTGGTACAGAGCTGTCAAGACATGGCCAAGTGGAGACACGGAATCAAAGACAAATGACTGGGAACAAAACAGAATACTTAAGGGAAAGAAAGACATTCTTATGAGAAAACAGTTATAACAAACAGATCGGGCTAATTGTGTGTTCATCAATCAGTCAGAGCGACAGGCAAGGGGAAGCCGGACTGGGAAAATCCTAGAAAAAAACAACAAAAAACCTAGTACCCACACCGGAATCGCGTCAGACAAGGCGGTTCCAGTGTGGGACCCAGATGCATCTCCCCCATAAAGATGGACAATAAATTACCCACACGTCTCAGTCAGGATCCCCCCTACCCTGATCTCCGACTAGTAATAGAAGTATGTTTAGTAGGTCAAGGGAAGTAACTGTCACAGGCTTCAATTAACACAGTAGAGAATAGTATACTAGCATAGATGATTTGATTTCGTCTTCTAAGTCATCTTAATTTACAGATGACGGCCCGTATGTTTTTCATACGAAGACAGTCTGATCTGGATCTTCACTGCAACTTAGCCAGTTAGAAAGATTAGGATGAACACAGCAAGTTTAAAAAAAGGACCGGGACAGTGAGGAGCCAGATCAGTCTGCCCTCCCAAAGCCAGTCAGATCGTGATATTCATAAAAACCATCCCAGAACAATAGAAGATATACTAAAGCATCACAAACATTTTGGCCAGACCACATTTTTAACCTGTTTTTGGTCATCGGAAGTAAAAAAAGCATGTTTATCGTTACAAGTAAGATAAAGAGCACACTCTCTCTGAAAAGTAGTCTCAATTAAATTTAGTAGTTTCTTTTTTATTGGAAAACTAACATTTCATGTGGAAAAAGAAGTATTGAGGGAAAACTTAGATCATCGTGGTAGAAACTTGTCATGATTTACTATACATTGTATATTCTATTCAGTTTGAGGATAATCAACTGAAACTCAAAATTAACCGCGGTAATTCGTCTAAGATCCTTTTACAATATACACCAGACTGTTTGGATTTAAAAGAGGTTTTCGGAAAATGTAAACCCGGAAAATGTGATTTGAAAGAATTTGGAGTCTCCTACTTATTTCTCTTGTTTGAATTCACGTATACCTTTTTATCGATTTCAAATTGAACTATATAATCCGTTTATAGGGTGTAACAGTATGCAACAGTTTCCTCGGCAGTTAAAGAAAGGTTGTGACTGGTTATGATTTCTTTCTAAAGGAACTGGTCATTAATCTTGCACTAAGTATTTTTGAAACCTTCGTAAATTGATTTTCATGTTACGTGAATAGAATTAGGCTATCCGGAAACAATCTACCGTATCATTATGTACGTAGGAGATGTACAATACACCTCTGTTACCATCGTACACGATGTCTCGTGGACTGCCAAAAAGGTCGCTTCGTGACAACAATTTGCGATTAGTTTTAAAATCTGGCGAATAAACATATATTTCATTAGTATTGTAGTAACAAATATAGACATTTCCCTTGTTGTCAGAGGTGACACCATGCGGACTTTTCCCTTTAACATAGATTGTATTCATAAGATGCCCATCATTAGGATCAATAAGAGTCAGTGTCTCTTTACACCAGTCGCTCACTATAACAGTTGATGTATCATTAGCGGTAGTAATTGTAACTGAATATGGTTTGTCAAACAATCGTTGTCCTTTGTGATCAACTGATATTGACCATTTCTCTTGACCATTTAAGTCTATCATTTTCACACATTGCGGCATATCAAACCGTGTGACAATCAGATTGTTTTTATATTGTGTCATACCAACGACCCAGTATCTAAGCGCTAAAGATCTGTCTATGAAAATGTTTGTAGGGTCAGAGATATTTAAGATGTGAAGTTTATTGTCATAGGTACTTACAGCTGCTGTTTGATCATTAATTACACTGATGCCATAAAGCCAGTCAGAGAAAGTCAGACAAGAAAGTAACCTGTTATTCTGTGAGAATGCCTTCACTGATTTATTGCCCCTATCACTAACAAGTACAGTGTTATTGCTTGTTATAGCTGTGCCAGCAGCACTGCATGTCTCTTTGTCATGTTTAAGTCTGATATCTAAAGGTGGCATTTTATTGACGTCGATTTGAGAAATGTCACTCCGATTTGTACTGATCAACGTCTTTCTTGAAAGTGCTGATGTCTGTGGGAAAACCGTCTTTGGAAGTGATTGAAGATCACCCAGTTGTGAGGCTGTTTGCTTAACATCTCCCAGATATTTCCTAACAGAAAGAAAGGTATATGTCTCAGAGCTGGGTAAGAAAGTGAGACTTATTGTTTTAATCTGTGTGTTTATATTCTCTATTTCTGATTTGTATTCTCTGACTTTTCCAACAATTTGCTGCATCCTTATAAATACATTTTGATCAAATGTGATATTTAGCGTTTTACCGATGTCACACGTAGTTTCATCTAGAGAATGAATGATATTTTCAAGAGTCAAAAGTTGTTCGGCAACGTATGCATTTCTCTGCTTACAAACGTCAGATATCATGGACACTGTATTGTCAAAGAGTTTCTCGGCGTTAGAAATTAACTTATCTCGCTCCTCCTTTGCTTGCTTTATAAGATCATCTTTTTGATTTTCAATGTCATTAATATTGTTTTCAAGAGCAGATTTTGTAGAAAAAACATTTTGTTTTAAGCTATCTACTAGTGTTCCAAACTGATGAATATCGATAGAACTTACACCCTTACAGACAACAGAAAGATGAGACGATCTACAATTTGCATGTGTTTGTTTCATACATTCACTGCATATCATTTCACCGCAATCAGTACAGTAGTGGTCTTTCACAGCTCCAGCATGCATAGTACAATCGGGGTATTTGACAGGTTTGTCGCTTTGCGACTTTGGCATTTTTCCTTCTCGTAAAGTTTTATGATCTTTTAATATGGGAAACAGTCGGTGGTGTTCATTACAAGTGCTGCACAAAAATCTGTTACATTCGGGACAAAAAACATCAACTCTGATTATGTCTCCTGATCTGTCGTAGCATACATCGCACCAAGGATCTACATATTCGGATGACGTTCCGTGTTCTGACTCGCTATCTTCATAATATTCCAAACTTGCGTCTGTAGCTTCAGCCATTCTTAAAAAAGAAACATATTTGTATAATTCCATGGAGTGATTTATTACTTATAAATATTCACTGCAGGTAATGTTGCGCCGTGTGGTGGCTGTAATGCCTCTCGGCGTTAAGATTATGATTATTTGGAATCATCACTAAATGCTATTTGTGATATCACTATTCCAAAGAAACTTGGGATGTCTTGGGCTGCTGTGTCACGCAAGTACCGCCTGTAAACTTAAGATGGCTTGGACTTGGTTTTTTCAAACATTTTTGTTTCAAACATTTTGGGTTTAGATACACCGAATAAGTTTTACAGAAGTCTGCATCAGATTATTCTACAGCACTAAATTTGGTAAAAGTGCATTCATTTTGAAATATATAGTTAATCAATCATACATAACATATAGAATCAACGTCATTTCAATCGATGTCAAATCACTCATTTCAAAGGCAAATTTAAAATAAGAATTAATTCAGAACCTTGGATGGAATTCAATGTATTGTCCATTGTTACATGGTTATGGGTAAAAAGTTTATGTTTGTTTGACAATTATTTTATTGGTAGCTGCATGCGCCAAGGTTCACAACCGAAAAAAGATTTTTACGTTTTTACTGAAACAAAGATATATTTAATGAATCATTGTACAACCTTATTATAGGAATGAATTTCTTTTTAGAGGGATTTTCATCGATGTGTAAACGCCGGCGAATCATTCACAAACTGAATAAAGTCAGAAGGGCTTTATGTTAAGATTGTGAGGGATCCGCCGGCGTTTACACATCGATAAAAATCACAAAAAGGGAAATTCGTTCCTTATGTTGTGAAACCCACAATAAATATAATTAATTTGCTATAAATGGAACATTTATATCTTGAAGAGTCTTATGCAAATATCTAATTTTGGTTTAGGGTTAAATGACATGACGTCTAAGTGACGTTGACGTCGTTGTCAGGTAATAATAACGTTAGTAACAAAGTAAAAAGCAAGAAAACTAGTAAAGAAAAAACAGAGATGAACTTAAACTACTATTTGCAAGGATATTCAGGATTTATTCCTACAGGACACTACTATTAGCAGAAAGGGACCACTATAAGAATAATAAGATTACTATTTGCATTTTAAGTTTTAAGGATAAATAGAAATAAATTACAATAATTTTACAATGTGGCATAATAACAATACAGATTCTAACACAGTGCGCCTATAGAAGCAACGGGAAGATGGGAAGATACCGTGTTTTATTCTGCAACAATTCACTGTTTCGGAGCGCGTGAGTCTAATTGGTGACGTCACTGCAATTTCTGACGTAATTTTGTGACGTGTTGAGACGTTAGACGGTGTAACGTCTCTTTTTCTTTCTAAAATCGCCAGAAAAACGAACATTTGTCTTAGATACAGTTAAGAATATTGGCGGAGCATGAACGCGCTGACAAGAAGGTTGGGAGAGTTTGAATGAAAAGAATAGTTTTTCGGCGTTTTTGAGTGTTAGAATCGAAAAAGTTCAGCTCTAGCATTGAATTGTTGAGTAATAATTCACTGTTTGTCGGTCAGTTGTAAGTAGATATATCACTCGCGCTCCGCGCTTGTGATATGATCTACTTTACAACTGACCTCCAAACTGTGAATTATTACTCAACAATTCACTGCTAGAGCTGATCTATTTCTTAAATAGAATTTTTTACATTGTGTTTCTACATGAAGTTAGCCACACCTTACAATTCCAGGTTCGCCAATCCTCTAGTTTTTTTTTCGGCCTCGTAGTCAATCAGTAGGCTCAGCCTAGCCAATAGGCCTAATGTGGATGAAAACGGTCCCAAGGCGGAACTTCTGATTTGGTTCTTCTTATTTGTTTCATGTGCTGTTTGTCGCTTTGACTGTTTTGGTATATGGTTTGTTATGTTAAGGCTAGCCCTGACATTAAAAAATTGACAATATGTAAAAATACATGTTTAATAGTTTACGTATAATTTGTTCTTATTGTCAGGGGCAGGCGGCAGTTCGGTTTTGTTTCTTCTTGATTGTTTTATGTGTTGTTAGTTGCTATGTCTGCTATTGATATATTGTTAATGATGTTCAGGTAGCCCGTTGACCACCTACATGGGAAATGGCTGTTCACATGGTTGCTCCTTGTGTGGTCTTTGGTGGTGACTAATTTTGTGCTGTTTCGTTTCCACATGGTTTCTTGGGTTGGATCTGGAAATGAATTTTGTCAGTCCCTGAAAATTTTCCTTCTTACTTTTGACAGCCTGAGCCATAAGCGCACTAGCTTAATTCAACTGAAATTATAAACGGCTTTGACTTGTGTTTCCTTTTTTTTTAATCTGCAAGTATTTCAATACATGCAAAGTCGGGCACACTTTAAAGTCGTAATTTTTTTCCAAACAAAATCTCTGACGATTGATATGACGCTGATCTTAGGTCAAAGTAAACTTATGCACACGCTTACTTTAATCTTTGCGACAACACAAAAATGGGCTTGAATCTAGATTTTATTTAATCATCTAAAACCTACAGATTTGATAAGGAAAAAAGGACAAACATACTAGAAGAAAAAACCGCGTGTGCACGCCTTGTAAGCTATCACAGGTACCACCGCGGAGGTACCGATAAAAAGTTGTGACATGCATCCGGAGCTACCTATGACGATCCAAAAATAAACAAAAAAGGGTAGGTATTCGTCTTTTGTGATAAAATACATTATAACCAGAGAGTTTATTGAAAATCAAAAACTACTATTCGACCCTTATATACATTAAGTTCTGTCACACAATATATCCCAGGGAACTTAACAAATATACGGAACATTTGACTTTCGAAGTGGCTTTAAGGTCAGTCGAAAGTACTCAAAACAAGAACAAATCGGTTGTTTTAGGTCCTAACTGCACTATTCTTGCATAAGAGTCTGTTGATCTGGACACACTGACGTAAAGTAAACCTCCTTGCCTATTAATAAATGCCAATAAACTCCAAATCAGGTTGGATCTGTAAAAAAAGCAATTGGAGGTGCCTGTGATGAAATGGAAGTGCCTGTGATTTAAGAAAATATAGCGAAAATCTGAAGATTTAATTGTATTATTCAACGGTTCAATAATCTATCATAATGCAAATATCAAGCATATTTTTGTTAAAACGACAGACAATGATCATGAACTTATACAATCAGATTCTACACCCTGCTCTCAAAACCAAATTGGAAGTAATTAAACTTTGACAATAGTTCATAAAAGACACGCATGGTAAACGAATACTGAGCTCTCTCCCAGATAGGTGGTCATTCACCTACCCCAAATGAAAACAACGCTAACTTCTGTTTTATCTATTTTATATTTTAAATTACAAAACATACCAGAAAGCAAAGTAGGCAGCTGTACAGGTGACCTTATTGCCAGAAGACTACAGACAAGCGGACATAAGAACACGTAACATTGATGCTTCACAACAGAAATCCAAAATCCAAAGCATATCATCTCAAAGAGTTATTGCCCCTCTTGTTTCCATATCTGTTAGTCAAACATTGACGAGTTGTACGTAGCTTTTGAAAATTTACTGCCTAATTCAGTTTTAGAATAGTTATGAAATGCGCTTAAATAAGAGGCAACGTTTTTGTGAATGGTGATGACTGCCTGCTAGTCTTTCCAAATCGTTAGAAATTGTCGAGGTCACACGCCATGCTAGTGTAACGTGGGCCGACCTGCAAACAAACCCCGTCAGTGGAAAAGCATGCTCACCCACCAAGGGCGGTTTATTTGCTTATATACCCCAACATTTACTCGACCACAAACTACCGAGTTTGTAATTTGCATATCTGTGACCTTCTACCGTCACATTACTTTCCCCTCCGAGAAGTCTCGTCCCGAGACTTGGCCTGGGAATTACATGGGTAAGGCAACTCCGGTCTGGCAGTTGTCATTATCCCACCACTGCCACCAAATGTAACGTGGGCCGATCTGCAAACAACCCCGTCAGTGGAAAAGCATGCTCACCCACCAAGGGCGGTTTATTTGCTTATATACCCCAACATTTACTCGACCACAAACTACCGAGTTTGTAATTTGCATATCTGTGACCTTCTACCGTCACATTAGCTACTCGAAACGTTTGCATAAACAACAATGTTTCGGAAGATGACTTTTATGTAGTAAACGTGCTCTTTTGTTACCAAATTTGATGCAGTGGCTATTCGGAGGCTTTGAATTACACATAATTTACAATAAGATTCCGATCACTTCAACATACCAAAAGGTGTAATGTTGAGAATATGTCGCCTGCCGATGATGTAATCTGTAGGCCTTACGGATGTATTTGGATTCTAGAGCCAACAATTCAAAACTAGCCAGACTGAATCACTTGTAGCACCTATCACTCCAGTTACCACACAGTTTACACATACAGCGAGCGTCATACGACACATGCGAGCGACACGCATATGAGGTACCAAAAGGATCAACACTGTAGATACCTGTGACTGTATGCCTGATGATGGGTATCGGTAATTTTGACCCATTTGACACACCATACGTAGAGCTGGCATGACGTGTGACCTCGACAATTTCTAACGAGTTGGAATGACTCACAGGCAGCACCTCCCGGCCACAGGCATCACCATTCACAAAAATGTTAGCTCTTATTTAAGCGCACATTGCATAACGATTCTAACACTGAATTAGGCAGTTAATTTTCAGCAAATATGTGAAATTCGTCAATGTTTGACTAACAGAAGCGAAAACAAAATGGGCAATAACTCTTTGAGATGGTGTTTTAGGAATTTTAACATGGGATTTCATGATATACGCATTATGATAGCTTAATGGGACGTTGAATGAATGAATCTTTCCAGGCAGTGGTTTAGAGAAGATGTCAATATTTCCAGCTGCAATAACTATTCAGATTTTCACTATATTTGCTTACATCACAGGCACCTCCACACCATTGCAGGCACCTACAGCTGTTGTTTTGAAAATCAAGCCTTATTTGTAGTCAATCGACATTTATATTTGGGCAAGGAGGTTACCTTTACATCAGTGTGCCGAGAAAAACAGATTCGTGTGCAAGATCACTGCATTAAAGACCAAAAACGGCCGAATTGTTTATGTTTTGAATACTGTGGGCTGACATCAAAGCCACTTCAAAAGTCACATCTTTGGTTGATATGGAAAGTTCTGGGGATATGATGTGTTACAAAACTTTATGTCTATAAGGGTCGAATAGCACTTTTTGATTTTTAATAAACGCCCTGGTTATTTTATTTTTTGTCAAAAAAGAGGAATACCTACCGTTTGTTGTCATTTTTTTGACAGTCACAGGCAGCTCCAGATGCCTGTCACACCTTTTTATCGATTCCTCCGCCGGAGGTACCTGTGATAGTTTACCAGGCGTGGTGTGGGTACCACTTCAACAAGATGTATTGATGTATAATTCCTCTCTGAATATGGTATCAGCAAATTATTTGCTAGGAAATTGTGCTGAGAATAGTTAGTTGTAATTATTGTAGGATAAGCATGCAGATGAAAAATGAAACTTTTTTAAAAGTCATTAAAAATTTTAAATTGTCATTACCTAAATTGCAATCGAAATAGTGGTAAAGGTTTTGAAAAAGCTCGTATTTGGCATATTAAAGGTATATTATCTATTAAGTGTCTAAAACAAGGCCAACTATTTATTTTTCTCATTTTCTACAATAGGTCTCAAGAAACAGACTCTTCTTCATTTTTAGCTCGCCTGAACGAAAGTTCAGGAAGAGCTATTGTTGTCACCACGGCGTCGGCGTCCGCGTTCGAATTGGATGTTTTGGTTAAAGTCTTTTAAAGACCTATCTCTTTAACCCATGGATGGATTCTTTTGATACTTGCACTGTAGTTAGATTACGGTCCAAAGTTTAACATGGTACCACCCCCACCCCACTCAGTGACCTTGATGTCAAGGTCATGGACTTAGAAAATTTGGAGTTTTTTTTGACTGGATGTTTTGGTTAAAGTTTTGTAAAGCCCAATATCTCCTTAACCCATGGATGGATTCCTTTGATACTTGCACTGAAGTTAGATATTGGTCTAAAGTTTTCAAAGGTACTACCTTAACCCCCCTCAGTGACCTTGATGTCAAGGTCATGGACTTAGAAAATTGTCTTTTTATTGATTTGGATGTTTTGGTTAAAGTTTTTTAAAGACACATATCTCCTGAACCCATAGATGAATTCTTTTTATATTTGCACTGTAGTTAGAGCTACAGAATACTACCCCAACCCCGCTCAGTGACCTTGATGTCAAGGTCAGGGACTTAGGAAATTTTGGTCTTTATTAAAGTTTTGTAACTGATTCATAATGCTTTGCAGAGATTTAGTTTATACTTGAACTGATGTTAGACACTTTTTTTAGTTTTTACAAAACACCTTATACTTACCCCACTGGATGACCTTGAAGTTAAGGTCATCGACTTTGAATTTTGTCTTAAAGATTTTGGTTAAAGTTTTATATTTATGAAGACATAATTTCACAGTGCCACGATGACAGACTCAGTTGATACTAATACTTGATACTTGGACTGATGTTAGATAATGGTTGATGGTACAGCTTAGCCTCCCCCCCCCCCTCAGTTTTTTTTACCTCAAGCTCATGGACTTTGAAATTTTATTTCATTTTTTATTTTAATTTTATTTTAAGCCTTTTTTCTGAGATAGCTTTTGTTTATGTGCTTTTATTTTGGACATGCTTGCCTGAAGTTTTATGCATAGCAGTCCACACCACCATAGCGGCTATGTGATGGGCAAGCACCAATGCAGGCGAGCTATGCTGTCAGGCGACAGCTCTTGTTAAGCTAAATCATTTCTGACCGTTCAAGTTTTTCTTAACTATGGACGAGTACATCATAAAAAGCGTGAATCATTCGGAAACGTTTCGGCGAGTTTTGATAATTACTTTTGAAGCTAATTTGATGGGTCGTAAAACCGTATACAAGGGACTCTACAGGTTGTCTAAGTAATATCACTTAACTGATTCCAGTGGTAAGCGTAAATGACAGTAATACTTTTCAGCAGAAGCTAGAATGCACTAGAGGTTGCGCCAAGACTTGCTGAAATCTTGCATACCTATAAAATTAATGCAACACACCTATAGTTATCCGCTCGTATCATTTAATCCAGAGAATAACAAAAACCTAAAGCGAACATACACATGTCCACCTGTCACTTGGTTGAGCTATAATTACCTTTACATACGCAACACAAAGACAACCATGTCTATTAAAATGAAAAGTCTAATACATACACAATATACAGTAAACTTAAGTTTTGAATTTATCATCAAGGAAGTAAAGTATCAAGATTCAAGATTCAAGCATTTTTATTTTACGTTGGGTTTAGATCAGCAAATAACATCAGCTACATGAGCTCTTTTGCGACAAACATGTGTATAAAAATAACAAAAATGTCACACTAAACCTATTTAAAAATCTAGTAGAAATCTGAATTATTGCACATAATTATATACATGTAATAGGACAATGATCAATAGTAATTAGCCCTATATGTAAGCAATTTAAAAGAATATTCCACTAATCACATTTATACCATCCATCTCGACAGCAAGGCTTCGCACGAAAGAAGCTCGAAAGCATCAACAAAACAATTCTAAGAGCTCTATTCTTCAGTTTCTCTAATACCTCTGTATTGGTTTTGCTATAGAAATGCCAGCTTTGTGGACACTAGTGAAAATCAGATTAAACAAGCATATTCAACGAATTTATGTCCCCCGCCTTGGAAACTAGGTCTCCACTGTATATACACTTAGTGTTTGAGCTGGAAAAGCGGCTAAGTTAAAATGTGAAAAAGTAATAAAAAAAATATCGTGAGGATTATATCCAAACTACATGCATATCTTCAGACCATGATCAAAACACCTGACAGTGTGAAGTTTCAAAGGAATGGGCATAAAACTGTAGGAGGAGTTGCAAACACAAGGTATCCACTATCTATTCTTTTTTTTTTTTGTTATTTCTGGCTTGACGGGTTTCCTGTTATTTGAGTTTATATGCGGTAGTGGATTTGGTTTGCGGACTTTTTGCTTAACTAGTGCATGTTCATCGACGATTCATGTGCCTAGTTTTTGTAACCGATGTCTTTTAATATAGGAGCAATATGAAATGGCACTGAAATCTAAGCACCAATAAAGTTCTTGTATTTTTTTGTCATTTTATATCCGTTTTAATGCAGTCATTTAGGTTAATCTGATATGAATTTCTTTAAGAAATTGAACATGAAAAAAGCGAAAACGTCATGACCCAAAGTGTCTCTGTCTATCAATATCGTTATTTCTCCTTAGCATTTTGTTTTATTATCAAACAAATGTTAACTGATACAATTTAATACGGAGAGGTATATATCATATTATAAGGGAGAAATATACTATATATAAATTTAGAGCAGAAGGGGCGCCGTGATCGAATTTTTGTAGCGCTAGGTTTTAGTGCAGAAAGTCGCATTGCGAATCTCAACAACAACTCTTCTAAACATCTCATTGTTGACCCAGCAGTAATTGCTATCTGAGGTTAAAAGGCTGAAAAGAAGAAAGAAACTCGCCGTTCAAATATTTGCCTTTATTCAACTTGGTTTTTAGGAGGTTTTCATAATTCGACCTTTGAATATCACACAATCAAGATAAATGTTGAATATCCATAAAGCGAGTGCAGCATATTCTCAAAAATCTAATTACATATACGAATATGACCATTGGATAACCCAAAATCGAATTATATCCAAAATTCCTCGGGGATATTCAGTGCTATTTTCCGATATCACAAAATGAAATATAAGGTATCATAAAATGAATAATGGATATTCTAGTATGCATTATGGTTATCAAACAATTAGGAAAATTCAGTAAAAAGGTTTCTCACGTGGATATACATATCGATTCATTGATATCCGCAAAATAGTAAATAAATTTTAAAACGGTACCTCATTTATTTACGTCCCGTGATCATATACATCAGATGGGCCACTGACATCTCAGCAGAAAACCGGTAACAGATGGATGACTTGCGGTCTTACGTCTTTTGAACAGCATTTCAGCCATATTGTGGCGATGAAAGGGTGATTATGAAAGCCTCTGTGTAATGAAGCGCCATTTGGATTCGAACAGAATCTTGCCAAAAAGTCAGAATTCAAAGAGTTCATTAAATGATAGTTTTTGGGCTTATAGAAGTGTCAGCCTAGTACACGAAATTTGAAACTTTGATCAGTATAAGAAGGTTGACGTAATCGGCCATATACATATACTAAGATAAAAGTTATAACACTATAACCGAACATAAATTACTTTATTTAACTTACATAAGATTCGGCGATTCTCTTTGTCCTATCTTCAGATGCTGTACATGTTTGTCCGTCAAGAAGTTGCCAGGCAAAATGTTCGCTTGCAAACATATCAAGTGATTAAATTTGCATTTCTTCCATATCAAAGTACGCCTTGCTTAAGTTTGCACGACGTAAACACACAGACAATAAAAACATTTCAATACAGTTGAAATTTTATCTACTTTTATAAGACATTAAATCGTCTGCAGTATCTTTGTTGTAAGTAATGGCGGATTTTTGAAAAGAAAACAAACAAAAAACATCCAATATATAGAGAAAAAATACTCCGCATACGTCTAACGTAGAATATTCCTTTCAGCATTTTATTTATATAACGAATAATAAACTACTGCTACCGTCTTTGCTACGTAGACAAGGCGGGAGATCCCTTCCAAATTTAGATTCGGAATAGAGCGAGAAAGGTAATAAGGCCCCTGAAACACTCTCCCGAGTAAAGGGAAAGTCCAACGGCAGCCTAGGTATCATCATTTATACATGAATGCCAGATGCTGTTCACCGAATTTCAATTTCATGAGCCATTAGGTTCAAGAAAAAAAAGAGTTTTAAAGTATTTTGTCCATGTATGGGCTTGACGGCCATCTAGGTCATGTGTCAACAACGTCACACCTTAAGCAACTTTTCTCTTCTCATGGAGACTCAATATAAAATTTCACTTCAATCGACCCGGCAGAATTGGCAGAGAATAAGTCCGTAGTCGCTGAAAGAAGAGTGAATTATCGAAATCATCGAAACTTCATTTTTTCACTTTTTATTTTGCCCAAATGGACCTAATATTTAAAGACACTAACTTTTAAGTCGAAATGCATTCGATAAAATATTAAAAACGCTCTACGAAGATGATATCTATTACCTTGTTTGAGACGTTTTGCTGTCACAACTTTATTACGAATAATAAAGTCACCAACATGACCGGACACTCGCCGAACAAAACGAATAAGTTGAGACATACGAGGGGCGTTCGAAAAGTTTTGCAAAGGGCGTAATTTCTTGATAGCCACTATAAAAACATAACAGTTACTACTGATAGGAAAAAACAAATGAAGCTATGTTTTGCCTACAGAACTTTGCAAACGCGGTATATTTTTCCTAAAGGACGCGTTTTATACCCTTTTCAAAAGAGGTATACCCTACAGATACTGCAGAATTTTACTTTAGTAGGCTGTAATTTATATATCAGCAGTCTTTGGATTCTTATAATCTTTGCTGCTTAAAGACAATGCCCAGCCAATATTGTCCTGTAAATATCGCGGAAATTATATTTAATATGGGTTCCATACTGTACGGTAAATATGTATTATCCGTATTTCACGTAATTGCAAATTCTCCCTTCCTACTAAAGTTATTATGATTTTGTAATAGAAACAAGTCTATTAGTATTCGAAATATTATGAGCAGCCTTTGCATGGCTCAACTAAATTCTGTCAATAAATTCAAATTAAGGCAAAATATGAAACTGCTACAATCTTTCAAAAATGACGTTAACGTCGACTTTGATAGCGTCCATAAAAACTAGCATTACTTTGCAAGGAATGAATCGATAACAGTTGCAACCCTTCTGACTTTTGTATGGATAATAAAGGCAACGATGGGCATTCAGTTGACAGAGATTTTTTTTTGTATGTACAACGATATTCGAATTGAGTGCCTAACACTGAAAAGATTTTGCATGTGCAATTAGCCCAGAGGTATGACTGGGGCCTAATAAAATGCAATGTACGTCAGTAAGAAAAAGTGCCTTTGTAAAGTGTTTGGCATCATTGTAAAGACCAAATGTAGTGCTTTCAGCACATGCATAGCATTTGTACCCAGCATGCCCCTAAAACTGAGTTATGAGGCGATTTGCAAATGTTTTCGAACGCCCCTCCTATAAACACCGCATGATGTAGAACGGGATATATCACCTTCTAATGATGAAAATTAACAATATCAAAATAAAATCTTCTCGTTTATCGTAAATTTTAGTTGTAACAAAACCATCCGATATAGATAAATGTAAATCCAAAAGTGAGACCTCGATATCTGAGACGCTTGCCTAATTTAACTGAAATTCAGAAAGGTAAATTTGATTGACCATGCTTTCAAAGAAGTTATTGTCAATATTCAACAGTTAATTTTTTCAACAGCAGATGAGCTAAATAAAGAGGCTCTCTAATTGAGAAACCTTCTGGGTATGGTAAGTACCATGTGAATATTTGGTACAGAATACCAGTGAAGCGTCCAACCACAATGTTCTTTTAATTCATGAATGAGTCCGATACATACATGTACATGTAGTACGTTACTGGAATAATTGAATCTCGATAAAAATGATATAATTAAAGTAATTTGATACACTTTCAGGGCCAGCAATTCCGCTTCTTTCATCTGTACTTCACTTTTGAATGAGGATCAGCTCTAACAGCAAAGAATTTGCACTTCTAAGAGCAAATTCTTTGCTTTAAGAGACCAAATTTAGAATGACTTCATCATCCAGAGAAGCGAGCAGAAAATCACAAAACTTGTTCACTTTGGTTAAAATGGCGAAAAACAAACAACACCCCCCCACACACACACACACAAAACAACAACAACAAAAAGCAACAACAGCAAAACATGAAGGTGCACCCGCCTCAAAGTTAAGACAGAATCCATTACCGAGTCCAATTTAGTAGTACTTGACGTAGCACCTTACTATAACTAGCACTACTACTTAAAGATAAGACATTAGCAGAGATAAATCAAGGTGTCAAAGTTCAAAACAGTGTCCAGCTAACAGTGTTGACATTGGCATTGATAATCTGTAAGTAATGTCAGAATATTTCCTTTAATCATCTTGAGTCATTGCATCGTTCTTCAAACGAGAAACATAAAACAATAATGAGTTTCCGTAGTTTGAAAGCACTGCAGATCAGTTTTCCTTAGTTTGAATGAAAATGAATATGGATGGGAACATTTCTTCATTGTTTTCTTGTAATATTTTGTATCATTTCAGAGAAATGCATTTACGTACATGTAGATAGTGGATGCATACATTATGCAAAAGTTAGTGTGATCTTATCAGTTCAACCCGGAAGTTTGTTATATTGTAGTTAAAAGGATCTATTGTTACATCAATTGTGTTTGCCATCCTCATATGGGCCATTAGTTTACTCATCTAACTTTTTATGGGGCATTTGCATGATACAGTAATATTTTATACTTCTTGAATTGGGTCCCGAAGATATTTAATATTGTCATATCTGTTGAAAATTGTCATTGAAACCTTGTACTTTCTATTGGTCTATTTGGCAAAATTTTAGTACCCACTTGCGTATTTGCGTAAAGGTAGCCACCCCATTATTTATTGAAATGCGTAATGAGAAAGATATTTTACAGAATTAATTCAAATATACTTTACGGCAGCGTATCTTGAGTCAAGTCTTAGCTGTTTACGCAAACTGATGCACCCCTTTGTCATGACGCAATGTAATATTGTCTTTTTCAGGCCCCGTGTATACAGCTAACGGAGGTATGTTACCCCATACAGATTTAGACTATAAAGGCAATGTTTACATTGTTTGGTTGGGGTAGCGGGGTTCGGGGTCGGAAAAAAAAGGAGGAGGAGTCAGATAAGAAGTAGAGGAAGAGATGAACAGTGTGAGGCTATGCTCTCTGGGTGAGTTGAGCATCTGCTGGTTGAGCTCATCGTGCCCATAGCCGCGACTTCGGATCACAGATTCCCGGGTTCGAGTCCTGCAACAATCGAAATTCCGTCCGAACTTAAATTGCGCTTGAATTTCACAAAGCCCTTCATAATCACCCATCCATTAATTCGCAAGTCATCCAGCCATCAATACGCAATAGCAATGGTTAAAAATAGCAAGAAATGACCTAAGCGACTGCACATAATGCAGTATGACAACACGGCTGCGTCCTAGAAGAACTTAGCAAGCCAAACGATGTAAGATAAACTGAAAAAGTGGGTGGGGTAATTACACCCTTTATATCTATAAATATGCTAAAGTCCTTATTATTGAAAAGATATTGCTTAATATCAGTAATAGTAGTGTGTATGTCAGTTTAAGCATAGTTATCAATTAAAGTTTCGATATATTAGAAAACCGAAAAAAATGACTTATTTTCAGAGACTGAAAAAATCACGTACCCCTCTTGATAAAATCGGTTTAAATTAGTCTAGAGGCATGCTAATTTTTCAAAATAACTCTTAAGATGTCTTTACAGTACACAAGTCTACATATTAATGCCAAATAGTTCAACTTTTGCTGCCCAAGGAAGGTGCAATAATTTGTCGAAAAATAGGCAAATTTGCATAGATATTGTCAGAGGTCCTTACCCATTTTAAGTTAAAAAGAAAGAACTCGACATAGAAGATGTAAACGATCTTCTAGAAATAAAACAACTTCTTTTTGATTTTGAAAAAGTTACAACGAAATCATAATTTCAGTACTTAATTTTTACAGATGGTCACTTCTTAAGAACAACTACGGGGTCAAAGGGTCACAAACATTTTGTAGATCGCCATGGCAACCGGATATTTCTCTCAGGTTCAAATATGGCCTAAGGTTAAAGCGTCCTCTTTTAACTTTTAATACCATGATTTTGACTGATTACTATAGCATGTGACGGTCGCAATAGATCATCATGGTTAAGCATGCGCATATATATACTTGATGATACATGTAAAAGTGAGTAGTGTCTTCGGACTGAAGCTCGACATCAGCACGTGGGGAGTAATACCAATTTGCTTGCCTGTGCTGTTGACCAATCCGGTACTTTACAAAATGGCTGTCGACCGAGAATTCGGTCATGAGTAAAATACCAATAACGGTAAACGATAGTATTGTTAATGGCTGTCGACCGAGCTTATACTGCTGTCGATTGATTCGGTCTACAGCCATCTTTGCATGTATGGTACTGTATGATATGGACTGGCTGGGCCCAACAGCACAACCTTTAGGGATAGGGTAAGGTTAGTGGTATTACCCCCGTGATCATCACATCGGATTCTTTCCTCGATGGCGAAATATGACCTGGAACTGGAGGGTCAATTTCAAGTTTCTGTTGACTACGTCAGCCGTATATTTATCACCTCTGTAAACGTAATTTTTAGAACAACATTGTCAGCGCTCTAGCGCCTCCATTTCTTAAGGGATTTTGAAATAACTTCACACAAATGTAGGGCATGACAATATCTCGAGCAAGATCGACTTTCAGGATGCTGCACCTAAGGTCAAGGTCACTGTGGCTATTTTAGAAATACATTGTCAGCGCTCTAGCGGCTACATTTCTCAGTGAATTTTGAAATAACTTCACACAAATGTAGGGCATAACAATATCTCGAGCAAGTTTGACTTTCAGGGTGCTGCGCCCAATGACAAGGTCACTGTGGCTTTTTAGCTCACCTGAGCCTTTAGGCTCATAGGTGAGCTTATAGTATAGCCAGGCATCCATCGTCCGTCCGTCGTCCGTCGTCCGTCGTCCGTCAACATTTTCAAACATCTTCTCTGAAACCACTGGGCCGATTGAAGCCATATTTCATATGGAGCCTACCTAGGTCGGGGGAACGAAAGTTTGTTCGCGGTATCTGGGTCACATGACCAAGATGGCCGCCACGCCCATATATAGTAAAAAAATCTTCTCCTCCAGAACCAAAAGGCCTATGACCTTGAAACTTGGTATGTAGCATCGGGCATGCAGGCCCATCACAGTTTATACAAATGATGACCTTGCGTTGACCTTGACCTAATTTACGGCATGGTCAACTTTGGTACGTTAGGCTTTTATATGGGAAAACGCTTAAATAGTGGATTTCTCAGAAACTATTTAAGTCTAAGGTTTAATACTTGGTATACATGGTCGACTAAATGACCCAATGAAGATATTATGTCACTAAAGGTCAAGGTCATTCTGTCGGACCATCCGTCGTCAAGATTTTCAAACATCTTCTCCTCTGAAACCACTGGGCCGATTGAAGCCAAATTTCATATGCAGCCTCCATGGGTTCGGGGAACGAAAGTTTGTTCGCGGTATCTGGGTCACATGACCAAGATGGCTGCCACGCCCATATATGGTAAAAACCCTTCAAAAATCTTCTTCTCCAGAACCAAAAGGCTTTTGACCTTGAAACTTGGTATGTAGCATACGGCATGCGGGCCCAACATAGTTTGTACAAATGATGACCTTGCGTTGACCTTGACCTAATTTACGGCATGGTCAACTTTGGTACGTTAGGCTTTTATATGGGAAAACGCTTATACAGTGGATTTCTCAGAATCTATTTAAGTCTTAGGTACAATATGTTGGATACATAGTCGACTAAATGACCAGCTGAAGATATCATGTCACTAAAGGTCAAGGTCATTCCGTTGGACCATCTGTCGTCAAGATTTTCAAACATCTTCTCCTCTGAAACCACTTGGGAGATTGAAGCAAAATTTCATATGGAGTCTCAGTGGGATGGTTTATATGCGGGGTCTGGGTCACATGACCAAGATGGCCGCCATGCCAATATATGGTAAAAAACTTTCAAAAATCTTCTTGTCCAGAACCAAAATGCCTATGACCTTGAAACTTGGTATGTAGCTTTGGGCATGCGGGCCCATCATAGTTTGTACAAATGATGACCTTGCGTTGACCTTGACCTACTTTACGACATGGTCAACTTTGGTATGTTAGGCTTTTATATGGGAAAAGGCTTACATAGTGGATTTCTCAGAAACTATTTAAGTCTAAGGTACAATATATGGTATATATGGTCAACTAAATGACCAGATGAAGATATTATGTCTCTGAAGGTCAAGGTCATTTTGTCGGTCTGTCCGTCATCAAGATTTTCAAACATCTTCTCTGCTGAAACTACTGGGGAGATTGAAGCCAAATTTCATATGGTGTCTCAGTGGGATAGGGGAACTTAAGTTTATACCAGGGGTCTGAGTCACATGACCAAGATGGCAGGCATGCCCATATATGGTAAAAACCCTTCAAAAATCTTCTTCTCCAGAACCAAAAGGCCTATGATCTTGAAACTTAGTATGTAGCATTCAGCATGCGAGCCCATCATAGTTTGTACAAATGCTGGCCTTGCGTTGACCTTGACCTAATTTACGACATGGTCAACTTTGGTATGTTAGACTTTTATATGGGAAAACGCTTATACTCTCAGAAACTATTTTCTCAGAAACTATTTAAATCTAAGGTACAATACGTGGTATATATGGTCAACTAAATGACCAGATGAAGATATTATGTCACTGAAGGTCAAGGTCAATTTGTCGGTCTGTCCGTCATCAAGATTTTCAAAACATCTTCTCCTCTGAAACCACTGGTCTGATTGAAGCAAAATTTCATATGGAGTCTAAGTGTGTTTGGGGAATAAAAGTTTGTTCTCGGGATCTTGACCAAGATGGCCACCATGCCCGTATATGGTAAAAACTCTTCAAAATCTTCTTCTCCAGAACCAAAAGGCGTATGACCTTGAAACTTGGTATGTAGCTTCTGGCAGTCAGGCCCATCATAGCTTATACAAATGATCGTGCGTTGACCTTGACCTTATTTATGACACTGTCAACTTTGGTACATTGTGTAGGCTTTTATATGGGAAAATGCTTAAACAGTGGATTTTTCAGAAACTATTTAAGTCTAAGGTACAATATTTGGTGTATATGGTTGACTAAATGACCAGATGAAGATATTTTGTCGTTAAAGGTCAAGGTCATTCTTTGACTTTTGTACAAGGTCATTGAGATCCTGTCACCCGTCAACATTTTCAAACATCTTCTCAGAGGCCACTGGGGTCAATTGAAGCCACATTTCACATAGAGCTTCACCGGCTTAAAGAAACCATAGTTTGTTCAGATGGTCTTGGTCACTTGACCAAGATGGCCACCATGCCCATATATGGTAAAAACTCTTCAACCGTCTTTTTCTCGAGAACCGAAAGGCCTATAACCTTGAAACTTGGTAGCGGTATGTAGCATTGGGCACTCAGGCCCATCATAGTTTATACAAATGATTACTGTATTTCATATGGAACTTTTATACTGGGTCAAAGGAATCAAAGTTTGTTCAGATGGTCATGGTCACATGAACATGGTGGCCACCACGCCCATATATGATAAAATCCCTTCAGAAATCTTTGTCCAGAAACAAAGGCCCAGTGACCTTGTGATTTGGTATATAGAATTGGGACTCAACATTAATCCCCAAGGGAGGGGGTTATCTGCCACTGCCCTGGTGCTATATACATGTATAAAAGCATTAAAATATATACCAGGACCCAGTGTCAGGTGAGCTACAGGACCATTGATCCTCTGGTTTAAGAAAAACTTTGTCATCGCTCTAGCGCCTACATTTCTCCATCGATTTTGAAATAACTTCACACAAATGTAGGGTATGACAATATCTCAAGCAAGTTTGACTTTCAGGGTGCTGGGCTCAAATTCAAGGTCACTGTGGCTATTTTTAGAAAAACTTTGTCATCGCTCTAGCGCCTACATTTATCAATGGATTCTCATATATCATTATATGAAAGGTGAACATCATAGAGATAGATTCAATAGGTGCAAAAGTGCTGGTACCTGTCAGCATTCTAATGCTTGTCATGACTGAAATATTTTCTATCATGTGAGATCTAATCCCCCGAATGCATACAATACTGTACCTTAATGTCAGAGTCATATACGACCTTTACAATAAGGTCACAGGCTTTTTTGTGGTAGGTTATAGTGCAGTGGTTAGCGTGCTGGCCTTGCAATCCATGTGTCGAGGGTCCGCTCCTCCACTTGTCCAGTCCTTCGGATGAGACTCACCTTAGCTGTTAGTGGGACATTAAACTCAAATCAGTCATTAAGCAATCACAGGCTTTTTGTTTTTTCATTCACATAACTATTATATGTCATGAAATTCACCAGTTCAGTGTTTGCCCACACCAAGTAGTCTTGTGCGAGGGGATTTGTATCGCCTGCGATGCCTTGTTTAATTAGTTGTTAAATGTTTTTCGTATAATTTGCTTAGTCTGTTGTAACCCTTCTGTTAGTCTAAATTATTTAGTTCAGAAAGATAGCTGAGTTGCCACCTATTTGGGAAAGAGCTGCTGACTCGGCTAATCACTTGTAATTTATTGTTTGTTGGGATGTCTTTGTCAGTCTTTCCCTTTGATGTGGGGGATAGGGTTTGGGATCTGATTCATTCAGTTCCTGAAGTGTAGTTACTCTTTAAATTTACCCTATTTAAAAAGTATTTATGCATGGCGGCCATCCTGCTCATGTGACCCAGAAGTCCCGAACAAACCTTCGTTCTTCTGCCCTATGGAGGCTTTACATGAAATTTAGCCTTCATTAGTCCTGCGGGTTTGGAGATTGAAGATGATCTTTGAAATTGGTGGACGACGGCTGGATGACAGAGTCTGCTTATAGTATAAGCCTACAAGTAAGCCTGTTGGTTCAGGTGAGCTAAAATTGCATCACCATTTTGCAGATTGTATATTTTCCGGTCCTTAGGATCCCTGGACTCATTCCGAGTCAATTTAAAAATATAGCTCCGCTAAAACCGGTACTAGGGGCCATGGGCAGAGTTGCAACATTAAAGAATTGCAGTTAGGCGGACCTAATTAAACCGAGTCTGCAATTAACGTTTCTCTGATGCGTCCCTTGCTTCCGCAGGATCATCCTTCAGAATGTATTGCAGAATGTCGAATATTTTGTCCATATGAAGATTATAAGAATGTACAATGTAATTGTAATTTCCTTGTCATGATAGGCAGCATAATTAACTATGTTTTCTTTCTAAATTTAATAATCCTTAAAAAAGCATATTGTCATTCATCAAATGCTTCCATCGTAAAATATCTTTATAAATTAATGTTACTTGTGAATTAACTTAATAGTCTATCCGGAAACAATCTATCGTATCATTGCGCGAATATGAGATGTAAAGTACATCTCTGTTACCATCATATACGATGTCTCGCGGACTTCTAAGAGGGTCGATTCTTGACAATATTATGGGATTGCTTTTCAAATCAGGTTAATAAACACATATCTCCTTTGTTCGATAGTAACAAACATAGACATCCCCATCCTTGTCCCCGGTGAGAGCATAAGGTTTTTTTCCTTAACATCAATTGTCTTGATAAGATGCCCTTCATTAGGATCAATCATAGTCAGTGTATGTTTACTCCAGTCACTCACTAGCAGTTGATTTATCATCAGAGGTACTAATTGTTACTGAACGAGGTCTATCGAACACCTTTTGTCCTTTGTGATCAACTGATATTGACCATTTCTCTTGACCATTTATTCTATCATTTTTACGAATGGCGGTTCAGCGACACATGTAACGATCAGATTACCTTTATAGTGTGTCATACCAGTAACCAAGTATCCAAGAGATACAGACCTGTCTATTGAAATGTTTGTCGGGTCGGAGATATTTAAGATGTAAAGTTTCTTGTCATATGTACTTACAGCTGCTGTTTGATCATTAATAACACTGATACCATACGTTCCTACGGAGATGGTCAGACAAAAAACTAACTTATTATTCTGTGATAATGCCTTCACTGATTTATTTTTTCTACCACTGATCAGAACAACACCATTACTTGTTACAGCTATACATTCAGTGTTACATTTCTCTTTGTCTTGATTTCTAATATCTAAAAATGACATTTTATTGACCCTGATTTGAGAAATGTCACACGTATTTTTACTGATCCCTGCCTTTCTTGTTAGTGCTGATGCCTGTGGAAAAGCCGTCTCTGGAAGAGATTGAGGATAACCCAGATGTAAGAATATTTCCTTAACATCCCCCAGGTATTTACCAATGGACAGAAAGGTTGATATCTCAGAGCTGGGTGAGAATAAGAGAGTTATTTTTTACTCTCTTTGTTAATTTTTTCTCTATTGTCGATTTGCATCCTCTGACTTTGTCAACAATTTGCTGCATCCTGACAAACACATTTTGATCAAATTTGATATTAAGGTTTTGATTGATGTCACAAGTGGTTTCATCTAGAAAATTAATAATATTATCAAGAGTCGAAATTTCCTCGGCAATGCATGCTATTCTCTGTTTACAAACCTCAGATATATTGGAAACAATATCCTTAAAGAGCTTCTGAGCGCCAGAAATTAATTTATCTCGGTCCTCTTTACCCTGCCTTATAAGACCTTCTTTTCGATTTTCAATGTCAGTAACGTTGCTTTCAAGACCAGCCTTTGTAGATAAAACGTTTTGTTTTAAGGTATCTACAAGATTTCCAAACTGCTGAATATCAGGAGAACCGAGAATCTAACAGAGTACAGAAAGTAGAGATGAACTACAATTTAGATGTGTCTGTTTCATACATTCACTGCATATCATTTCTCCGTGATCACAACAGTAGTTGTTTGTCACAACTCCAGCCTGCGTAGCACAATCGGGGTATTTGACGGGTTTTTCATCTTGCGATTTTGGCATTGTTCCTTCTCGTAAAGTTTTATGATTCTTTGAAGCCGGAAAGAGTCGGTGGTGTTCATTACACGCGTTGCACATGAAACTGTTACATTCTGAACAATAAACGTCAACTCTGGTCATGTCTCCTGTTCTATCGTAACAAATATCGCACCAAGGATCTATATATTCGGTAGAAGTTCCGTGTTCAGACTCGCCATAATCAAAATCTTCCAAACTTGTGTCTGTAGCCTCTGCCATTCTGAAAACATATTTAGAGATTATATTATTTTAAAAGTCTTTATCAGGCCATTCAGATAATATCATTCAACTTGCAATTCGGAATCATTTGCATTATTGTGTTAGAGTTATTTCCAGATTTCAGAAGTAGTTTGGCAGTTTTTTGTAAAAATGTTGATGTAAATTTTAGAAAACATCGGAAACAATGGTGATGATTGTTTTTTCTAATTTCCCTAGATGTTTTTTTTTTTTTTTTTTTTTTTTGGGTTTGATAGTGACAGGCCGCAGATCTCGTGCAACATTGTGAAGTAGCCATATTTATTTTTTATGTGTGCTATGTCCTGTGTTTGTATTTTAATCACCCCATGAGGGTAATTATCTTTTACATCCTAGGGCATGGTTTATGTATGTTCTTTTCACGTGAAGTACGCAAGACGAATCTTTGCACACGATACCAAAACGGTTTAAGTCAAGGACACATGAAACGTGATTTAACAATAGGTCTTTGAAGGCCCACGTACGTAATCGGCCATAATCTAAAACAAAAGTTATAATACTGTAACAGATCATTAGTAAATTTATTTTGAAACTGATACATACATGAGTCTGTGATTCGCTTATTCCTGTCTTCCGAGGCTGTACATGTTAATCAGTCAAGAAGTTGCCCGGCAAAATGTCCGTGTGCAACCATCACGTGGTTAAATTTGCATTCCTCTTGTATCAAAGTGCACACTTACTGAAGTTTACACTACACAATAAAAACATTTCAATACACTTGAAATTTGATCGAGACATAAACACGGTGTATAAGAGGACAGTGACCGAAACCGGATATTGTGACTCTGTCCGACCCCGAACCACAGTATTGCGGGAAACAAATCAGGAAGGTACCTGCGTTTCTAAGCCATTTTGAGCCGTGCAACAAAACTTTAGCCATCGATGGCCGTTATAGGAATAGCATGTGATAGTAGTTTTTCGACTGTTGAAGGGAAAAGACAAATCGTATTCTTTGAGAAACTGTAGAAGTCATATTATGTCAGTCGATCGTGGCAAAAAGACTATGCTCAACTCAATCTAGGGTAAATAATTTGAGTTTTATGACACAGTTTCGTGCCTGTGAAAGCCGATATTTTATTAAAAAGAATCAAAAATCAGTTTTCTAACCTCTTTCAACCTTTTATAGGTCAGTTTACACTATCTGTCATTCTCAAGGACTTTTTTTCTCTCCCACCCTTTACATCGTGACTGTCCGCAGTATCGCTACTGTACGCAATCAATTATTATCAAAAATGAAAGTTTGATGTCCGAATTATTGTTCACACAACAAGTGTCAAGTAGGCTATTAATTTGGTTGTCGCGGATGTTTGCACAATTTTAGTTATTTTAAAACTAATATTTAAGAAATAGATCCGCTCTAATAGTGAATTGTTGAATAATAATTCACCGTTTGGAAGTCAGTTGTAAAGTAAAGTTGTAAAGTAGATAATATCTCGGAGCAAGTGATATATCAACTTACAACTGACCGACTCAAGTGACCGACTCTTATTACTCAACAATTTACTATTAAGGCTGACTTATCTTTATTTTAAGATATAAATATTGCAGAAAAGAGTATTCATTTTCTTCATATTCTCCATCTTAGATCGTATATGGGAAAAGGGGAGACTCTGATCATATTGCAAAGAAGCGCAGGCTGATTTGAGTCATCACTGCTTCCATGCAATGCCGGTAATATAAAGCCGCGTCCAAAACTGGATTGTAACAGTGCAAAGAGGCTTTCACACTCCCCTCTCTCTCTCTTACACAAAACCCTCTCTGTGTCTCTGTCTCTCTCTCTCTCTCTCTCTCTCTCTCTCTCCCTCTCTCTCTCTCACCTTGTCAGTTTCTCCACTAGCACAAATTCCAGGCTTTGCAGAATCATTGGAAAATTTCCTCAACTTTGAGGCAATTCAGTGAAGTAAAATTATACGATGCTCTAGTAATTAACCCTTTAACTCATACCTCTTCCTGCTGTTGTATGATTTACATTATATATAATCCTATTCGGTCATTCATCGCACTCAAAGGCTTGACGAAATGAAAAGAATCAGTCAAATCAAGCATCAATAATTATGTTCTACGCTTTTTGGAATTCAGGAATCGGACTTCAGAATTCAAAATTCGAAGTTTGAAATTTAGAAATCGGAATTCAGAATTCGGAATTAGGAATTGTGAAGTACATGTGCTACGGTCAAGTGGTAAGAGATTTTCTGCTTTAGAGCGTATTCTATAATCATACCCGCAAACAAAAGGCAGCCATGAGTTTGAATGACAGATGAATAAACTATATTTCATAATAATGTTCAAAATTCAAGCCAATCCTCATAGAAGATAGAGCATGATTCAATCACCTGTTCGGAGAGAAAATCCACGACTTTTAGCGAGTAGATTATTAACTGAACAGGCGGAGAATGAATGTTTTATCTTAAATATATCAGAGGCATCCGTGTCAGCCTGTTTTTTTTAAAGAAGTATTTCTTGCACAAATTTTATTCACTTCACATGCTCGATGCAAACTGAAACAGTTCGAGACATGTGTATGAAATAAATTAAGTTATATGAAAATGTCCTTTTAGTGTAGTAGGACGGATTACAAAATATAAGTAGCCAAAAGGGTACTGAGCGCTTACCTGAGAGCCAGCATGATAAGTACCTATGAAGCCAAAAGTCATATCAAGCCACATCTCGAACTCATTTTGAACTTTAGGCCTATAAGTATGATATGATTTGATAAACAAAGAACAAACTCCAAAATGAGGAAAATTGAGGAGTGACTGAGTGAGTGAACTCGGGTTTAACGTCTCACCAACAACGAGGTCATATGGAGACGGGACCTCGGTTTAAAGTCTCATACGAAAGACCGGAGAAGCGGGGGATCGATCTTGCGACCCCTGGATTTGTAGTCTGGAGTGTTATCCACTACGCTACAGTCGCTCCTGAAAATCGAGGAAGAGCCAATTGAAATTGAAGGCGCTATCAATTGGACAAGGTGAGATATGGGCTTTCTTGGCATTCAATTGCAAGAAAATTCAACATGACAAGCCTGATTTCGCCTAACTTTGAACTCCTTTGAGGCTTTATCCATGGCCTTGGTACCTTCAAACTTGATGACGATCCAATTACAACTGAAATCATTATCAATCGCAAAATCAGTATCCAATTATAACTTCGTGGCTCTTTGTAGTAGTCTTTCTTAGATCACAATTAATCGGACAGTATTTAAATGAAACTAGCAATACTGCGGACAGTAATACAATTTTGGGTCCATTGACATAATGCCTTGTAAAGCATATTACGGAAACATCGGTACAGGAAAGGGGTTTGAAATACATGTATATGAGAACTGTTTCTCGAACTGAATCGGTTCAAATTATGACATAAAAGACTCGATAGCAAGTCATAAAGGTCTGGTTTTTGAACCTTAATCGATGCGAACGTAGCCATATCGTCATGATCGAGTAGCACAATGTGGCGTCTACAGTTTCGCAAAGAATTCAATTTGTCTTTTCTCTTCTACAGTCGAAAGGGTACTATCATATGTTATTCCTACAACGGCCATCGATGATTACATTTTTATTACACGGCTAAAACTGCTTAGAAACGCAGGTAACCTATCTGAATTGTTGACAGCAATACTGCGATTTTGGGTCGGACAGAGCCACAATGTCCGGTTTCGGTCACTGTCCGCTTATACACTAAAATCATTTTGCAGTATCACGTTTATTAAGGTGAACTATTGAAAGAAAAAAATACACGCCGTATATGGAGTAAAACTCCTTTCGGCTTGGTGGCTACATGCTGTATAAAAACACTTAGATTGTTCTTCCCCTCGTAAACATAATGAAGCCACAACTATACGATAGATAAATAGCAGAGTTCATAGCGTCTATTTATAGCATACACGCTGACGTAATGGAAAATGGTACGCCAACTACTAAGCTTTGTTTCACGACGATATAAAATCAATATATACAAGTTTAGCTTTCGAAAAAGCCTGAGAGGTTATCCCGTAGCAACGACTCTTTTGGATGCAAGTGGTGAAGTAGAAAACCGGCAGCAATACAAGTTAATTTTGTTGTATTCTTAGACTTTGTTGAAGTTGTAGTTAATTGGCGAGTTTGTCTTTTGGTTTCTTCTTTTTGTCTAGTAATTACTTGTAACAGGTGAGCTTCAATGCAATGAATTTTTGTTTTGTTAGGCGACTTGTACTGTTTAGTGACAGTTCTTCTTAAGTGGACTGTACTCTAAGGTAGTTGCTGTTATAAGGTGAGATGAAGTGTTCATGATAAGTTTACAGCTCATGCCTTAGTGATGCTGGGAGGACTCTGCAGCTGGGTGCGCCAAAATATGGGAGCAAATACCGGGGAATAGAGGGACCCATAATTTAGCAAAAGGAAACGGCGTACAATCGAGTACGAATTCTTAATCTAATATGATTATTCCTGAGAGGGATAACTAAACTCGAGGATAACCAAAAATGAACAGAGCATTACAGGCTGTAGTAATAATCAGACGCGCTTTTCCAGGGATGCGCAATCGCATGAGTAGAACTCTACCTATGATCAATATACTGTTTAACCATCGTAATGCGGTAGCATTTATGAGGGGAGACCAACCCATAAAAGACTAAGTCTTATATTCAAACTATTTATGTAACGAATTATGAACCTACTCCTACTATCTTTGCTACATAGATATTGCAGGAGATCAGTCGGATAAAACAAGAGGGTCATGGGGCCCTGAATCACGCTCCTGAGTAAAAAGGTAAAAAAGGTCAATCTAGGGATCATCATTTAAACAAACCTGATAGTCAATCCCAGGTGCTGTGCGCCAAATTTCAATGCCAAGGCCATTTGCTTCTGGAAACGAAGAGTTTCAAAGTCTTTATACCATATACGGCCTTGACGTCTATCAGGGTAAAATGACGACAACATTTTTATTTTCGATTCCTGGAGGCTCAATGCGACATTTTTCTTCAGTCGGTCCAGCAGCTTTGGCAAAGAATAAGTCTGCAGTAAAGAACTTTGTCAAAAGTCAAAGGATGCCTTTGATCGCGACACTCGAACATATTCATGGCATTATCTAATGTTATTGCTTCGATGCTATTGTTGTTGGATTGTGCTTAAACGTCCCAGTAAATAATAATTCCGTCATGTGGAGACGCTGCCTCCAAATTCATAGGACATTTACCCGACCTGAGATTAATGACACTCAGGTCTTGCAAGAGCTACTAGCAGCTCTACCGGCGAGACACCAGTGAGCTCATCTATTTCGCGGGCCCGATTGGCGGGGCCAAATGTTTTGCATTGCCTCATATAAAAGCGTAAAAGCACAGGGAGAAAAATATCCTTGCCATGAAAAAGGTCAAGGTCATCCCAGGGTCATCATTTGAAAAACTTTATGGTACCTGAGTACAAAATGCTATATTCCAAATTTCAAGACCATTGATCATTTGTTCTAAAAGAGATTTTTAAAGAGCTTTACCATATATGGGTGTGGCGACCATGTCGGTCTGATGATCGGGACCAGAATTCATTTAGGATCCTCCACGGGTCGGGGAAACGCAAGGTTTTTTTCAAAGGATCCTGGTCAGTTGACCAATAAGGCCGACATCCCATTTACGATAAGAAATTTTAAAAACCTTCATCTCCGGAACAAAAAGATAAATGGCCATAAAGCTTTGTATATGGCATTGGGTACTCAAGTACTATCAAGTTAATTTCAACCGATGACCTTGGTTTGATCTTGACCTGTTTTGCCGAAAGGCATTATGAGGTTAAGTTTGATCAGATCTGGGTCTCGATTGTATGAAAAACAAAGGACCTGGTATGATAAGGCCCATATTTGGCCCCCAGAAAACTCATTTTTCAAAAGTCTTATTTCCATAATAAAAATGTATTCATATGAAAGTTCAAACCTTGAATGTAATAGCAAACACAAAATTTACCAGTTCTTGCACAAAATATTTGTGATATTTGTACTAACATACCCATACCCCCAGCGGATTCTGACGAAAATGACGAATTTGGTAGCCTTTGTGGCTTTCAAAATATATGAGCCCGGCCTCCAGCACATTTAATATTTTGTATACAGATAAAATTTTAATATATTTACATGCCATGAAAATATTAAATGTGCTGGAGACCGGGCTCAATGTTTATTTTTAATTTTTTGTTACCAAACTGGCAGCGTTTGGAACATTTTCCCAGCGTTCTCAACATAAAAACGCCCATATCTCCGCTCATAGACAAAATAAACATATGTTGTGGGTATTCATTTTCTTAGTTAGAACACAAGGAATAATCTGGTATACATTTCATTTTGATATGTTGGAATTTTTTTGTTAGCATCTCTGGACTTGCAAACTTGAGTGGGTGGGGTACCTTGAGAGGCCTTGTGCAGTGCACAGGTAATTAGCAGTGCAAACTTACATATAAGCATTTCATCAAAAGCCTGTTGTTAAGAGCTTTCAAAAGTTATTGTAAATGGCTTATTTCTTTAGAGGAATCTGTATTAAAATCAAATTTTCTAGCAATTTTCCTTCATTTTATTGAAACAACGTAGGCATGTCGGAAATCATGTTATTCTGAGAATTAACAAACACGAAACATTTTATTTCTGCTTGTTCCCATACGCACAAATAATAAGCAATACAAACCATGCATTTTTAAGAGAATTTGAATGGGGGCCAAAAACGGCCCTTATCATACCAGGTCCAAATTTGAGCAAGAAAATCTGTCTCTACACTGTAAAAATGTGTTTAGAATGAATGCAAAAAATGCAGTCCGATTTTTATGAGTTTAAATCGTAACATGTTCAATTTGCAACATGTTTAGGCTTATGTTTAGAAATTAAACATGTACAAAACTGGTTATATTTACCTTTTATTTAGAAAATTTCCTCTGTCAACATTTTCGTTTCTTTTTTTTATTTTCGTTCTTCAACGGGGAAAAGAGAGAATGTATTCATCCGAAACGCGTAAAAGAATAAAACGTGTTTAGCAGACTTTGTCCGGGAAATTAAGAGAAAAGGCTTACATGTTTATCTATATGACATATTCCTAAACATGTTTTCACCTAAACATGTAACCACTTGTGTTTT
Organism: Ctena decussata; assembly: GCA_963989385.1. Classification (NCBI taxonomy): domain Eukaryota; kingdom Metazoa; phylum Mollusca; class Bivalvia; order Lucinida; family Lucinidae; genus Ctena; species Ctena decussata. The sequence goes on from OZ022514.1 coordinate 287,799, forward strand.
ATAGCTAAGTGCGTTTTTTACAGTGTACAGTTTTCAGACGAACTAATTTCATTTTTACTTAATTGGTTTGTTTTTGGTCTAATGTTTTACAGATAAACCTGTCAGTAATGGAAAAAAACAGAGAACGTGAAAAAACATATGGCTGATAAATGTTTCCGTGCGACAAGGTGCCTTTGGATTTTATTCGCTAATTTGTAGATGTCACTGTTCACCGAAATCAATTAAGAGCCAAAGCAAAACAACAGTAACCGAAAAAAAGAAGAAGATTGTATGCTACAAAATCACACCTGGATGGTACCGCGAAGATTTAACTAAAGTTGAAAATTATATGCTAACCAAGCTCCATGCGGAGAGTGAAGACTCTGATCATACTCGGCGGATGCCCAGGGTGGTCTGAGTCTTGGCTGGACGCATATGCCACTTTGTTGCTTTTGTCGTGTCGCAGGTCATTAATGGACTGATTTCAATATAATTTCACACAAGTAAAATGTCAAGTATTGAGTGTAATATTACCTAAAACAGCCTCAGATACTTGAAGTTGTTCTTTTAATAGCCATTTTATATCACTTTCATATTTAGAGAACCCACCGCTTTGTTACTTTCGGCAGTTATCGTTTTAAAGGGTACTTCTTGTTACGACGAAGCTGGTGTTTTTATATCAGAAAATACAAAAGAATTATCTCAAATACGAACCTTCAAGCCTCTGTATGTAAATTTTACATTGGGCTGTTGGTCATAATTACTTGCAATATGTAAATCCGAATACCCAGGTATTTTTCGGGCTAGTCAAAGATCTTCGAGTATCCCGCAGAATTTCTGAGTGTTACTCGGGTTTACAAAAGTAATTATGACAATCGTGCTCATAAAAGTGCTGACGATAATCAAGAAATGTCACGGTTACAAATCCCATCGAAAGAAGCAACAGCTGTGAAATATCCAAGGAGAAAGCTATCTACACTCGTACAGGAAAAGATGAGCTAATAAAGAGGCCATCTAATAATGAAGAGCCTTCATGTAATGGTCGATACCATGTGAACTGGGGTAAATTATACCGGTGAAGCATCCGACCACAAGGTTCTTGTTCAGTTCATGCAGGGATCCGATCCTAAAATCCAGGAGTGAGTCTGAAACGTTACTGAAACAATTCAGTCTTGGAAAAATTGGTATGATTAAGCTATTGGGATATACTCTATGGTGAAGCAACTCTTCTGTTTTCTTTCTGTCTTTGCCTAACTCTTTTCTGAGGGTTAACTCTAAAAGCAAAGAATTTCTTTCTCGCAAATTCTTTCCTTACCAGATCCATTTAGGGCTTTATCATCCAGGGGCCGTATTTATAAAACCATTTAAGTCATTGCTATGCTGTTGCTTAGGCTAAATTTCTATTAAGGAGATTACTTACAGCTATGAAATTTGCTCTGGAGCAACAGTCTTCTTCAGACCGTTCCTCCAGAGCAAATTTCATAGTTGTAGGGAATCTCCAACATAGAAATTTAGCCTTAGCAACAGCATAGCAGCGACTTAAGTGGTTTTATAAATATGGTCCAAGGGAGGCAAACAGAAAATCATGAAGTTGCTCCCCATCATCTCTGACATTCGTCTCAAAGTTATAGCAGAAACCATAACTCAGTTCAATTCACTCTATGAATTCTTCTTAAAGATAAGACTTTGAACAGAGATAAATCAAGGTGTCAAAGTTCAAAACAGTGTCTAGCTGACAATGTTGACATTTGTCTTGATAATCGGTAAGTTGTGATATTGCTTTTTCTTTAATCATTCTAATTGAGGTCCTCCCAGCAGGGTCAGTACTCCCTTGCTCTTGAAAGTAACGCCCACTTCTTTCCCGGCTCTGTGAACATATATTCCTATGCTCCCTATATGTATTATCATTAATTTCTACTGCTCAGTATATATATCTCCTAAAAGTAATACAGCTGCTCTCCGCTCAGGCATGCTCCCTATTTCTTTTTTATCAGAGCTGTCGCCGATCTATAGGGATTCATTAATGAGTAATTATTCATTGCATGCAGTTAATAACAAAACATGCTTTTCACAGCCTGTTTCAATAGTGTTTCTATTAGCTGATAGGGTAACAAAAGGTCCAGATAGTAATTGGTCAATTAAATGCAATTTCCTGAGACGTTACGGGGGAATATGAAAGAGGAATTTCAACCCAACCCCATTGCTTGTCACTTATAGCAATAAAATATGCTTAAACTAACTAAGAATTTCAATTGTTTGTCAAGGAAGTTCTCTTCCTATTTGGCCAAAGTAAGAGATTATGGCTATAACAATGCAGCTGTTCTTCAGTATATATAATTAAATGAATTCCTTGATAAAGGTAAACCTTTGGATATTCTGGAGGGAAATTTAGGGGAACGTTTAAAGAGGTTGGCTTTTACTATTGCAAGGCCAGAGTTGTCTCAGATGGGAAGAAAGATAATTGTTCAGAAGAAAGCTGAAGCATCTTCTCCACATCATACAACCCTTCATTCCTTCTCCAACAATGTCCGATATTTTTATCTGTTGCCAACCTCTAGGTTCTGGCATCCGTGAGATTCAACTGACATAGGCAATGGCAGTTACTCTGCAAGTCGGCGCATCAATGTGTTGTGAACATTATTTTTTGTCTACTAACCACACTTTTTTATGTCTGATATCTGCAGGAACAGTTTTTATGCACCCAACTTTAAAATTTTCAAGTGTGTATTTATGTACTTTTTAATAAATTTACGTAGGTTATATCAATCACGACCTTGTACATTGAATCCGGAAGTAAATAGGCCCTAGTCGTACTTAAAATTACCATTCAAGTGATCCGTGTTTTATATTCTGCGTCAAGAGAAAAATAACCTAATGTGGGTTAACACGATGACACATGTTGCATGACACGTGTGCCATGCACCATGTGTCACCGTGTAAACCCACATTTTGAGAATTTACATACAGCCAAGACATCAAACAGACATACAACTCGTCGTTGTTCACTTACACTGATGAAACCCCTTTGTCATGACTCAATGTAATCTTGTCTATTCCAGGCCTCGTGTACACAACTAACGGAGGTATGTTACAGATTTAAACTATAAAAACAGTGATTAGTCTGCTTGTTTTGGGGAGACTGGGGATGGGAAAGGGGAAGGAAGAGGAAGGTTAGAAGCTGGGGAAGAGGCAGAGCGGTATGTTACCCCATACAGATTTAAACTATAAATTTAAAGCAGTGATTAGTCTGCTTGTTTGGGGGAGACCGGGAGATGAGAAAGGGGAAGGAAGAGGAAGGTCAGAAGCTGGGGAAGAGGCGGAGAGCGGAAGAATATGTTCTTTGGTGAGGATGGGGTTCTGATGGTTTAGCTCCTTCTAGTCACATAATTGAGCTGCGACACGAGAAAACCAACAATGTGGTTGTGTGCCCAGCGAAGACTTAGATCAGCCTTGGGATCCGCCCAGTTTGACCAGACTCTTCGTTAAGTGCTCAAAGGGTAGCTAAGGGTCTATGCTACCTCCATGTGGACAGCGAAGACTCTGATCAGACTGGGCAGATACCCAGGCTGATCTAAGTCTGCGCTGGGCGCACAACCACTTTGTTGGTTTTCTCGTGTCGCGGCTCAATTATAAATCAAATTCTAAAAAAGGATCGCTTGTATTTAGTGTCATGTGACACGCTGTAATTTTAGTAGTGGAGGTGGCTAAGTGGTTGGCACTCCAAACTTGGGATCAACGGGTCGCTGGGTCGAGTTCCGCTGCAGGCGAGATTATGTCCGAGCTTTATTGCACAGAGTCTTTCATAATCACCCATTCCAGCGTCCCGATATGACTGAAATACCGTTGAACAGGACGTAAATTCGCAAGCCATCAATGCGCAATAGCAATGGTTAACAAGAGCAAGAACTGATCTAAGCGACTGAACTTATGCTGTTTGATAACAAGCCCGCACCCTAGAAGTAATTAGAAAGCCAAGCAAGGTAAAATAACTGAATTAAAATCAGAAAGGTTTTCAAAATATGTTAAAAAGAAAGAATACGACATAGAAGATGTAAACGATCCCTTTGAAATAAAGCAAATTCTTTTTCGATGTTGACAAGGTTACAACGAAATCATAATTTCAGTTCTTAATAATTTTACAGATGGTCACTTCTTAAGAACAACTACGGGGTCAAAGGGTCACAAACATTTTGTTGATCGTCATGGTAACCGGATATTTCTCTCAGGTGCAAATATGGCCTGGTACAGGTAGGTGAAGGTCAAACCATCAAATCATTATGGCACCATGTGTTGATATATGTAAAACTAAGTAAGTAAGTGTCTTCTAATTGAAGCTCGACATAAGCACTTGACCGATCCGGTTCTTTGCAAAATGACTTTCGACTGAGAATTCAGTCATGCGCAATACCAATAACGATAAATGCTACGTTTGTTAATGGCTGTCGACCGAGCTTATACTGCTGTAGATTGACTCGGTCAACAGCCACCTTTGAATTTCGCATGTATGGTATTGAATGATAAGGATTGTTCAATCAACAGCAACAAACTTTAGGGAAAGTGGTAGTACCCCCGTGATAATCACACCGGATTCTTCCCCCCGATGGCAAAATATGACCTGGAACTAGTGGGTCAATTTCAAGTTTCCATTGCCTACGACAACCATATATACTCAACCGAATTAAAAACGCAACACTTAATTCAACCAATATTCCCTAGCTCCTTTCATATGCAGATTATTTTCAGTTTAATTTATAAAGTCAACAGGGATTAATGTTTACTGCCCAAGGACTTCAGTGTTTTTGGTGAAATGATTCACGATTGAGAGAGCACTACCTGGAGCTACCCGATTTTCTAAAGTCAAGAAAAGAGGTAGAACTATCGCAACGAAACGAATCTCACCTCTCTACATGAAAATAAAAATACATATTTACAGAATTATAAACATGCGTTTTTCATTAAAATGTTAAGAGCCACTCCTACAAGAAGTTATGAGAGACTAATATACAATTTTTTGACACATTAAACATTGCCAAGATAAATTTTTTAAACAGTTGTTCTTCATCTCCAGGGTACATATCATAAAACTGAGATAAAAACTACACAACGATCACCCCGACCATTCAAACGAGGACAAAACGGCTGGCATTGGCAGCGATACGCTCCATAGCAGCCATCCACAGAGCCACCTCCTGTACAGTACAAGCCAATCGGGTGTTTGGATTAGCTTGGACCATACAGAAGGGGACATAACGCGTGACTGATGATGTCCCTTGAATCTACATAAACTAGATGACATTATCATCATGAAAACATACACTGACACTGCACATATGTACAAAATTTACAAATTAAGTTTTATACAACTTAAGTTGTCTTCTCTTCAAAATGTCATGGCAGATTTTGGCAACAACTCTTATCAGATCAAACGTATCGCAGCTAAATATGACTTTCAATTTCTCTTCATTATTAAGATTATTGAAGTCGACGGGTAATTGACTAAATTTGTCCTTAAGTATCTGTCGTAAATCATCATAAATTGGACACTCTAAGAAAACATGTTCTTCGTTTTCTATAGCGAGTTCACAATTAAAACACGCTCTTTCACATTCAGGTAGGCCTTCGTAACGCCCTGTTTCTAGTTTCAACGGCGCAACTCCGCAGCGAAACTTCGCAAATGCGCTTCTATAGTTTTTGGGCATTGGACAATATAGATAACCTTCAGTCTTAAATTGTGATTTAAAAAGCCTATATATTCTCAACTTATTACGTCCACGTCCTCTAATTGCCGGTTCCCGGTTAAAATCTTCTAACCAGTCAGGATGCAAGACAGGATGCATGCGTTACATTGGGCGCCGTGTCTAAGATAATGTGGTGTCCAAGGTACATCGAACTCTTTCTACAAGTCTAAAAATCATTGTTGGGTGGTAATGGAAATGTTTAGCTGCCAAATGCAGGCTTAAATAAGCATGCAACATTCCAATGGCCTTGGCAGACATATCTCTTATTGAGACTTTTGAAACTCGGGTAGCCCTGGGTAGTGCTCTCTCAAGCGTGAACCATTTCATCTACAGAACTAAATTTCTGGGACAGTAAACATCAACCCTTGTTGTCTCAAGAAATTTAACTAAAAATGATCTGCATATGACATTAGCTATAAAATGTTGGAAAAATTAGGTGTTGCGATTTTAATTCGGATGAGTATATTTATCACCTCTGTAAACATTGCGCTGTACAAGTAGGTCAGGACCCATTGTCTGAGAGATTTTCATTGTTAAGTTACACATGAAAGACCACTGTGACAGTCATGGAGAACAAAATGCACTCGCAGGGCGTCTCAAGTAATATCAACATACATTCAAGACGAAAAAAAATCACAAACGTGTATCAAAAGGAACACAAATAAACTGGAACTTAACAACCGACCAATAAATTCGAAGCATAAGCAATAATATAGTTTTTAGGCTTACTATCGCTAAGGTACGATCTGGAAGCAAGACTCAATGCTCTGGAATTTCTTAAATAAAAAGTAGACCCTATTTTAGACGAGCTTCTTCATACAGGAACTGGAAGTAATTTTAATTGTAAAATTGAAGAAAATCAGAATGTGTATACCCACGGGAGAAAAATGGCGTAAAATATGAAGGGTATCCTCATAATCAAACAGCCCTCGTCACCGCATGGGTAGAGTCAAAAGACTTATCAGCAACAAGAGCTACGTAGGTTCTACCGGTTGAAAACAGGCATTCCTAAGCATAAATCACATATCACTATGAGTGTAATCGTAGTAGCAGCACCAAATTTATGTTACACATCTGATTTATTTCTAGGTATTGTCGAGATTTTGGGAACGGAGGTTATAACACTGACAGTGAGGCTCATTTCCAACAGTTTCTGACTGATGTCCACAATAATGGAGGAAACTCTGTCCGTAAGTTCATCTATCTTTTCCAAAACGTCTCCAGCTGCTTGCATGTTAGCCTGCTTCAGTCTTGCTCTCGTTATGCCTGTCGGCAGATATATATGCCCGGAAACCACCTTCCATACTCTATTTTGTTACATGCATGTCTTCGTGCGTGAACTCGTCCATGGCAGACATGCCATGCTTTTTCCTACGCAACGGGCCTTATGGATAACTGCGGCCAGGCAAAGTCTTGTGCATTTAAATATAATCGTTCTACCTGAGTTGTGTGTACCTGTCCATCAATCGAGGCACAAACCGCATTGGCGCATTTCTCAAGAGGTCGCCATTACTCTCAGTGGTGCAAGGGAAAAGACCAAGGTAAGCCGAGGTGGTTTCCTGGCCCGGATGTATGCGTCATGGATCAGTACCGAAATGCATGTTACAAAAATATGCTTCCGCAAATAAAATGCGTACGTAACTGCACAAATTATTTTACATTAAATAAAACTGTCACTTTCTATTATTTGATTTCTGATATTCTGCCTTTGTCGTCTATATTATTGCTTAAAATTTTAGAGCCCATTGCCGTTTAAAAAAGTACTCTGAGTAAGTCATTCGTTGCTATCATTTAAATGAAAATATTGCTAACCCAGTGCCACTTAAGGTGAATGAGTATATCTTTTGTGGAAGCAACTGTGTCATTTCCACCATTGCCTCCCCTCTCAATAGGATAAATTCTTGAAAGAAAGAAGTTGCTCCTCTAGGAAGACCCTAGCAAGAGTATACAGACCCCATTTTGGAAGGGCTTCATGTTACAAGACAGCAAACAGGAAGATATAGAAGTTGTGTCCCTTTGAAACAATGCTCGAAAAACATGGCGGTGTACCCATATAAGTTAAAGGGAGCCATTTACATTAGCAATGCCAGTCGGAGATCGCACTGGCACTGATTGCATAAAACAGACTGACATGGGTCCTGTCATGGTGATATTCGAATTAGATATGGTGTTTAGTCCACTATAAAGCTCAACACGATATTCAGTGGGCACACAAGGTTGAAGTGACACCGTTTTGACTTCATAACGTCACATCAACGTCTATACGACGTCATTGTATCGCTGTGTGCTAGGTGGTTACTAACTAGTATGGTGCCACTTATTATTGATTTTCAGGTGTGTGGTTACACTGTGCGGGCCATTACAGTCCCCACTTCAACAGCCACGGAGAAGTTGATAAACTCTCAGCAACTGGAGACGTGATTGGGGACATGAGGAAATTCTTGAGCTTCGCTAATTACAGGTTCAGTTATAAGTTCATTAGTCTTTATTTATATACCACTGCAAGCCCCGGTGGTGCAGTTGGTTCAGTCCTGTCCTGTCTGATGTGGAATTCGTTTCTACAGTGAATGGAGTTCCTTCGTTTGGCTCAATATGACTGAAAACCTGTTGAAAGGGCCGTAAAAATGTAAGTCACCAATCCAACACTTACTACTCTTTCCTACCGGTTACAGGTTAATTAATCATGCAGATTGATAGTCCTCCAAACACGAAAACAGACAAATAAAAAAAATAATGAATAAACTAGTATTTTTAATTCTTTCAAACCGGCTTTTACAGAAGGACAGTGATTTGGCAGCTAATGTGACTTATTTGAGCTGTAACAATTCTAAAGCGTAATTATTAAGTTACACTAGCACGTATACAAAATGTTAGTTTTCAAAATTTGACTTCCATTTGCATCTCAGCTATCAAGAACAGCAAAAAAAGTTTCTGTGATAAGAGTGTTGTTATCCATATATTTCAATAGATAATATTGTTGTCATGAGATTGCTTGACTGGCCTCCTTTCTTTTCCTTTTTTTCAGTCCGTAACTGAAATTTGTGAATGTTTCTCATAACCTATAATATGTACATTTTGCACTAAGATGTGATGTTTTGTGAGTAATAATATTTTTCAGAAAGATTCTGGTATTTTTCGTGTTGTGGAGTGGTGCCCGTCCAGTGTCCTATGACGTAGCTGGTCTCATCAACAGTCCACTAGGTGGCACCAACGACAAACTAGAGTCTTACCTAACCCAGCTTAAACTAATGGTGCAGGCTTTAAGGTTCCATCCTGCCTTAGGTATATACAAATTAGAACATTTACAAGTTTAAAACATTTATTTCATTTTGTATGAAACTGGAGATAGTTATTATTAGATCATATTTTCTTCATGACTATAAAACAAAAACTGCAGACTCGCCAATTGCGAGAGCTAATAGCTGTATAAGGTTTAAATGTGAACACTTTCAGGGGAAGTAACTCCTACATTTGCATTTCCTCCCTTCTCAGTGGGGATAAGCTCTTAAAGGAAATAATTTGCTCTTAGAAGAGAAATAATTTTCCTTTTTGGCAAGGCTTCATCGTCCAAGAAAACAAACAGAAAGTGACAAAAGTTATTTCCCTTCTCAAAAATGGCGGAAAACCATGGAGGTGTTCGCATACATCCAAAGTATGGATCATGAACTTGATGTAGTTTCTTGGCGCAGTAACAGTATTTTATTCACTCTAACGGCATCGGTACAAAATGACTTGTTAGCAGCTCTCAGTGGGCGCATAACGTCGGAATGACGTCGTACTATCGTCGACGCGACGTCAGTACGTCGCATCGACATGAATACGACGTCATTTCGACGTCATGTGCCTGATGAGAATAGTTCTATAGTTCTGTGCTTTATGTGCGTGATTAGTAACATTTTGATAAATGTTTGTAGGTGGCTGGGAAATCATGAATGAAATACACGGAATCTTCGACCCAAGTCACCATGACAGCGGTTGTTCTGACGTGTCCGGCCTCAGTGGGGGTGGGTGGGCCAAGAATTACGCCACGCATTCCTGGCAGTATCCAAAACTGTTTACCATGAGACAGCTTCAGCAGTAATAACCACATTTTCATTTTAGACACAGACATACACATACACGTACGACTGTCAGATAAGGACACACGTAAAACTTATTTCTGCTGTGACTGTTTGGTTTAAACAATATTTTATTTAAAACTGAAGCATACATAGAGTGAATACAATAATATATAAATGAAATCAGTTCAAATAGGATTCTGAAGAAAGTCTTTCGACTTCTGTGACTGTTTATAATTTTAATGTATGCAGATATATATTGCGGTTACCAATGACCTCCCTTATTTGTTTTATGCCTGTTTTAGAGAACCCAGCAGGCACACAACCTTGAATCAACCTTGATTCAACGTCATGACGTTGAATCAAGGTTGAATCAAGGTTGTGTGCCCAGTGGGAAACAAGTCTTGTCAACTTGCCTCAGGTGTCTGGTGACACGCACGCACACATGCACATACATATTACTTTGTCTCTGTTCGTCAGTTTGTCAGGACTTATATAAACCACTTAAATGATTTACAAAATTAAAAATACAAAGAATTAAAACCATTAATTGAAAGCCAAGTTGGCATACAAGTACTTCGACGTTTGACGTCGTTTTTAATGCCTTGGGTGTGATTTTTGACATGGGTTTCTAGGTTTATCAGTCGTCAAGCAGCAGCCATTCACTCTGTTGATCATCATGCTCAGATCACCACCAGTACCACAGGAGATCATGTGACCAATGGTAACTGGGGATTAAACCTCCTTAATGATACCTGCTTGTCTCACCTGGGTGGGGTACGTAACTACTTGACTTTATCTTCCAACTGCGGTATAGCAGTCTCAAAGCATAATACAGTATTTACGTCAGTTACTACAGTGCAATGTAATACAAAAAATTTATGTTTCACAGCAGAGCAAAAACAGCTCTAAACAAAACTAGAATAATAAGAAAATTAAGAGACACAAGTGAAAATAATGTCGTCATAATGATTCCTCCGCTCACTGCGCTTGCTTCGGGCTCTTGATCGCAAATGCTTTTCTTTCTAGCCTCTAACAATACATAGAATGTGCCGTTGGGCTTTTAGAAAGATATAAGAATATTTTCTTATTTAACTTTTTTTTCATTTATTTTGTTTCCTTTTATTATTATTATTATTATTTTAATTTTGTTTATATTGATGCTGTGCACTGATAATATTTATATTTATTGTATATTCCCCATTGTTTTATATTAATGCTGTGCATTTATGGGCAATTCTTTGCAGGGGAAATTGACGTTTTATTCCGTACATACATATGCACAAGGAGGTCGTGAATATGATAGTCATTCGCCAATTTTGGTAAGATTTTTTTTCTTTTTGCTCTGTTTCGTTCTTGATCTTGTGAAACGGGTTAATAAGTATTCTGTTTCTCGAAATATTTTCCTGTCTTGGTACAAGCAGGGTGTTGAGCATTTGACCTGACATTGTCCACTTAAGCCAGTTTCATTTGCCAAATCCCACTGGGCACACATTGGTGAATCAATATTAAATCAACGTTGATTCAACGTCTGTGGCAGTGGATATCACCATTTTATTTGTCTGACACTAAACTAGTCCAGATTTGAGTATTCTGTCACAGGTTTACAATCTTTCTTAAAGTTTCGGGGAAATCTTAACTTTAAGATCGACATTTTCACTATCAGAAATATTTATATCTAATAAAACCAAATTGAAAAATGGAGATTTTGCGTGATTCTATTGATAGTATTCGTGGAGTTGTAATGAAAAAGAAAAATCTCACGAAATTTGTGTTTGTTAGCTCTTATTTAAGTGAAACTAAAATTTTGGTTTAGTCACTATCATGTGTTCTGTGATAATTTCACCAACTTTATCTTTTACAGAGAACAATGTAAAACATTTGCAGCGTACTAAAAAGTCAATTTATGCTTTATTTTTACTCATTTATTTATTCTACAGCAACCTAGCTCCCACTACAATCTGGACAAACCTCTAGTCGTAGGAGAGTTCTCCCAGGCCTGCTCACACGGACGGTCAGCTGCCACATTGTTCCAGACAATCTATAACCATGACTATGCTGGTGCCTGGATTTGGCAATGGTAAGATATAACTCATCTAGAGTGATTTCTTAACTATCTGTTTCATGAGCCATCTTACCATAAAGACAAGCTCGAAAGTTTACCAGAGGAGACTTTGCATAGCAAAGGTGAATCATATTGTTCAATTGCTGTTGGTTCAAGTTCCAACTGACAACAAATGAAACAAGAGCTGTCGCCTGACAGCACAGCTCGCCTGAATTGGTGCTTGCCCATTACACAACCGCTATGGTGGTGTGGACTGCTATGCATAAAACTTCAGGCAAGCATGTCCATAATGAAAACACATTTATCTCAGAAATGTCTTAAAATAAGATTAAAATAAAACAAATGAAATGAAATTTCAAAGTCCATGAGCTTGAGGTAAAAAACTGGGTGGGTGGTGGGGGGGGGGGGGGGGGGGCTAGGATGTATCAAAACCCTGAACCATTATCTAACATCAGTCCAAGTATTAGTGTCAACTGAGTCCATCATCGAGGCACTGTGAAATTATGTTTTCATAAATATAAAACTTTAACCAAAATCTTTAAGACAAAATTCTAAGTCGATGACCTTGACTTAAAGGTCATCCAGTGGGTTAAGTACAAGGTGTTTTGTGAAAACTCATAAGAGTGCCTAACATCAGTTCAAGTATAAACTAAGTCTCTGCAAAGCATTATGAATCAGAATGCAATTACAAAACTTTAATATAGACCAAAATTTCCTAAGTCCCTGACCTTGACATCAAGGTCACTGAGTGGGGTTGGGATAGTACTCTGTAGATCTAACTACAGTGCAAATACAAACAGAATTCATCTATGGGTTCAGGAGATATGTGTCTTTAAAAAAACTTTAACCAAAGCATCCAATTAATAAAAAGACAATTTTCTAAGTCCATGACCTTGACATGAAGGTCACTGAGGGGGGTGGGGGTAGTACCTTCGAAAACTTTAGACCAATATCTAACTTCAGTGCAAGTATCAAAGGAATCCATCCACGGGTTAAGGAGATCTATTCTCTCCCATAACCTTACTAGGTCGTTGGGGTACCACAGATGACTTCCAAAAATCCCTTTCCACCTTGTCCTGTCTTCAGCTGCCCTAGTTGAGCTAGCAAAATCCATTCCTGTCCACTCCTTGATATTGTCTTCCCATCTCTTTTTCTGTCTACCTCTTCTTCTTTTTCCTTTCACTGTGCCCTGAAGAATTGTCTTTGCTAAACCAGAAGACCTTGAGACATGGCCAAACCACCTTAGCTTCCGTTTCTTGACCAGCGTCAGGAGTTCATCATATTTTCCAATGGCTGCTTGGATCTTCCTGCGAACCTCCTCATTGGTTATATGGTCCTTGTACGAAATGTTCAGTAACCTTTGGTAGCATCTCATCTCAAAGGCCTGCGTTCTTTTCTCTAACTATGCTGTCAAGGTCCACGATTCACAGGCATACAGAAATATGGAAATGACAAGGGAGCGCATAAGTTTCACCTTTGATTCCAGAGATATGTTGTTATTTCTCCAAATTGGTTTCAGCTTGGTAAGAGCTGAAGTGGCTTGTGCAATCCTTGAGAGAACCTCCTGTTTTTGAGCCCTCATCTGAGACAACTGCTCCAAGGTATTTGAAGCTGCTTACAGTACCCAGCTTCTGCCCCTTTACCTTGATCTCCCTCTGGATGCCATCTGCGCTGTTCATCATCAGTTTGGTCTTCTCAGCACTGATCTCCAGCTTATATCTTGTGCAAGTTTGGTCGAGACTTTCAACTAGAGATTCTAGTTCCTGCTCTTTCTCAGCTAGAGCGTCTATGTCATCGGCAAACCACAGATTGGTAATGTTTCTGCCGCCTATGCTAACCTTTCCGTCATGTTCTTCCAGAGCATCAGACATGATCCGTTCGAGAAAAATGTTGAAGAGGGTGGGTGACAGAAGACATCCTTGTCTTACTCCTACTGTTGTTCTGAACCATTCTCCTGTGCTACCATTTATCAGGACTGCACTTGTAGCCTTGTCGTATAGCTGCTCAATGGTGCGGACTAGGTTTGCACTGATATTGTACTTCCTCATGGTAGCCCATAAGGCTGCATGCCATACCCTGTCAAAGGCTTTTTTGAAATCAATGAAGACATGGTACAGATTCTGCTGATGTTGGAGATACTTTTCACACAGGATTCTAAGGTTGAAGATCTGTTCTGTGGTGCTCCTTCCTGCTCGGAACCCAGCCTGTTCTTTGGCGATTATCTCAGTCTTCCGCTTGTGGTTTAAGCCTATTCAAGATGACTTTCAGCATGACCTTGCTTGAATGACTGATGAGGCCGATGGTTCTGTAGTTCTGGCAGAGCTGTAGGTTGCCTTTTCTAGGGAGCGTAATGATCAGCGACTGAGTCCATGGGGTAGGCCATTCTCCCGTTCTCCTGATCCTGTTACAGATATCTGTTAAAACATCAATCATGGTCTCCCCGCCAGCTTGAACAAGTTCTACTGGTATATTATCAACTCCAGCAGATTTCCCCTTCTTTAGTGCTGCTATTGCAATCTCAACTTCCTCATGAAGGATCGGTTGTTGATCTTCTGGGGGCTAATTTCCAGAACCGCATTGTCACCATAAGTCTCATGGTTGTATAGTTCTGAGCAATATTCTGTCCATCTGCTGAGAATCCTGGATAGTTGTGGATCTACCCTGTTTCTCTGAAGTTAGATCCTTCACCAGCTGGTATGCTTTCCTGCTGTTGTTTCAATCTCCTCGCACTGGCTAGCTATCCTGTCCTCCTTCGTTTTCTTCACTGCCTTCTGAATCCTCTTGTTTACCTCCCTGTATTTTTCTGCTCCTCCTGCTTCATACCTCTTCTTCTTCAAATTTCTCCTCTCATCACATAGGTCGAGAACATCTTTGGTGACCCAGGGCTTTTTCCTGCGACGTTCCTTCCCAAGTATCTCACTGGCTGCCTCAGTCACTACTGTATTGTAGGTGGTAATCATGGTATCTATGTCCATGTCATCATCCCTCAGACCAATGAGTGGTGCAAATTTCCCACCTATTGTTGCTTGAAAAGTACATGCCACATCTGGGTCCCTTAGCTTCTCAAGTTCAAACTTTAGTCTTGGCTGGGTTGGCTTTCTAGTCTTTTTCAGACGATCTCAGAAGGTCATCATCACCAAGTCATGGTCACTTCCTATGTCTGCTCCAGGAAAACTCCTTGTCCTATGGATGTTGACTCCTGATCGGAAGGGCTTCCTCACCAAGATATAATCTATCTGATTGTAGTGTTTCCCATCTGGACTGTGCCATGTCCATCTTCTTGATGGTTTGTGAGGGCCAAGGGTGTTTGTCAATACTAGGCTGTTACAGGCTGCAAACTCTAGAAGTCTGAGACCTCTCTCATTTGTCTCGACATTGCAGTAGGGTCCGCAAACGTTTTCCCAGTCTGCCTGTGCATCCTTTCCAACTTTAGCATTCCTATCCCCTTGTACAACCAGAATGTCCTTCTTGGGTGTTTGGTCTATGATTTCCTGGAGTTGCTGGTAGAAGTGTTCTACCTCACTGTCGTCATGCCCAGCTGTTGGTGCATAAACCTGTATGATGGTGATGTTGAAAGGAGATGCTCTCAGGCGAATTGAAATCAGTCTGCTGGAGACTGGTCTGTATCCCAAGACAGTATTCACCATGTCCTTATGCACAAGAAATCCAACCCCATACTCATGTTTGTCCTCTTCTCCGCTGAAATAAACCTTGTGTCTGTCGTCTGTTGACATCTCACCAAAGTTTTTCCAGCGCATCTCACAGAGCCCCAGTATGTTCCAGTGATACCTGTTCATTGCATGTGTCAGCTACTCAAGCTTCCCAGCTGGCCTCAGAGTCCTCACATTCCAGGTTCCAATTGAGATGTTCTCCCTACCTCTGAACTTACTAATCTGTGCTACACCAGTTGCATACTTGTCACCTACATCCCAGTGTCTAACAGTAGGCGCGGTCATTGGGATATTGAGGCTTTATAAAACTTCAACCAAAACATCCAGTCCAAAAAAACTCCCAATTTTCTAAGTCCATGACCTTGACATCAAGGTCACTAAGTGGGATGGGCGTGGTACCTTTTTAACTTTAGACCAATATCTAGCTACAGTGCAAGTATCAAAAGAATCCATCCAAGGGTTAAGGAGATATAGGTCTTTAGAAAACTTTAACCAAAACATCCAATCCATACGCCGACGCGGACGTGGACGCCGTGGTGACAATAGCTCTTCCTGAACTTTTGTTCAGGCGAGATAATGATAATGGGCTGTTTTTGCAGTATGTTTTGGCGCTGAATAAACCTTATTTGTTTGTGTTCACAATGTATGACATATTATAACTTGTCTATCAGCTAAGCAGCATCAAAGTGTGTTAATGACTGCAGCTAACTACATGTATATGCTTTGCGTAGAAAGGGACGTAAACCCTAGATTATTTATCCATCATATTAGAAAATCAAGTTACACTGTTAGGTAGGGTAGTTGACAAGCAGTAAAAACACCTTGAAAACACATTATCCAACTATCATCGCATTGACGGCTGTGTGGCGGCGGCGGGACATTGTGTGCCTGCTGGGATGATTATTGTAGCTGCAAAAGGGCGTTTGGTTTTGACATTGTTTAATATTCAATATTAATGTTTGTTACCATGTATGTGCATATTTATGTGTTGACTCATGTATGTCACAAATGTGACCTGACTTTCCAGAATACAAGTAGCCCAAAGGGCAACAATTGCTCACCTGAGAGACACTGTACACCTATAGGGATATTTAAGATGCTCAAGGGCAGCTAACTCCACAGTCAGTGGTCCAATCAGGCTGAAAATTAAACTCATCCAAAACATTATGTATGCCCTCATTTGATATATGCAAGTTTAAAAAGTATCCGATCAAGAGCACAATAGACAAAGCTGTCAAGGGCAGCTAACTTCGGAGTGGTTGGCCTGATCTAGCCAAAATTTGAACTTGTTTAAGATATTATGCATTTCCTCATTACCTCAGGCCTCATACTGACAAAGCTTTTCCAAGCCTGAAATGCCTGCTTTCGAAGCCTAAAATAGCCCTTTTTAAGCAGAAAAAACACTGAAAACTTAAAAATCAAAGCCTGAAATCCAGTAAAATTCAAGAAATGAAAGCCTGAAATCCTGCAAAAGCCTGAAAAGTATGAGGCCTGTTACCTGCAAGTTTGAAAAGGATCGGATCAGTAGAAACCAAGAAAAAGTGGTGACATTGATTTTTTGGATGCTCAGGGCAGGTACTCCATAGTCAGTAGTGAGATCTAGCCGAAATGCTAACTAATCCAAGCTTTTATGCATATCCTCATTACCTGCAAGTATGAAGAGGATCCGATGAAAAATGAAAATTTTATGTGATGACGTTGTTTTCTCCATTATAAGACTATGGGATTTTTTTCAAACGCTCAAGGGCAGCTAACTCCGTAGTCTGTGCTCGAATCCAGCCAAATTTCAAACTCATCCAAGCTCTTATGTATGTCATCATTACCTGCAAGTATGATAAGGATCTAAACAAAAACCTTGATTGCAGCACCCTGAAAGTCAAACTTGCTCGAGATATTGTCATGCCCTACATTTGTGTGAAATTATTTTAGAATCCGTTGAGAAATGTAGGTGCTAGAGTGATGACAAAGTTTTTCTAAAAATAGCCACAGTGACCTTGACCTTGGGCACAGCATCCTGAAAGTCAAACTTGCTCGAGATATTGTCATGCCCTACATTTGTGTGAATTTATTTTAAAATCCATTTAGAAATGTAGGTGCTAGAGCGCTGACAAAGTTTTTCTAAAAATAGCCACAGTGACCTTGACCTTGGGTGCAGCACCCAGGAAGTCGAACTTGCTTGAGATATTGTCATACCCTACATTTGTGTCAAGTTATTTCAAAATCCATGGAGAAATGAAGGTCCTAGGGCGATGACAAAGTTTTTCTAAAAATAGCCACAGTGACCTTGACCTTGGGTGCAGCACCCTGAGAGTCAAACTTGCTCAAGATATTGTCATGCCCTACATTTGTGTAGAGTTATTTCAAAATCCGTTGAGAAATGTAGGTGCTAGAGCGATGACAAAGTTTTTCTAAAAAAAGCCACAGTGACCTTGACCTTGGGCGCAGCACCCTGAAAGTCGAACTTGCTCGAGATATTGTCATGCCCTACATTTGTGTGAAGCTATTTCAAAATCCATGGAGAAATGTAGGTGCTAGAGCCATGACAAAGTTTTTCTAAAATTAGCCACAGTGACCTTGACCTTGGGTGCAGCACCCTGAAAGTCGAACTTGCTTGAGATATTGTCATGCCGTACATTTGTGTGAAGTTATTTCAAAATCCATTGAGAAATGTAGGCGCTAGAGCGATGACAAAGTTTTTCTAAAAATAGCCACAGTGACCTTGACCTTGGGCGCAGCACCCTGAAAGTCAAACTTGCTCGAGATATTGTCATGCCCTACATTTGTGTGAAGTTATTTCAAAATCCGTTGAGAAATGTAGGCCTTAGAGCGATGACAAAGTTTTTCTAAAAATAGCCACAGTGACCTTGACCTTGGGCGCAGCACCCTGAAAGTCGAACTTGCTCGAGATATTGTCATGCCCTACATTTGTGTGAAGTTATTTCAAAATCCATTGAGAAATGTAGGCGCTAGAGCGATGACAAAGATTTTCTAAAAATAGCCAAAGTGACCTTGACCTTGGGCACAGCACCCTGAAAGTCAAACTTGCTCGAGATATTGTCATGCCCTACATTTGTGTGAAGTTATTTTAAAATCCATTGAGAAATGTAGGTGCTAGAGCGCTGACAAAGTTTTTCTAAAATTAGCCACAGTGACCTTGACCTTGGGCGCAGCATCCTGAAAGTCGAACTTGCTCGAGATATTGTCACGCCCTACATTTGTGTGAAGTTATTTTAAAATCCGTTGAGAAATGTAGGCAATAAAGAGATGACAAAGTTTTTCTAAAAATATGTGATGACGTCGTTTTCTCCATTATAACACTATGGGATTTTTTTCAAACGCTCAAGGGCAGCTAACTCCGTAGTCTGTGCTCGAATCCGGCCAAATTTCGAACTCATCCAAGCTCTTATGTATGTCATCATTACCTGCAAGTATGATAAGGATCTAAGCAAAAACAGTTGAGAAAAGGTGATGACGCCATTTTCCCCATTATAACCCAATGGGATTTTTTTCAAACGCTCAAGGGCAGCTAACTCCGTAGTCTGTGCTCGAATCCGACCAAATTTCGAACTCATCCAAGCTCTTGTGTATGTCATCATTACCTGCAAGTATGATAAGGATTTGATCAAAAACAGTCGAGAAAACGTGATGACGCCGTTTTCCCCATTATAACCCTATGGGGGCTATCTGTTGCCATGGAAACCAGAGTTCTGAGCTGATCGGCACCAAAACCTAATGCAGCCTTTCCCCCACCCAAATGATGCTTCAGATAAAATTTGATTGCGATCGGCCCACTGGTCTCTGAGATATTTATGTTTGAAAGTGTTGACGCATGCACCCACCCACGGACGGACGGACGACGGCTCGACTCCCATCCTATAAGCTCACCTCTGAGCCTTCGGCTCAGGTGAGCTAAAAAATAGCCACAGTGACCTTGACCTTGGGCGCAGCATCCTGAAAGTCGAACTTGCTCGAGCTATTGTAATGCCCTACATTTGTGTGAAGTTATTTTAAAATCCGTTGAGAAATGTAGGCAATAGAGCGATGACAAAGTTTTTCTAAAAATATGTGATGACGTCGTTTTCTCCATTATAACACTATGGGATTTTTTTCAAACGCTCAAGGGCAGCTAACTCCGTAGTCTGTGCTCGAATCCGGCCAAATTTCGAACTCATCCAAGCTCTTATGTATGTCATCATTACCTGCAAGTATGATAAGGATCTACGCAAAAACAGTTGAGAAAACGTAATGACGCCATTTTCCCCATTATAACCCTATGGGATTTTTTTCAAACGCTCAAGGGCAGCTAACTCCGTAGTCTGTGCTCGAATCCGACCAAATTTCGAACTCATCCAAGCTCTTGTGATTGTCATCATTACCTGCAAGTATGATAAGGATCTAATCAAAAACAGTCGAGAAAACGTGATGACGCCGTTTTCCCCATTATAACCCTATGGGGGCTATCTGTTGCCATGGAAACCAGAGTTCTGAGCTGATCGGCACCAAAACCTAATGCAGCCTTTCCCCCACCCAAATGATGCTTCAGATAAAATTTGATTGCGACCGGCCCACTGGTCTCTGAGATATTTATGTTTGAAAGTGTTGACGCACGCACCCACCCACGGACGGACGGACGACGGCTCGACTCCCATCCTATAAGCTCACCTCTGAGCCTTCGGCTCAGGTGAGCTAAAAATGACTTTGACTTGACTTAACTATAATTTGGGCATTAACTAGACAAGCTAAAAGAATGTACCTCCATTTGAACAATAGTTCAGCTCAAAGGATCTTGAAAATATGTTTGCTTCAAACAGGTGACCTCTTAATAAGTGTGACCAGATACGGAAGGTTATTGCTCTCAGCTGGCAGGAATGAAGTCTCTCTCTGGCCTTACTGACCAAGACTATACTAAAGTACCATATCTATTTCAGGTACCACAAGGTGGGTACCACCACATCAGAGTGTAGAGGAGACTGGAGCTCCCAGCTGGCAGGAATGAAGTCTCTCTCTGGCCGTACTGATCATGGTTATACTAAAGTACCATACCTATTTCAGGTACCACAAGGCGGGTACCACCACATCAGAATGTAGAGGAGACTGGAGCTCCCAGCTGGCAGGAATGAAGTCTCTCTCAGGCCATACTGATCATGGTTATACTAAAATACAAGACAATGTATCTTTAAGTCATTGAGTTTGAGCTGTGAAATAGCTTGTTAGTCTTTATGTTGGGCATGGAAAACACAAAAAACATAACCACAATAGTGTCTTCAGTCTTATACATATATTTATTAACATTTAATTGCAACAATAATTTCATAATTAACTAAGAAATACTTAATAATTAAACTGAACTGGGAGTAAACCGAACAGAGCTTCAGATAATACAAGTATTTGATGAAAACTCTTGGATACAGAGGATCTTACATGAGTGGTCATTTCATATGAAATTTATGAAACGAGCATTTCATAAATTTCACATGAAATGACCATTGGTGTAAGATTCTATTTATCATATGACCCATTAAAATAAGATTTGAACGCCTTCAAACTGAACATTATTTCTATAAAAAATGCACTGTTGACATGGACATTGTCAATGACATTAAGTGTATGCACCAAAGTGTTATTACACAAATGATTTTTATGACACGACATT
The DNA here is from genome assembly GCA_963989385.1 of Ctena decussata. Taxonomy (NCBI): domain Eukaryota; kingdom Metazoa; phylum Mollusca; class Bivalvia; order Lucinida; family Lucinidae; genus Ctena; species Ctena decussata. The sequence goes on from OZ022514.1 coordinate 308,963, forward strand.
ATCCACTAAATAACAGCGAAGTCATATGATAAATATTTTTATTTCTCAATAAGAAACCTATTCTGACCCCTCATTACAACTGTCAAAGGTAAACTGTAAAGGGGCCATAAAATGTTCACATGCAGACTGAATCAAATGGGTACACTTTCAGGGGAAGCAACTCTGCCATTTCATTTCTGCCCCCTTCATAACTGGGATCAACTCTTCACTGAAAGAATTTGCTCCCTTTCCATTAAGAGCAGACCCCATTTAGGAGAGGCTTCACCATTCAGGGAAGCAAACATGAAGTAAAAAATACTGAAACAAGTCCTCTTTATATAAACAGATCAAATTTATAAATGAGTTGTGGAAAAAGATAAGATGCGAGGCTGTGCCAAGCATCTTATCGTTTTTTCCCAACAAGTTTAATAAATTCAATAATACAGGAGCATGAATGCATTTACATATTTAATCCACTAGTGGATTATCATTTTTAATGCATGGCTTTATTACACTCTCAGATGCGACATCATATAATAAATGGCTAAAAAACATGGTATATCCATTATAAACCATGATAACAGACATTAAACCTAGTTATCCCCAAATACTCCCTATTACCTGCAGCTCTGATCTGATTATACTCCCCGTTTTCTGTATCAGTGTACATCAGTCACTCCCTCTATATTCAAATTATGAACATATTCATAAACAGATAGGTAATCTTCCAGACAGACCTTTATATAGAAGCTTCCTTTTGCCGATAACTACCTTCATGTGCTTAAGTATTGGAATACCTAAAATAATTAATTTTTCTTTTGTCCCAAATGGAAATTAAATTACCATAATGTGCTTAAATGTTGGGACACCTAATTTGATAAATTTTCCATTTGAAACTAATGGAAAATTAATTATTTTAAATGTCCCAATACTAACGCATATTAAGGTATTTTAGGTGTCCCAAATTTTAGGCACAATACAATGTGACAAACTTTAGGCATTTAGACCGACTGTACTGTATTATTTATCTGGCTATAATACAGGACAGTCTCTACAGAAGTACCTAAATATGTAAAGCAGTTGTGTGTAATTTGGCTGTTTCAAAGGTTTTTTTTCCCTGCCAAAACAATCCCCAAAATCTAGATCTGTTTAATATGACAGATCTAGATTTTGGGGTTTGTTCTGCTTCTGGAAGGGAAAACCCCATCCTATAACTGAAAAAATATGCTAATCATCTATATAATCTGATTATCAATTATAGCATAAATATTATTAAAGAAACAGAAAAAAATATTGCACAAATTATTCTGCCGCTAGCACTAATAAGTTACAACAACTGTATAATTAAGGAAGTGGTCACTGGTTCCAAATATACTGACTATCTGATGATGATTAAAATGAACAGGGGCCGTATTTATAAAAAGACTTAAGTCATTGCTATGCTGTTGCTAAGGCTAAATTTCTTTCAAGGAGATTCCCTACAACTATGAAATTTGCTCTGGACAGTCTCTACAGAAGTACCTAAATATGTAAAGCATAGTTATAGGAAATCTCCTTTATAGAAATTGAGCCTTAGCAACAGCATAGCAACGACTCAAGTGGTTTTATTAATACACCGTAGGTATACTTTCAGGGGAAGATATTCTGCCATTTTCTGTTTTGCCTCTCTCCTCAATAGACAACAACTCCTAAAGGGAACTAATGGCTCTCCAAGCTCCTATAGGAAACTGATTGCGATCAAAAGAGCAAGTTCTTTCCTTTAAGAGCAGACTTAATTTTGAAAGGGCATCTTCATCCACAGAAGCAAGCAAGAAGTCAAAAAAGTTGTTTTCCTTGAAACAACCCTATTTTTGTTTTTGTTTGCAAGTGGTTGGTGTAGAGGTATCTCTGCTTGCCCTTGCCTATCCTTCAACTTTTGGATACATATTGTAGCTAAGGGTGGTATAACTACAGATTTATTACACACTTACTTTCTTACTATAATATACTAAGGGGGTGGGCTGTGACTGAGCAAGATGCATGTACCATAGCTTTTTCTTTTCAAGACATGTGTATACAGCAATCTGTGATAGTTAGCTTTTTTTTCCTGTAATGATTTGATACATTATAAAACTGCCTGTCTGTCATATCTTGTTGATTTACCATTGTTTCTTACAATGTAGTTGTGAGCCAAAACTAAGAAACAATGGTAAATCAAGAAAACTAGTCACAAAAATAACAGAAGTAACATACACTAAAGCATAAGACAAAGAATTGTAAACTAGAGCAAGTGAGCAGGGGCTCACGTATACCCCCGACCAGCGCCACCGCCTAATGAAACCACCGCCTTATGAAACTACTGCCTAATGAAACCAATCTTATACATGGTTTGAACATAGAGGTAAACGTAGTCACCTATCAAACTTAATACAAAAAGTTAATGTAAACATATAAGTCTGTGCCCATGACCTTGGTCAGCAGCAGCATCCAGATGATGTCAACTAATCGTAAACTTAGTCGTATATCAAGAAGGTTTCATCAAAGGATGTTGGAAATGTAAACAAAGAATATAAACTTAACGCAAAACTTTAATAACGCAAATACACAAATCTGTGACCTTGACCTTTGGTAAGCAGCAGCATCCAGATGATGTAAACTACTCTGTATGAACCTACAAATATCAAAAGGTTCCATCAAAGGATATAAGAAATATAAAAGAAGACTTTAAACTTAACGCAAAACTTTAACACAAATGTTTAAGTCTGTGACCTTGACCTTAGGTCAGCAGCAGCATCCAGATGATGATAAGTGTTCTGCTTGAACTTGTAAGTAAATCTAGGCACTACCAACATGCTTCATCAAAGGATATTAGAAACATAAGCAAAATTAAAAACTTAACACAAAACTATAACACAAATGTTTAAGTCTGTAGCCTTGACCTTAGGTCAGCAGCAGCAGCCAGATGATGATAAGTATTCTGCTTGAGCCTGTAAGTAAATCTAGGCACATACCAACAGGCTTCCTCAAAGGATTTTGGAAACATCAGCAAAATTAAAAACTTAATGCAAAACTTTAACGCAAATGTTAACAGACGGACAGACGGACAAATGGACGAAAAGACGAAAACTATATACCCCTCGACATACTTCGTATATCGGGGGTATAATTAACTCAATGAACTGTTAAAACAGAGAATTAAATTGTTTGAGAATGAATTATGCTTTTGAGAGAATTCATTTTTTTCCATTGTAAGAGTTTCAGGTAGCATCTCATTTAACTTTAAGAGGAGCAGGGCATACACTGTGCCATTCTCTTCTCCAATTATAAGTGAGGTGAAAACATAGATCTGTCACCATAGCAACTATGGAATTACCAAATGTGCTTGGTACCTTAGCAGAATGACATCACTTAGACATCAATATGAACTCTTAATTGCTATGGTAACAGATAAATGAGGTCACTGGTTCCAGAGCATGGCAAACAATGTATGCCATGCTCTGCCAATTTTTCAATGACATGACAAACATAAATTCTTTCAACAGGAATTTCAGATTTTCTCAAACAAATAATTATTCTGAAATAATTTTTCTGTTTTACAAGAATATTAAGGTGAATGGATACACTTTCAAGAGAAACAACTCCGCCATTTTTGATTTTGCATTTGAGTCAACTTTTGAAGAAATGATTATGCTACCTCATGAACAAATGCTTTCCGTTAGGACTAGATCCCATTTCAGAAGAGCTCCAAGAATGCAAGCAGGAGGCCACACAAGTTCTTCCCCTTTGTAAAATTGGTGAGAAAAACATGGTGTACCCAAATACCTTCAGGTTCCGTTATTGCACAAGACAATGTTTTGATCCCAAAAACCACTTCTAAAAAGAAGCTCATTGCAGTTGAAATCCTTCCTTTACATTATAGCTCAATTGACCAATCTGTCAATCAACCTTCAGACAGGCCAAAATAATTTCTCTCATGGGGCTATCATCTTCTGTCAGATATGGAATTTGGAATGTCTAATGTGATGGTAAACTAACTTCTTAGTGAAGAGAAACTCTCCAAGTTATCAGTGTTTTATCTGTGCAGCTACATGTAGTATGGTTATTGAGGGTAGGGAGAAATCTTTTTCAAGTATAGGCTACATCATGAAATATGAATGTTTTCATGTATAAACTGGAATGCTAAATGAAAGTCTGTAAACCAAGCAGCATTTCCTGGTTTTAGTTTCACATATTAATGCATTTCGACAGATTTGAAAAACATCTAGTGTAACTGCAAGAATCCAGCTATGGGGGCGAGTCAATAACTAACCAGCCTAACTTATTTCCGGTTGAGATCCACCTCTTCTTTTTCGATGTAATTGCCCTCTAGAGTGATGCACTGAGACCAACTGTATTCAAGTGCCATCAGCTCAGAACTGAAAAAGCCAGGGTCCTTTCCATTGACCCACTCCTTAACTGCCATCACAACTTCTTCGTCAGACCAGAAATGACGTCCATGGATATCCTTTTTCAAGTTTGGGAACAGGGAATAGGAAGAAGTCGCTAGGAGCTAGGTCAGGCGAATAGGCAGGATGTGGTATTAATTCATACCCGTTTGGCTCTACAGCATCCATTGCAACTCTGCAAGTGTGGACTCTCGCGTTGTCCTGTTGCAGCAGAACACCTTTAGAGAGTTTACCTCGGTGTTTTTCACAGAAGGCAGTTCTCAGCTGGTCTAGCAAGTTTGACTAGTACACTCCAGTTATTGTACTTCTATTGGGTAAAACGTCCAACATAATAACGCCTTTTGCATCCCAAAATACTGTGACCATCACCTTGCCAGCAGATGGTTGTGTCTTGAACTTCTTTGGCCTCAGGGACCCAGGCCCTACCCACTGACGACTCTGAGCTTTATTCTCCGGCTCATAATAATAAACCCAAGTCTCATCTACAGTCACCAGACACAAAAGAAAATTATCTTTTTACTTAAAACGCTTCTACAAGGGGCTGCATACTGATGCTCTGGTTGCCATTTGCTCATCGCTAAGGGATTTGGGGACCCAACGGGGTGTTGGCTTGCGCATACCTAAATGATCATGTGAGATTGTTGAAACGCTACTATGTGAAATGCCTAATGCCTTCACTATTTCTTCCACCTGAATTCGCCGGTCAGAGTATACCAGATCCGGAACTTTGTTACACATTTCTTCGTCGGTGGCATCCAGATCTGGCTTCATCTCCTAAAGACGTTCTACCGCGTTTGAATTCCCCTACCCAGAACTTTACCTGAGCATACGATGGTGCAGAAGACCCATAAACATAAGCTAACTCGCCGTGTATTTCCTGTCCTGTTTTACCTTTCAAATACTAGTACCGAATTACAGCACGGTGCTCAGCTTTAGATAAAAAGCATGCCTTTGAATCACTAGCCATGTTTGACATTCAATATCTTACTAAAGAATGATTCGATACCTGTGCAATTTTGCCCCCATGTATAAAGCATGTATTGACACAAGGCATGAAATTTGTGACCGTCACGATCAATCGGAAATGGGATAGGCTGGTTACTTATTGACTCGCCCTCGTACATTTTTAGATTCCCATGACATGGCTTGTTAAACAAAGAAATGACATCAATGCCAGCAACAGCCAATGAAACTAAATCTTTCATAGGTTTAACCTGTTCCCTCCTTGATAGCTCCTTGAGAGAAATTATGAGGCCTGCGTCAATATTTTGAAAAGCCCATTTTGACACAATCCCATAGCATTTATTTCAATGCAAAAGGAAAAAGTACAACATCTACATTTTCACCCAAAATTATAGCTTTTCTGGTCTTTACATATAGAATACAATTGTATATCCTTCTCTAACTACCAAAAGCAGCTTTTAAATCTTTCATCAGCATAGTCCCAATAACCATTTTCTCACAGTTAACTGTTAGTTTTGCCGTCAATTCCTTGACGATCACTGAGACTAGCACAAGGTTACCAGTAGCCATAGTCTGAGCAGAGAACCGGAATGTGCTGTCATCAGTTGAGGGAACCAGCAGTACATTTGCAACTCGGTGAACACAATTTATGATTGACTTCATGTCTGTCTTGTCTTCTTCTAAAGTAACTTTACATGTGTTCTCTGTCATACCAGACAGCTTACCTGTAAACAAAAGGATACCGGTTAAACATCAAATGAACCACAGCACTCCCTAACTAACTAAGTAGCATGTGCATCAAGCAAAGACTCAGATGAGCCTGCACTTCTACCCAGTCTGATCAGAATCTTTGCTGTGCACTTAAAGGGTACTAAGGGTTTGAGTTAGCTCCATACAGACAACGAAGACTGACAATACTTGGCAGATGCACAGGCTGATCTGTGACTTCGATGGATGCACATGCCACTTTGTTGGTTTTGTCATGTTGCAGCTCAAATAAAGCCTCTGTTACTATTATTCTGATCTCAATTGTATTTAATGACCCAAAGCTGCATAAACATTAATGTATTCTGTCGTGAGATAAAACCATTTCATACCATCGTATGTATCAACAGGAACTACGATTTTAGTTTGACTTACATAAAATTATCATATAGTAAAATATTTACTGACTTCTATTTCAATGAATTTACAGCTTTACTGACCTGCAAACTATACATAGTGACGGTCAATATGTTGTTTGCAGGTCAATAAATCAGTAAATTTACCTCAATAAAGATCAATTCTTGTATAATATTCAAGCAACAATCAAACTATTGAAAACATTCAAAGAAGTCTATAAGAAGCTTATACAGCTCATCCCCGTATTATAGAAAACTTCAAAATACAAAGTACAGGATAATCCAAATGCTATCAGAAAATTAAAGTAATGGAGTTTTATCTAAATTAATGACATTTTCGGATAAAATTGTAAATGTATCTCACCTTGTTCTTTAATAAAATCTTTCTCATTCATAGTGTGTGGCTGAAGTAGCTCCCCTACTGGCGCAGTAATACTGACATTATATTTCCTCTCCTCGGTACAGAGTTCAAACCCCGCCGGCTGGGTTGTATCATTGAAATTGATTGCCATTAGTACTGTGGTGGAGTTGTTAGGGGCCAGGACAGCTGTAATGCAATTTAGAGAGCAGTACATTAATAGAACGGTTCATGATACTGCCAAAAGAAATTTTCTTTTTTGTTACCGGTATTTTAGTCAGACATGGCTTCGGCTGTATGTTTCATAGAGAAATGACTTGGTGGTTTTATGTCCTTTTCAACAGTATTTCAGTCATATCAAGATGATGGTAGTATAATTATGAAAAACTCTGTGCACTTTCAGTTTCTGACAGAATCTTGCCTCCATTTATCTGAAATCAGCAGTGCTAACCTTCTGGCAGTGCAGAAACTTCTATATGTTTCATAGTAAAAATCCATCCACATTCAATGATAAAAGAGTTTTACTTATTACTCCAGATATTAAACTAACATATGAAAAATAAGGAACTGGCAAAGTATAGTCAGTCTGGGTCAATCAAATATCAAATTTATTTGAGCCAACCAAGAAAATAAGGTACCATGCAGAATAAGACTAAATGGTATTTCCAAGCAACAAAGAAGAATGTGGTCAAACTGAACACTTATATTGGCTGATATGAGTCTTCTCTGTTGGTTTGCCCTTTGACATACTTTCTTCCTGTATGGCTAATGTAAATTTAATCTGGCAACTGTTTCTATTTCTGTTGGATCCCACCAGTAAACTGGCACACTGAGGACGATGACCGGTAGAATTTGTAGATTATCCAAGAAATGATGACTAGTCACAATTTGGAGCACCCCATGTATAATCTTTTGAGTATACCGACTTTGTGCATCAACCGATTTTTTTAAGACTACAAAAATTTTTGAATTTAGCACACTTTTTTACATAAGAAAACACCTTCAAACCTTTTGCCCTCGACCACATAAATAAACCTACCGGGGCTCTGGGACTAAATGTACGTATCATAGATAATCCAAGGAATGATGACTAATTACACTATAACTATGTACAGACTTGTCAAATGTGTGGTGGCAGCCACATGTAAATTTCGGTAATTTTCAGAAATCAATCAGTATGACAAATTTCTGTATAGTTGCAATCTCTTTGGCAACACTACCTGAACCTAAATACTTCTCAAATTCAAACAACAATGCCAAGCTTTGAAATGATTACATATACTATAACAAACTATTAAAATGTATCAGTAACCAAGATAATAAATATAAGGCAAACGGGTACTATTTCTACCATTCATATTTTCATTCTCGATGAGGGTTAACTCTCAAAAAAAAAAAAAATTGCTCCTCTTGGAGAAAATTCCTTACTTCAAGAGTAAACCCTCTTCCAATAGGGTTAATTTGTTCAGATAAGCAGTCAGGAAGTCACAACATTTGTTTCCCTTACATGTAGTAAAACTGGCAGTTCAACATGGAGTTGTATCCAGTTAACTCTATCACTTTAAATTATCTACAGGCTCTCTTGAATAGCATATGAAATTATGAAACATACAGTACTACAAACACATTCAAATACTGAAATAATGAATGATCAAGTTTCTTACCTATTTCAGGAAACTCATGAATTTCCATTTCTGACTGGATTTTCTGTAAACAAAAAGATGAAGACTCTGTTTTAATACTGTAAATACTACATGTGTGAGAAAATCACAAAAGTTATTTGCCAAGAAGATGCCTACTGCAGTATTGTTGTTTGTTTTCTTGTTTTCTTGTTTTAATTCCACGGTAAACAGCTAAGGTCATGTCGGGATGGTCAGTTAACCTAACCACACTATTCCTGAGCAAGCTTAGACCTCCTAAGCGGTTTACCAGTACTAAGTGCACATACTCTCTCCAGTTACTGACAACTGCCCTTCTTGAATCAGCGGAAGGAGAAACGAAAGTATGTGGCCAGACCGGGTATCAAACTCAGGACATCTGGCTCTTGAGTCAGATGCACTACGGACTGCGCTACGAGGCCTGGCTTACTGCAGTATTGTTAAAGCCATAATAAATTTGGAGTAGTCATTCATAATCATAGTAACTAATGGGGAATAAGAGAAACAGATGACTCTGCTTACATTTTTTTTTGTTTTGAAAAATGCAATTTTGAAATTTCAGCCTCACCAAGTTCAGTTTTATGCAGAATTAATAGGAGTCATCCAATAAAAAAAGGATCACTCACCTTTTCTCCAATTTTAATTGCTGAGACTTTGCTATCACTCTCATTAGTAAAGTTAAGTTCTATTGAGACCATCTTAGGTGAGAAGATTGATATTGTTCTGGTAAACCTGTACGTCACACTAAGACCGTTACCCTTCATTTTGTTCAACAACTCATAGGACTTTGTTGACACAGTGGGGGCAAACTGTAACAAAAAATAAATAAATACATTATCAGACTATAAAAGCAATAAACAGTCAGTCTTGCACAGACACCTGTGCACACTGCTGTTTGGGGCTAAGACTGAATGCACCAACAAAATACATGCACAAGCCACGAGGTTCTCATGCTCTTTAAATACTGTTTATGCTTGCTTTTCAAATTCTTGGAAACTGCTTGGTTTTATATAATACTACATTGTGCATTTATTTACATGACTTTATCAAAGGCTGTTTGGTTGTTCTGCAAGAAGCATTTGTCTGCTCTACATTATTTGTCAGCACTACCAAACAACACTGGTGTTGTTTAGACAATGGCATGCATCTAAAGGCAGTGGATAGTTACTGATGACAATAACTACGCCAATGACACTGACACCAAATCGACAATGGCACTGCCAGAAAGAGACCCTATGTTGCAACAAAATCATGTCTGACCCCTAGTGGGGCTCTTCCTTTCATGCAACTTTGATACTGAGACACCAAAACATATTGTTTGTGGAAATATAAGAAAAGTTAAAAGTTTTTCAAGAGCATTTAAAATTTAAAAATTAATCAATTTTTAAATTTTAAAGTTTACAAGAGGCATTGAAACACAAATAAGCTGCGACACGAGAAAACCAACAAAGTGGTTGTGCACCCAGCGCAAACTCTGATCAGCCTGGGCATCCACCCAGTCTGATCAGAGTCTTTGCTGTCTGCATGGAGCTAGCTTAGAACCTTAGCTACCCTTTAAGGGCTCAGGGTAGAGTCCAATAAGACTAGGCAGATGCCCAGGCTCATCTGAGTTTGTTGGGCACACAACCACATTGTTGGTTTTGTCGTGTCGTGGCTCAAATCTCTAATTCTATCTTGAATATGGCTCAGCAACAATACTCACCATAGCAGCAGTAGGACTAGTTTTGGTGGTTGAAGTTGACTGGTCTGTGATGTCTAGAGCCATCATAGGTGTTAACATATCACTTGCTGATGCCGCACTGCTACTGACACCAGGGGGTGCTCCCACTGAAATATGATTAACTATTTAGTCTGGTGCTGCAAACATTACTATAAAACACTTGTATTTGGCAGTCACTGACTTTTGGCAATATTGGAGGTTAAGGCAAAGAGGGCTATATAAACAAAGTATCATCAATGGACACAGCATCCATATATTTTGTTCCTATTTGCTTAGGAGAAGTCTTTTTTTTTTTTCATTTGAGCCAGTTCTTTCATTAAACTGCGGCCACAGTTTAATGAAAGAACTAGCTCAAATGAAAATGAAGCAATTTTGCTATTTGCGCATGTTGCTAATGGCCAAAATTAAAAATCACAAAAATTAATGTTTATGTTTTTGCCCCTTAACCGCATAAATTTGAACCTGCGAAAATTACCATGTATACGGTATTTCATCAGTCCACCAATATTTGATTTTCATTACACTTCCATACATGTATGCACTGCTTAATGGCGGTTCAGATGGAAAGGAGAACCTGATGGGTATTTGATTGATTGATTGATTTGTTGCTTAACGTCCACGGTAAACAGCTATGGTCATGTCGGGACGGTCAATTAATCTAACCAAACTATTCCTGGGCAGACTTACATGTAGACCTCCTAAGCGGTTAACCAGTACTAAGTGCACATACATGTACTTTCGCCAGTAACTGACAACTGCCCTTCTTGAATCAGTGGAAGGAGAAACGAAAGTATGTGGCCAGACCGGGTTTCAAACCCAGGACCTCTGACTGATGAGCCAGGTGCCCTAACGATTGCGCTACGCAGCCCGGCTGATGGGTATTTGAGATATTTTCTGTACCATTCTATTATTACTATACATCCTGGTGTCTCAATAGAATCCCGTTATCAAGGTGTTTCTTATGAAATCCTGCAATGTATAATTTAATACGTAAGAGAAACTGTTACAAATAAACATCAAATTTTCTTAACTATCTTGAGCCATTGTATATCATGAACGCCAGAATTAAAATATGTCATTTTCTTTAAACAACAAAATTTTGATACCGCAGTTATTAAGTGTTTTACAGTATTAGCAATGAACAACAAATAGTCGCCAATTTTCTCCACATACTTTTATGTTTTATCCTTTTAAATAATAAACCTTTCACTACAGTGTCATTTTCACTAGAAACTGAGTGACTGCACTGCAAACAAATGTAACGCCATGGGTATACCTCAATGTTTTAATGATATTTTACAAAGAGAAAAAGTTGTTCTTCCTGTTTGCTTTCCAGGATAAAATAGCATGACCTTGAAAGAATTCGCTCCCTCTGAAAAGAGAGGCAAAACTGTGACAATGGAAGAGTTGCTTCCCTTGAAAGTGTACACAGTCATCTTAAATTTCTCATGCACAACTACAGCTGTACGCAATAGGCCCTCAAGAAATTTTTACTTTACAAACCACTGCACTGGAGACAGTTCTTGGAAATACGTATACATGGTAATTTTCGCAGGTTCAAATTTTCGCAGTTAAGGGGCAAAAACATAAACATTAATTTTCGCAATTTTAAATTTTGGCTGTTACATGTAGCAACATGCGCAAAAACAACATTGCTTCATTTTTATTTGAGCTAGTTCTTTCATTAACCTGCAGCCGCAGGTTAATGAAAGAACTGGCTCAAATAAAAAATACCAGACTTCTCCGAAGCAAATAGAAACAAAATAAATGGACGCTGAGTCCACTGATGATACATGTTCTTTGTAAGAAACAGAAAATTATTTCTCGATAGTAAAATTTGCAGTTTCTAACTGACCGCTAAATACTGCGAAAAATGGAACACCGCAAAAATTATCGCATATGTGGTAAGTTTACTCAAAATTTACTATTAAACAATAACTTACTGTCCCCTAAATCCAGCAGTAAATCCAGGTCCTGTGAGGGTTTAGGGGCTGCCTGCTTCTGTGACTTAGTCTCAGGTGGTTTCTTCTTTGGCTCAACCTACAATATTGAAGTCACAACAACTAAACATGAGCCATGACAGGACAAAACCAACAATGTGGTTATGCGCCCAGTGTAGACTCAGATCAGCCTGGGCATCCACCCAGTCTGATCAGAGTCTTTGCTGTTCGCATGGAGGTAGCTTAGACCCTTAGCTACCCTTTGAGCATTTAAAGACAGGGATGGGACTATATAAGGAGGATTTACATCCACAGTGTCATTGGACTGACACACGGCGCCAAGTGTGTGCAACTATGGTTACATACCGTTGAGCCACTTGGGTAACGTCGATAAGAGAATTGAACTGAACTGAACTGAACACAGTGTCATTCTGTCTCTTGATCTCATAGTGTCAACACCTCCTGTCAGCCAATAAAATCATCATAACTGTTAATTCTGGTCCACTGATTGGTTGACTAAATTTTCACACCTTTACCTATACAGGTAACATTGTTATATGCTGGGAACCAGACCCCCCAGAGAGAAGTCCTGTCTTTAATGAAGGGTCTGATCAAACTGGGCAGATGCCCCGGCTGATCTGAGTCTACCCAGGGTGCACAATCACATTGTTGATTTGGTCGTGTCGCAGCTCACATACAGAAGCTGCAGTTCAAAACAATTTTGGGGATCATGTGATAAATGCAGGGGTTTCTGTCACATAGGAGTTGTGTTACACAAATTTGTGTTTTACCTTATAGACTTGCATTATATCAGACATAGGCTCTTTTAAATTCATAAATATATATACTGTTAACCAATTATATCAGACATAGGCTCTTTTAAATTCATAAATATCAAATACTGTTAACCAATCAAATTTTGCCAGCTATTCATCGTCACAATTTTGTATTGGAAGAAAATTTTGCAACTACATGTCACTGCAAAATATTCTTTCTGCAATGTAAACAACTGAGACAAAATTGATTCTTGCCAAAAAAACAACAAAAAATTTTTTTCTGAGTTCCTTCAGCAAAAAGGAAAATTTGTAATTATGAAAAAAAAAAAAATTGTTATTTCGCTGAAAATTCTAAGCCTACAACTAAACATCAGAATGCCACAGTTTAAGAATATATTTAGCCATGTAACAGTACCTGCTAGAAGTCCCAGAGTCTCGTCATTAGAATGCAGCAGCCCACTATACTTGAACTGTGACATTCTGATATTTAGTTGTAGGCTTAGAATTTTCAGTGAAATAAGAACTTATATGTGGCTCGGTAAATATCTTTGAAAGTGTCCTTCTTATACATACACTGACTGCAGCCTGAAAAAAGTGATACAAGCCCCTGAGGTTTTCTTTTTCATTGTCATCTCTACCTCACTACTTGTACCATTACTCTCATCACAGGGACTACTTTCTTCCTCCAAGGACTCATCACTTACCTGTTTAGCTGTTTTCTTTTTCATAGCCATCTCAACCTCGCTATCACTACTCTCATCACCGGAACTACTTTCTTCCTCCGAGGACTCATCACTATCATCTTCCCCCTCACTGTCTGCCCCAGAGCTGGCCCCGGAGTCACTAGCAGACTTGACAGTTTTCTTAGGTTTAGGTTTAGTGTCGGTGTCTGAGCTGTCTTCTTCCTCTGAGGAATCACTGTCAGCCTCACTGTCACTCGCGTCACTATCAGTATCATCATCATCAGACTCCGACTCATCTTTAAAGACAACAATTGTATTAGAAACATGGTTCCAAAAAACCTTTCCAAGCCACACCTACAATCCCTCAAAAAGTCACCTGATAGTGTATAACTGACCAATGCAGCGACAATCTCAAAAACAGTTTTAATAACAAAACTCATTTATTCATTTCTTTCCCTTACTTTGATTTTGAAAAATAAAGTGCCACCATCAAATGCAAAGAAAAGATTCATGATGTTATTTAAATCTACAGGCAACAACATAAAAGCTTTTCAACAATATGAGACATCAATGAATTTCAAGAAAACAAGTCTCAACAAGAGGGCCATGATGGCCCTGGATCGCTCACCTGAGTATCCTGTGAACTTAACCTCAGAGACATCCATACGACTGACAGAGTTTCACAAAGATTAAATGGAAAATGAACCCTTTATTGTGTACCTAAGGTGTTTATAAGATTTAACCTAATGACCTAGATTTTGACCCTACATGACCCAGTTCCAAACCTGGTCTAGATTTCTTGGATATGAACATTCTGACAAAGTTATCAAAACTGTGCCTTCTAGAGTGTACACAATGTTTTTCTGAGGTTTAACATAGTGACCTACTTTTTGACCCAACATGACCAAGTTGCACCCTTGGTCCAGATTCGTTGGAGACAAACATTCTGACAAAGTCTCATGAAGATTTGAACAAAACTGTGTCCTCAAAAGCGTCACACTGTTTTTCTAAGAACTGACCTAGTGACCTAGTTTTTGACCTGACATGGCCCAGTTTCAAATCTGGTATAAATTTCATGAAAGTAAACATTGACAACGTTTCACGTAGATAGGATCATAACTGTGCCCTCTAGAGTGTACATGAGGTTTTTCTAATATTTGACCTAGTGACCTAGTTTTTGACCCCACTAGACTCAGATTCAAATTTAACCTAGATTTTATATAAATAAACATTCTGACAAAGTTTCATGAAGATTGGATCATAACTGTGCCCTCTAGAGTGCGCACAAGGTTTTTTCTAAGATTTGACCCAGTGACCTAGTTTTTGACCCCACATGACCCAGTTTCAAAGATGGTCTAGATTTCATTAAGATAAACATTCTGACAAAGTTTCATGATGATTGGATCATAACTGTGCCCTCTGTGTCATTCTAAGATTTATTTCTATTTTAAGCTCTGGCGGCCATTTTGTTCAGCGGAGCGGAACCGTTTGAGCAATTATTGTTCAGAGCCATGAGTAAAACATTTCTGTGAAATTATTTCAAAATCGGCCCAGCAGTTTTGGAGGAGAAGTCGTTTAAAGGTTTTTCTATTTTTAGCTCTGGCGGCCATATTGTTCAGCGGAGCGGAACCGTTTGAGCAATTTTGGTAGAGGGTCTCCTAAGGAACATTTCTGTGAAATTATTTCAAAATTGGCCCAGCAGTTTTGGAGGAGAAGTCGTTTAAAGGTTTTTCTATTTTTAGCTCTGGCGGCCATATTGTTCAGCGGAGCGGAACCATTTGAGCAATTTTGGTAGAGAGTCCCCCAAGGAACATTTCTGTGAAATTATTTTGAAATCCGGCTAGCAGTTTTGAAGAAGAAGTCGTTTAAAGCAAAAGTTGACGCCGGACGCACGACCGGACGACGGACAACGGACGACGGACAAAGACCGATCACAATACCTCACCTTGAACACTTCGTGCTCAGGTGAGCTAAAAATATAAGTCAAGAGTTATCATTCTAGTAAATCAGATTCAGGCAAAAACATGTCTTACAAGGCCAAAATTTCATATACAAGGTACAGTATTAAATGTAAACTGACTTTAATCAAGCATGTGAGCAAGCACTTAAGAAGTAAACAGGGTCCAAGGTTATAAAACTTGAGTATAATCTCAAGCTCAAAATAAAACACATTGATTGGCTGCTTCCGAGCATATGCTCGGAAGCAGCCAATCAGTATGCTTTATTTTGAGTTTGAGAATGTACTCATGTTTTATAACCTGGGGGCCAGGTTTTGCCTCTCTTTATAGATATTTTGACTGTAATGTGAAATCTGTTACCTTCAGGACTTGATTCATCTTCCGAGTAAAATGATTTTTCTGGTTTCTGTTTTGTTTTCTTGGCAGTAATTTTCTCCGGCCATGGCATCACAACCTCTACGTTCCTCACAGTGGGGTCAGGGGCCACCTCTGGCCAGTCTGGGAGCTGCTGGTACCCTGTTGTCCTGGTGTTGATAATGTGAGATAGGGTACCAAGCTGGTACTGGTCTCTATCTGGGGACAGAATAGTACAAAATACGCATTAGCTTTCACTAAAAGATTCTTTGTCTGATAACAGTAATATGATACAAGGGCCATTTAATTCAATACATAATCTGATAATTGATTTTGTTAGTTTTTAAACAAACATGTCATCAAGATAAAATAGTAACAGGCAAAGGGTATTTGAGGGTTAACTGAAATCTAAATCTCATACAAACATATACTTTTAATATATTTTATTTAGATCTTGATCTTGATGCTAAAATATGTAAACTTTTAAGCTGCATTTTGAGCCCATTTATCTGCTTTTGTTGCTTTATAATGTTGTGGCTCCAAATGAGAATTTTCTTACAGGAATTAGAGGCCACAACATAATATGCTTTACAAGGAAAGCACAGTCAAAACTGCTTACATGGTCACCTCTATTCCGGTCACCTGCCTTTAGCAGCCACCTTTTCTGAATCCACTGAAGCCAAATACAGAGTAAACAAAGCTGTATTAAGGGGTCACTTGTCTTTCTTCCCTTCAGTGACCCATTAAGACAGATTTGACTGTACTTAAAGAACTGAAATAATTTCCGATGGAATTAGCATCTTTACTGGGAGCTCTGATTTTATCAACCTACCTTTAAATTTAGATTCCAGGACAGGAGCTGGTTTAGTTGCCAAAAATATCTTCTTAGCATATTTTGCAAGCATTCCCTTCTCTCCCGTGGGCAGTACCAGTTGTCGTAAAAATCTTGACCTATCTCTGATGTCATAGTTCTGATCATACTTGGCCAGATTAAACACATACTGACAGAGAAGCTTGGTTTGTTTGCTGTTGGTGATCACAAGTTTGGCTGCTAGGTTGAGGATCTGAAGTTTTACTATATCCTCCTGCAAAACAAAAGCAAGAGTTCATTACAATACAACAGTCTTATGCAAACTTTAGCACAGCTATAATGGTCAAAACCTAGTGGAAGTCATAAAATCCCTTGGACCAAAAAAACAAGAGGGCCATGATGGCCCTGGATCGCTCACCTGAGTATCCTGTAAACTTAACCTCAGAGACATCCATATGACCGACAGACAGAGTTTCACAAAGATTCAATGGAAAATGAACCCTTTATTGTGTACCTAAGGATTTTGACCCCACATGACCCAGTTTCAAACCTGGTCTAGATTTCTTGGATATGAACATTCTGACAAAGTTATCAAAACTGTGCCCTCTAGAGTGTACACAATGTTTTTCTACGGTTTAACCTAGTGACCTACTTTTTGACCCAACATGACCAAGTTGCACCCTTGGTCCAGATTTGTTGGAAACAAACATTCTGACAAAGTCTCAAAAAGATTAGAACAAAACTGTGTCCTCAAAACATTCACACTGTTTTTCTAAGAACTGACCTAGTGTCCTAGTTTTTGACCTGACATGGCCCAGTTTCAAATCTGGTATAGATTTCATGAAAATAAACATTCTGACATTGTTTCATGTAGATTGGATCGTAACTGTGCCCTCTTGAGTGTACACAAGGTTTTTCTAAGATTTGACCTAGTGACCTAGTTATTGACCCCACAAGACTCAGATTCAAATTTGGCCTAGATTTTATATAAATAAACATTCTGACAAAGTTTCATGAAGATTGGATCATAACTGTGCCCTCTAGAGTGTGCATAAGGTTTTTCTAAGATTTGACCCAGTGACCTAGTTTTTGACCCCACATGACCCCAGTTTCAAAGACGGTCTAGATTTCATTTAGATAAACATTCTGACAAAGTTTCATGATGATTGGATCATAACTGTGCCCTCTGTGTCATTCTAAGATTTATTTCTATTTTTAGCACTGGCGGCCATTTTGTTCAGCGGAGTGGAACCGTTTTAGCAATTTTTGTTCAGAGTCATGAGTAAAACATTTCTGTGAAA
This sequence comes from Ctena decussata, assembly GCA_963989385.1. Lineage (NCBI taxonomy): Eukaryota > Metazoa > Mollusca > Bivalvia > Lucinida > Lucinidae > Ctena > Ctena decussata. The sequence continues at coordinate 327,009 of OZ022514.1, forward strand.
TTTTTTTGAAATCGAGCCATTGGCTTCAGAGACGATGATGTTTTAAGCTTTTTTCTATTTTTAGCTCTGGTGGCCATATTGTTCAACGGAGCAGAGGGTCTCCTAAGGAACATTTCTGTGAAATTATTTCAAAATCGGCCCAGCAGTTTTGGAGGAGAAAGCGTTTAAAGGTTTTTCTATTTTTAGCTCTGGCCGCCATATTGTTTAGCGGAGCGGAACCGTTTGAGCAATTTTGGTAGAGGGTCTCCTGAGGAACATTTCTGTGAAATTATTTCAAAATCTGCCCAGCAGTTTTGGAGGAGAAGTCGTTTAAAGGTTTTTCTATTTTTAGCTCTGGCGGCCATATTGTCCAGCAGAGCGGAACCGTTTGAGCAATTTTAGTAGAGGGTCTCCTAAGGGACATTTCTGTGAAATTATTTCAAAATCTGCCCAGCAGTTTTGGAGGAGAAGTCTTTTAAAAGTTTTTCTATTTTTAGCTCTGGCATCCATATTGTTCAGCGGAGCGGAACCGTTTGAGCAATTTTGGTAGAGGGTCTCCTAAGGAACATTTCTGTGAAATTATTTCAAAATCGGCCCAGCAGTTCTGGAGGAGAAGTCGCTTAAAGGTTTTTCTATTTTTAGCTCTGGCGGCTATATTGTTCAGCGGAGCAGAACCATTTGAGCAATTTTGGTAGAGAGTCCCCAAAGGAACATTTCTGTGAAATTATTTCAAAATCCGTCCAGCAGTTTTGGAGAAGAAGTCATTTAAAGCAAAAGTTGACGACGGACGCACGACCAGACGACGGACAACGGACAAAGACCGATCTCAATACCTCACCTTGAGCACTTCGTGCTCAGGTGAGCTAAAAATTGAAATTACTAAGAACTATATTCTTTACACCAATTTCAACAGTTTAAAATATGAATGACCCTGTGGGAACTATAATACATGAAATTTATCTATGTAGGTTTTATTCTCCTGTGAACTACAGCAGATTACTCATAATCCTCACAGCCTTTCAGTCACAGTGACTTCCGAAAGTTTAAAAACACTGATAGAATCCCCATAAAAACAAACTTCGTTGCTATAACCAGTCTTATTTTACTGATGCTTTTCAACAAACTTGTCCAAAGTTAGCATCAAAGATTTTTAAAATATCCAGAGAAAGAAAGGTTCACATTACTCACCTCCTGTATAAAAGATTTGGCCATCTTTCTGAGTACATCAGGGGCTATTTTAGGGACCCTCTCCCCATACTCCCCTATGAGCCAGAGTATACTAGCTCTCGCCATTGGTACATTGATATTGTCAACCATTCTAGCCATGTGAATTATAATATCTTTGTGTGTCGACGTCTGGAAAATAATACTTACTTCATTAGCCCTTCAAGTGCCAAAAAGCAAACAACAAAATTTACGTCTGCAAAAATTACAATCTATGTCTCATCCAAGCTATATCATATTGAAAATTAAAAAATTAGAGAGCAAACCGTGTAGATTTAGATGAGGTGGCTCATTATGAGCAACCTCATCAGGACTGTTTGCAAATTCTGCTATTTTCATCTCTGGCGCTTTAAGTGATAAGGCTAAATATTCTAATAGCCAGAAATCAGTGCTCAAGATAAGAAGGGGTAACAGTATAAGGATAATTTTCCTTATTTTCCGAAAAATATTATGAGGTGATCCCTCATCAGAACCATCTCTTTCAGACACTTCTAAAGAGGGGTAAATTGTCTTGCTGAGACGTTTCTAATGAGGATTCTGATTTTGCCATCCTGACAATAAATCTTACAGATAAAGCCTATGACCTCAAACAATCAGCGCTGAATGTTTATTTTTCCACATTTTTGTTACCCTCCCCCGCCCCAACCATCAGGTGGTGCTTCTGTGGAGGTTTATTATTACTGTCTCTGTTTTGCGACTTTCTATTAGTCTTTGTCTTTTGAACATTATCAAAGTAGCCTCCTAGTCATCTGTTGAGTAAACGCTGACCTCAGATCCTCTTTTGTCATTTTTTGCTTGTTTATTTATGCCTTTCCCAATGGGATGACTTCTCATCCACTTTACAAAACTGATTTATAGTAGTGAGTTGAAATGACCCGTATAGGAATGAGCACCCTTTGTCTGTTTTTGCATGGCATAAGGAGTTTGTTGCTCAAAATGTTACAATATGTGCTCATGACATAAAAAGCAAGAACCTGGATCGTAAAAATTCTAAGTACTGGATCAGATAGGTCTGTGCAAACAGTACAGACCCAGATCAGACTGCTACTATGACAGCAGTCTAAGCAAGGTCTGTACTGTTTGCCATTTCATCTGTATTGTTTGAATTGTAAAACCTAACTGCTCCGTTGTTTGCATTGTTAAACTTAACTGCTCCATTTTAAGGACAATTATGGTAATATTTTAAGGTGTCCAAAATTTTTAGATTTTTACAGTACTATCTTACCTGCATTTGTAATAACTTCTTGATAACCACAACACTCTCAGCTACTACACTTTCTGGAAGAAAATAAGAATTAACTCTCAATACTCAAGTAGCAAAAAACACAGCAAACAATGGAGATCAAGATTAAACAGATTTAGAGAAAATGAGTGTACTTTCAGGGAAAACAACTGTGGCATTTGCATTTTTGCCTCCCTCCAGTGTGGGGTCAACTCTTATAGAAAGATTTGCTCATCCTCTAGGAGGAAATTCTTTCCTTTAAGAGTTCATTCCCTTTGGGAAGAGCTGGTAAGCAGCTAATAAAGGGCTGCCTCATCTAGGTCTACACTGTTTTCCCTCTACAGTTTGAAATCTCAATATAATAAAACTTAGACCAAACAAAGTTTGAAATTTTGCAAATGTAAACTTTAGTCAACTACTTTTTGGAGGTTTTAAAAATTATGTAAAGTTTTATTTAAAAGTACTTGGAGACAATTTGAAATTTGTTCTTCAAGAATCATAGTGATTAGGCTTTTGAAGGTATCTGCAATAATAAAACATTGCTATTACAATACATGTTCTAAATATTAGGACAGACATGTCTAAGCAAATAGTGCAGACCCAGATCAGACTGCTCACAGGAGCTCACAGGAGCAGTGTGATCAGGGTCTACACTGTTTGCCATCCATCTGCATCTTTGAGATGAACTGCTGCCTCAGAAAACCTAACCATTTCATTTTTAAGACAGTTACAGTAATTAATTCAGATGTCTGAATTTTTAAAACTTTCACAGTAGATACATACCATCTCTGTTAGACATGAGCAGAACCAGTCCGTTAAGACAAGAGTCTGTCACCTCAGCTATGTTACTTGCACAGCGACCTATTGCCTGTATAGTGGCCGCAGCAAATTCCTTGTCTGTACTGGTAACATATGTCTACAATAGCAAAGTTATACAATAATTAAAAAAAGATAAAGTAAGTATAACCTGTCTTAGCATCTTATATTAAGCAAATGTGTGACTTAAGAAGCCATAACTTCTTACACAAAGTCAAGATTTAAAATACACAATGACCTATATTACCCAACCAACTGCCTTAAGCAGGTAATTCTGTCTTAACCCTGAGACACTTACTAATGGAAGATCTGAATAGTGATGAAACAGTGTATTACACTATTATGGTAGCAGGCGTTAAAACTGTCATAACATATGGACAGTCAGTATTAAAGTGTACGTCAGATTATGGTAATTCTAAGTTTATGCATTCTGAGTGAGTGAATTCCGGTTTAAGGTCCCACCAACAACGAGGGCATATGGAGACGGGACCACGGTTTGAAGTCTCATCTGAAAGACCAGAGAAGTGGCGGATCGATCTTGCGACCCATGGACTGGTAGTCTGGAGTGTTATCCACTACAGCCGCTCCTTTATGCATTCTGAATGATTTGTTTACTTACATGTACCTGAGTGAAATACATGTATCAAGACTCTGTATCCAAGAAATGATATTTCAGTATGTCAACATAACTAGAAACATGGAAACTAAAAGGGCCCCGCCTTTATGAAACTATTGATGACATTTAAGTCATATGTGCCCGACTAGAAATAACAATATCAGCCTTCTATTATCATGTTGTTCTTTCATATTAAATATGTTGTTTGAAATTAAGCCTCTGGCAGTGTCATTAAGATATGGGCAAAATACACAAATATGAGTGATTAAAGCATGGGCAACAACTCTGTAAGGAAGGAAACTGATGTTACCATTCTTGCATTCTGCACACCTTCAGATCATCTATTGATGCTTTATATTTGTACAAAGTTTTATAGAAATATCTTCAAATGCTTTAAAGTTATACAGCAGACAAGATTTCCATACCTAAAATTTTAAAGGGAAGGTGTAGTTATGGTTCTTTCTCTTCTTTTTGTCTGATGATGTTTATATTTGTACCAAGTTTTGTGAAAATATCTTAAACAGTTTTAAAGTTAGAGAGCAAACATGTTTTCTAGACTGTAAACTAGCAAGAGGAAAAATTCTGTAAAAATTGTAGATGGAGTTACAGTTCTTATTCTCTGCACATTGTCTGATGATGCTTTATATTATGTACAAGTTTTATGAAAATATCATTGGTGGTTTTAAAGCTATAGAGTGGACCTTATTTCTATATTTACAATTACAAAGGGGCATAATTCAGTAAAAAATGTAGACAGAGTTAGGATTCTTGTTCTCTGCTCATTACCTGATGATGCTTTACATTTGTACCAAGCCTTGTGAAAATATCTCTAACCGTTTCAGAGTTAAAGAGCGGACAAGATTTCTGTACTCAAAATTACAAATGGGCATAATTCAGTAAATAATGTAGATAGAGTTATGGTTCTTGTTCTCCGCACATCGTCTGATGATGCTTTACATTTGTACCAAGTCACATGAAAATCCAAGTCACATGAAAATATCTCTAACGGTTTCAGAGTTATGAACCGCACACTATTTCCGTACTCAAAATTACAAAGGGGCATAATTCAGTAAAAATTGTAGGCAGAGTAATGGTTCTTGTTCTCTGCATATTGACTGATGATGCTTTACATTTGTACGAAGTCTCGTGAAAATATCTTTAAAGGTTTCAGAGTTATAGAGCGGACACGATTTCTGCACTCAAGATTTCAAAGGGGCATAAATCAGTAAATAATGTAGGCAGAGGTATGGTTCTTGTTCTCTGCACATCGTCTGATAATGCTTTACATTTGTATCAGGTCTCGTGAAAATATCTTTAATGATTTCAGAGTTATGGAGCGCACGCTCTTTCTGTACTCAAAATTTCAAAGGGGTGTAATTCAGTAAAATGAGTTATGGTTCTTGTTCTCCGCACATCATCTGATGATGCTTTACATTTGTACCAAGTCTCGTGAAAATATCTTTTAATGGTTTCAGAGTTATGGAGCGGACACAATTTCTGTACTCAAAATTTCAAAGGGGCATAATTCATTAAAAATTGTAGGCAGAGTTATGGTTCTTGTTCTCTGCACATCGTCTGATGATGCTTTACATTTGTACCAAGTCTCGTGAAAATATCTTTAACTGTTTCAGAGTTATGGAGCAGCCACGATTCTGTACTCAAAATTTCAAAGGGGCATAAATCAGTAAAAAATGTAGGCAGAGTTATGGATCTTGTTGTCTGCACATGGTCTGATGATGCTTTAAATTTGTACAAAGTCTTGTGAAAATATCTTTAACGGTTTCAGAGGTATGGAGCGGACACAATTTCTGTACTCAAAATTTCAAAGGGGCATTATTCAGTAAGTATTGTAGGCAGAGTTATGGTTCTTGTTCTCTGCACATGGTCTGATGATGCTGTACATTTGTATCAAGTCTCATGAAAATATCTCTAACGGTTTTAGAGTTATTGAGCGGACACGAAATGATGACGGACGGACAGACGGATGGACGTGATTACTATAGGGCCTCCGCAGACTTCGTCTGGCGGGGCCCTAATTAGAAACAAGAACAGATTCTTTTAATACCCTTTCTCTGGGAAATGTAATTTTTACATAATGGAAATGCCATCTATAAGTCAAACAAAATACCTACTTTTTCACACACTTATAAATTCTATTTTATCTGCAGAGCTAAATAGCAAGCAATTTAGAGCCAGTTATTCAAAACTTACAACGGCATTACACATTAAATTTTCACCCATACTGCATGTAAAAACACTGCAATTTTTTGCTTAAAAAAAGGGAGGAGCTTTTGCAGTGCAAAAGCTCCTCTCATTTTTTAAGCTAAAAATATTAACACATTTGGTTTTATATGTACTGGAAAACTTAACAAATCCTTGACTAATGACTTCCTTAAGCTAACAATGCTTTGAACAACAGGGCCCTTATCAAGATATGGTGGTCTTTAGAGGATAATTCTGTCATAAATTTTCTTTACTTCTCCATGAAGGATAAAAATATGTGGTGACCCTATTTAGAATGGCCTCATCAAGAGAGTTCCAATGAACAAGGCCCTTATCAAGATACATGTATGGTGGTCTTTAGAGGATAACTCTGTCATAAATTTTCTTTATTTCTCCATGAAAAAAAAAATGTTGTGACCCAATATTAGAACAGCCTCATCAAGAGAGTTCCAATGAATGGTAAAAAACATTATGTTTTTTTTAAACCACAGAATAATAAATGCGTCAAAACTGTCTTATGAGCCAATGTGTACCTGCAGTTCTCTAAGAATAGTGGCTATGTTGGTCTCTGTGGCTAGGTTGGTCAGGATTTCAAGCTGAAACAAAAATCATATAGTTAAAACAGATGGAACAAGTCAAACAGTAAACAACTGACAGCTTAAACTGCACATTAGCACAGGCTGATAAAGTCTTCACTTTTACTCTACAGTGGACATTCTTTGTAACGGCAGAAGTTTTTTTTCCCCCAAAGATTTTTCTGTTAAAACTTAATTATGTATCCATTTCTTTAGATATATTACAAAATTTCATATGGTACGATGAGAACTGTCCTAATATATTCAACCACTGATATTCATGTCTAGAATCAAACCATTACAGAAATTGAAAGTTTTCCTGTCCATTACTGGGATCAAGAATAAGGGATCAAGCCAGAGGGAGATTAGGGAGAAATAGTCTCCTTGCAGAAACAAACTTTTCCCATTCCTGTGCTGAAGGAGAATAATAAATTTATAGACTATATAGGCAAGAATGAAAGCTGGGTAACAGCTTCTCCCAAAAAATCAGAAAAAAATCTCCATTAATTCAAACCTCTAGCTTGATCGCTGAAGCATTGTAGTCAAATAAAAGCCATTCTTGTGATGAGAACTATTATACTGCTCATACATGTATGTGTTAGCTTGTGGTGTCACAATATATTCCAATATCACTTCAAGGCATAATACAGAGCTCTAGTTAAGAGGGAGTATTTGGTGATAATTAGGGATTTTTGTTAATTCTGCATAAAAGCATAATGTTGTTACCCCTCATCTGTAACGTCCGAGACAGTTTAGATGAGGGGTCACAACATATGGTTTTGATGAGAAATAAGAAAATTATCCTTAATTATCACCAAATACTCTCTCTTATCTTGAGCTCTGTAATATGTACATGTAACTTGTTAGTTATTATACCTTCAACAGTTTGATATGTGTAGGATCATTTGACCTCACATAGAAACTCTTTAAGAATGGTTCAAACATTCCCTGAAAATAAAAAATGTAAAAGTTACTGCCAGCAATAGAAGTGTCAAACTAATCTCGGTTTATATAATATAGCAAAGGCCTAGAATGTTGGGTGTATTTATTCATTGCTTTCACTCTAGCCTGTCCTATCTGAGAGACTGCTTAATATCAGTAACAATGAGCATATCAGCAAGAGCAATTGCAGGACAGACAAGCTTATATAATGTAAACTTTCTGATCTTCATGAATGATCTTCAATGTGTATAGGCACACATCCATGTTTTTTCTGCTGTTTTCAAAGGGAAATAACTTTTGTTACCTGATGTTTGCTTCCATAAGTGTCAAAACCTTTCAAAAATGGAGTTTTAAAGGGGAAAAGGAGGAGCAAATTCTTCATTTTAAGAGTTGGTCCTCTTTGAGAAGAGATGCAAAAACTAAACTGACAAAAAAAATTCCTCAAAAGTGTAACACCCTAAAAATCATGACAGCAAAATCTGAATACAAATACATCCTGAAGTGGAAACCAGGATGACAACAGAAGCATTTCAGTACTTTCGTACAGTCAGTCTACTATTCCAGTAACTGATTTACACATACTACTATTTAAGCCAAATTACCATTTAAGTACCTTTCTAAAACAAGGCTAAGATGATGAACATGAGCTTGGGCAAAAGCAGTTTCATCTTACCTTTTGGTTGATTGTCATGGTAGCAATGTTACTGAGGACCACATACTGTACTTCTCTGAAATATAACAAAAGCTAAACTTGAGGCAACCGTTGCAAAGTTGAAGAACCATAAAATATTGGTCAATTAGCAATACTGATGGTGAATTTGAGCTAATTTACCCTTCCAGATCTTTGCACAACCCATGTTTCATGGCTCCTGCTTATAGTTCTTGAGAAATAGAGCTAAACACGAAAACTTGATAAAAAATTGCGAAGTTGGTGAACTGTTAAATGTAGGTCAAGACTCAGTATTGATGATAGTTTTTAGCTCTACTCTTCCAGATGTATGCATGACCCAAGTTTCATGGCTCTAGCCCTTATGGTTATTGAGAAACTGTCCTAAACATAAAAACTTGACAAAAGTTTACGCCGCCGCCGCCGACACCAGAAAAGCAATACATGTCTCCTCGCCTCTGCTTCGCAGGCAAGACAAAAAAATGGCAGAAAAATATGGAAGTATACTCATACACCTTACACTTACTTGTGACTTCTGAGCAGCCTGATCAGTGACTTGGCAACAATACCGACCTCTGACCTCGGGGCACAGTGATGGTACAACTGAGCGACAGCCATTACAACCTACAATAACAACATAACAAGCATAGATAAAGGGAACTTTTAGGGATAAAAATGCTATTCACTTTTGTCCTACATGTATTTCTGTAACTCTAAAGATATCACTATTTTTACCGGTCTCTGCTGCTTAGCTATCAAATAAACAAGAATTCTAAGGAAGGCTGTGTCTTGCCTATTAGCCCAGCATCACAAAACAGAGCTAAACAGGAAAACTTGACAGAATTTTAGGCCACAAATGCCAACATCGAAAAAAATAAAAGCTATATCTTGTTTCTGCTGGTTGCAGGAAAGACAATTACTTCTGTTTCACAGCTATTAAGTTTAAGACTAAACAAGACCTGTCTGCATACAGGATAGCTCGCCTGGAGTGCCTTGCCCATCACATATAAAGCTTTGACATAAAACTTTAAAGTGTGACGCCCACGCCTATGCCCACACCCATGCCCACGCTGACGCCGATGTCCAAGTGACAGCAATAGCTCTCTGTACCTTTGTACAGGTGAGCTAAAAACATGGCTACGGACTAATACGCATTACTTTTTATTTAAAGCTCAGTTTTATACGAAAATCTTGACAGAAGCCAATCATTATAATTCATGACAAAATATTGAGGTTTAGACCCAGAACTACCTTTTTTTAAACCTTACTTAAAGAGCAATTCCTATTTTTCAGCCAAGGCTTTGCTTACCCAATAATAGTCTGTGGTTGGAGTCCATGAAAAAGCATACAGGTTTAAGACAGTATTAAACCTATTATTCAATCTTATGTATTTATCTGCTTATAAGAGGAATTATTTATCATTCCAAAATTACTGCAGATATGTAAATCAGTCTTGTGTAGTTCAGCTATAAAATGTTTTTTTTTCTCTCTTCCAAAACAATCCCCAAGATCCAGATCTATCTAACAAGATGGCTCTAGATCTTCAAACAATCCCAAAGATCTAGATCAATCTAACAAGATGGCTCTAGATCTTCAAACAATCCCAAAGATCTAGATCTGTCTAACAAGATGGCTCTAAATCTTCAAACAGTCCCAACAATCTAGATCAATCTAACAAGATGGCTCTAGATCTTCAAACAATCCCAAAGATCTAGATCTGTCTAACAAGATGGATCTAGATCTTCAAACAGTCCCAACAATCTAGATCTATCTAACAAGATGGCTCTAGATCTTCAAACAGTCCCAACAATCTAGATCTATTTAACAAGATGGCTCTAGATCTTCAAACAATACCAAAGATCTAGATCTGTCTAACAAGATGGCTCTAGATCTTCAAACAGTCCCAACAATCTAGATCTATCTAACAAGATGGCTCTAGATCTTCAAACAGTCACAAAAATCTAGATCTATCTAACAAGATGGATCTAGATCTTCAAACAGTCCCAACAATCTAGATCAATCTAACAAGATGGCTCTAGATCTTCAAACAATCCCAAAGATCTAGATCTGTCTAATAAGATGGCTCTAGATCTTCAAACAGTCCCAACAATCTAGATCTATCTAACAAGATGGCTCTAGATCTTCAAACAGTCCCAACAATCTAGATCTATCTAACAAGATGGCTCTAGATCTTCAAACAATACCAAAGATCTAGATCTGTCTAACAAGATGGCTCTAGATCTTCAAACAGTCCCAACAATCTAGATCTATCTAACAAGATGGCTCTAGATCTTCAAACAGTGCCAACAATCTAGATCTATCTAACAAGATGGCTCTAGATCTTCAAACAGTCCCAACAATCTAGATCTATCTAACAAAATGGATCTAGATCTTCAAACAGTCCCAACAATCTAGATCTATCTAACAAGATGGCTCTAGATCTTCAAACAATCCCAAAGATCTAGATCTGTCTAACAAGATGGCTCTAGATCTTCAAACAGTCCCAACAATCTAGATCTATCTAACAAGATGGCTCTAGATCTTCAAACAGTCCCAACAATCTAGAACTATCTAACAAGATGGCTCTAGATCTTCAAACAATCCCAAAGATCTAGATCTGTCTAACAAGTTGGCTCTAGATCTTCAAAAAGTCCCAACAATCTTGATCTAGCTAACAAGATGGCTCTAGATCTTCAAACAATCCCAAAGATCTAGATCTGTCTAACAAGATGGCTCTAGATCTTCAAACAGTCCCAACAATCTAGATCTATGTAACAAGATGGCTCTAGATCTTCAAACAATACCAAAGATCTAGATCTGTCTAACAAGATGGCTCTAGATCTTCAAACAATACCAAAGATCTAGATCTGTCTAACAAGATGGCACTTGATCTTCAAACAATCCCAAAGATCTAGATCTATCTAACGAGATGGATCTAGATCTTCAAACAGTCCCAACAATCTAGATCTATCTAACAAGATGGCTCTAGATCTTTAAACAATCCCAAAGATCTAGATCTATCTTACAAGATGGATCTAGATCCTCAAACAATCCCAAAGATACAGATCCATTTTAAAAGATGGATCTAGATCTTTGGGATTGTTTTGGAAGGGAAAAACCCTGCCTAATAACCACAGAAATATGTTAACTTACCGAGCCATTCCTACTGTTCAGTAGAGGTTTAGCCTGTCTCAGCAGCAGTCTGTGGTCCGAATCCATCATAAAAGGTTTGGGCTTAGGTTTGGCCTCCACGCTGGCATCACTACCATCATCTTCTTTATCGGACTCGTAGAACGGTCTTTCAGACTCGTCTTGAATATCCTAAAAGAGTACAGTCAACTCGTTATCTCAAACACTGATATCTCAAATCTCAAAATATCCTCTTCTACCAACAAATTTGTTTGGACACATTTCCTATTTTTAGTAACATTTCAACTTCTGTTATCTCAAACTTCTGGTATCTCAAAGTAAACTTTCTGGGACCAGAAAATTTACTTTGAATTAACAGTAGTTTAGAATGAACTTGGACTTTGAGTTATCAAGAGTTGGCTGCATTTGAATAATTTGTCCAAAAAAATCTACTTTAAAAGCTGTTACAGCTCTGTATGAGCCTGCAGGTGTGATCCAGAAGGTTAAGTGAAATTTTATTTAAATGTAAATTATTTCATATTTATAGGCAGCTTTGAGACAAGTCAGACAAATCACTGATAACTGCCCAAACTATACCCATCATGAAGTCAAAATCCAACGGGCATATTTGGTTCATTTCTCCTTTACTGACTTTGAGAGAGACCTGTATTTGACAAAATATTATTTTATTAGAACTCCTCAAATCTTGATTTCCCTATCAACCTTATGTCAATCTGCCAGTGTCTCATTGTGCTACGTAGTTAAAGCTGTAGTTTCAGAATCGACAGGCTGCGAAAAGTTTGGCTGGACAAGCTAAAATTTATTTGACCAGCCCCTAAATCTGCATGGATAAATTTTAACAGAAAATAATGATTCTAAATGATTTTTAAAGGCATCCTATTCACTGGGTAAGTATACAGAATTTCCAATTGTCAGTCCCCGTATGCAAATGAAAACTTGCGTTTTGTTTCTCAAAGTCTAATGAAACCTAACAAAATCCTCTCAATCGCTAACTCTACTTACGTCTTTGTTTGGATTTAAAAACTGTGTTCTGACATATCTTGTCAACATGTTAATAATGACCACCTGGCCCCACTCCTCAACATCTACCAGAAGGTTACATAGTTTACGGTAATTCTTGTGGATCAGGTCAATCCTCTCAGGACAAACTTCTTCAAATGCCTGGATAGCACTGCCAGCTACAAGCTGAAATAGAAATTCATAATTCTGTGAGTTCCGTTAAGCTCCGCCAATCCTCATTTGCCTAAGAATATTTTATATTTTCAAATCAATTTTTGTCAAATTTAATAAATATTTTTCTAATATTATATAAAACTTATACTGCAAATTTCAGAGATGTATCTTATGAAGTTAATGAGTTATTTAGGTAAGAATTATCTATATATTTTAATCATTTTCAGTGTAATTTTGGGACTTGTCCCCAAAACGGCTGAATTTGATCCTATCTCTCACAGCATGCTCAGTCAGTGGCACTTCTGACAGGCCAGTGATCAGTAGTTAAGTAGGTGCTAATTAGCTTTGAGTGGCATCTCAGAACAATGAATATATTGCACAATCAAGCCTGTTCCAGTAAAGCAGACAAACTTTTATAAATCTTTGTCATTTACTGTAAATACCCTAGACAAGATGGCAATGTCTTGATACAGGGTAAGACGAACAATAGTTTGTTCAAATTGCAGGTATATTACAAATATAACAGGCTAGGTGTCCAAATATTAAGATGGTGTATCAGGACAATGGGAGGCAAATAATGAAGGGCTCTGTGAAATAAACGTTACTTGAAGGTGCAGATACATGACTTCCAATACAACCAATGCATTAAATGCTCGTGATTTTTATCCGGTCCTGGGTGAGATAACATGGGTAAGATAAGATTTGTAGGTATAAAAGAAACATGTGGATAACCTTATCCAGTGTGCAAGAATTAGGGAATCTAAGCTGGGAAAACAAGTAAACTTACTGTAGTTTTATCTCCCAGTAATTTCTCTATCACTTCTACCAGCTGATCTTTTTGTTCAGGATCAATACTGAAACACAGAAAATATGATTACCAAAAATATGATTACCTAGGATAAATGAACATCACTTATGCCCTATTTCACATTAGCAAAATATTTAATCTTAACCGTAATGCAACACTAGCCATTGATAAGTGCTTAATAACATGTTTTAAGGCGACATGAACTCTGGCCTTAGAATCACTACGGTAAATTTTTGAGCAGTGTTACACCAGCATCTCTTATTAAAATCCTGTGCAAACAGATTAGACCAAGATCAGACTGCTCCCATAGATGTGATAAATGACTTCATCCCTACCACCACCTATCACAACAAAACTGAGGAAAAACAAGGGCTTCCCAAGCGGCACATAATACGCCCGTTTAAATGTCATAAAGGAGTTACAGAATGAACGAGACTGTTTACAAAAGGAAAGACAGGCAGACAAACAGAGGCAACCACGTTATAATTAATGAATGCAACATTATTTAAATATCAAGTCAAGGGAGCTAAACTAAGTATACTAGACATACCATTCTTGGTTCTATTACTCTCCCCTGAATCACCATTAAGTGTGTAACAATATATAGACCTTGAGCTGACAATAGACCCCCCTCCCCCCCCAGGGGGAGTTTTGTACACTATAATTTTCTAAAACTACATTATATAAGAAACAAAATGACACATGTTAGCCCTCTGTACGTTGGGGCGTTAACGTATAACGTCAACGTCAATGACACTACCCAAATTTACATATTCACGTTATAATAGAAAATACGCATTGTTATACACATCTTAGTATTGGCCCTAAACAATGTCAAGTTTTGTCTGCTAGCACATAAATCGCTGTTTCAAGGTAATTGACAGTCTCAAGGATAAGTTGACTAATCCGTATATCGTAATTTACGTTATATTTGACGTTTTTCCCCCCTTCAGTGTGTATATACACGTAATATAAGGAGCAAATTGTAAGAATTGAAGTGTAGAGAAAAGTTAATGTCATATATATGACTATCTTAATATTCTAGAACATTAAAAGCAATCTGAAGGCTTACAAAACTCGTCAGCAGTTACGATAAATATGTAACGTATATAACCACAAAAAAAAAAAAAAAAAAAAATCAGACTAAATCGCTGAATTGGTGGACTGAAGTTTATATGTGCTCCATCAATCTTCTTCGATTCATGCCCAGCTTAGATAAGTAGCAGTTAGCAGTGGATATATTAAATGGGGGACAGAAAATATCTTATTTTTGTAGAATTTAACCTACAAAATAATGAGAAAAGCTAATAAAGTCAACATCAGCTGCATTTTATCTTTCAATGTTTTCTGTATTATGTCTTAAGTAGACACTGTTGTATATGTTAATATGAAAAAACGCCAATGGTATGTGTCTTCAAACTGAAAAAGAACATCGGATAGTGTATATTTGAAAAGCAAACTAACAGTAACGTTACGTTACATAATTGTAATATATCTGGGGATAAGATTTGTAAGTCATCTGTTCTCAAAATTTTAGTTCCCAGGCAGCTTAAATTATTCATTGATGTTGTTTTAGCTTACCACTGGTAGTCAGATGGCAAATTTAGCTCTTTAAAATACACAAGAACTCAGCAAGACGCAGATAGATTGTTTAAGCTGAAGCAGTTCGACCTTGCCTTTAATTCAGTCTCACTTAAAAATGACTTCATGAAAATGATTTTTCTATTCTGAATTTTATGCATGGAATGAAGTAGGTATAAGTTGATATATTCTGCAACTTATTAATATTTAGGTTTGGTCATGATGGGGATAAAACCAGTGTCGCTACCTGTGCTGTTGGCTGAGCAATTCAACTGCCCTAGATACAAATATGAAACTGTGACTGCTAGCCGAGGCAATCAAAAGAAGTATCAACTCGACTGATAGGCTTTAACACCAGTTTTGCTATGCTGTCAGTCGAATTGTCAGCCAAGAGCCTCTTTGCACAGTAACGGCTTTACATAGGTTAGCAAATATGTGTGGCTCCAGTGATCATAAGTTAATTTGTAAACTACGTGAGCAGCTCCCATCAAATACATTACAGAATATTAACATTGTGAAAATTCAAGGATTAAAGAAAGTGAGATACTTAATAACGCATACAACATTCTGTCATCAGCCTGTTCAGGAGTTCTATTTTTCATTTTGTTGTTACAAATAATTAACTGGTCAGGTAATTTTGCAAACCCCGTGGTTTTATTCCCACTTCTTGTTACTATCAAGGACTATAGGTGTTACGAAAGATAAATTTTGGTCAGACAATTTTCAATATGTAAGCAACTAAAATTGGTGTTTGGATATTGCCAAAATGCTGTATTCTCTAACAGTAATCAAAACATTTGGACAAGGATGATTTGATGAGCAGTAAGATATCATAAATTAGCAGATTACAAGCATATTTATTGCTAAATAATATGGTACATGTAATACAAGGTCATGGAGATCAAATGCAGAAAGTTATTTAGGCTAGCCCTCCCTTGGCATGTACAGGTATGCACCATTTCTATTACTTGATTATTTGCTTGTACCATTTCTATTACTTGATTATTTGCTCTTCAGAAGTACTGTATTGCTGCTTAAGGATAATGGAAATGAAGAATTTATAAACTCTCAATGAATAGTTGTATACGTTACTTGTTCAGTCTTTCTTTTCTTTTTTCTCAGCATAACTACAATGTAGGTGAATACATTTTGAAGGAGAACAACTAAGATTTGCTCATAAATATCTGAACAATGATGATCAACATTAATATATTCTGCCATTTGCATACACCACTCCATAATGTGGGAAGAGCTTACTGGAACACTGTCCCTCGAAAAAAAAAATAAAATCATTTTTGTCCAACTAAACGTATCTATATGTCCTTTGGTGAATTGATTCCTTAAGAAATGATTGAATATAACTAGTTAGATTCTTTAAGAGATGATTGAATGTAGTTAGACTTGAAAGAGCAAGAAACAAAAGCATAGAAATATAGGTCATTTTAAACATAGCATTTATAGATTGCTACAGTATCGCTAGTAACTGCCTGTGCCTCTTTTTCTGTATTAAACGTTTCTGATACTATTCTCCCAAACTCCTGGTTGACACATTATTGTTAGTTACATAAATGAACTGAATAAAGCAACGCATTAACACTACCATTAAACATTTTCAAAAGTATGTTTGTTTCTTAACTGTCACTGAGCAATATTGTTCCTCTTGGTAACGAAACATATACGATAGTCCTACAAAAGTAAGTATAGTCTGCCAGCAAATATCTATTTAGCTTTGATGCAGAACGGTATTGGATGAAGTCTTCATACTTTAGGTTTACTGTTCTGCTTTATAGGTTATCAGTGTGCATGTAAGAACTAATCAGATCCTGTCAATGAACAAGGTTGTACCATATTTTGTATTGTTGATTACTGATAATTTTATAGTTTTAAACTAAACAGGTCAAAATTGCTTAGGTTTTAACATTATCAAACTGATTGGATATCATTTTGTTTGAGGCCAATTTGCAAAACCGACGCTGGCTTTTAATAGCTGTCGTTTTATTTTATCTTTTCTGAAGTTGTATGTTTTTTGGGGTTTTTTTTCAGCTGTATATAACAAATTTCACGTCTGTCACTGTCTTTAAAACTCAAATATACAAATTGTAAAAGAAACAAACTTGGCAATACCATAATGAAATACTTTGATTTTTGATATAAAAACAAAGTAAACAGCAAAACCTGTTTTACTTGTGCAGAATATGTCAATGCCCTTAATTTTACAATTTAAAGTATACTGTGTTTAATCACGTATAAAACACACCTCACGAATCTCTAAAAGTAATAATTAAGAGAAGTGTTGATAGGTCCAGGTAAACAATATATCATAAGAAAACCCAGTCTTATATATGGTATTGTTACATGTGGCAGTGAAAAAAAACTGATTAACAGTTTTGTAATGAAATATCTTAAATGCTAAATGTTATTTACGTAACTACTAGTAATAGCTAATGATAAAAAAATGAACCAAAATACATTTTTCTCTTATATTAAAAGATTCTTTAATGAAGAAACTGCTACCAAAGAAAACAAAATGGTTCTAGGTTCAAATTATATGATTTTAACAAAAAATAGCCCTGGGTAACGTATATAATCGATCATTATGGCCGACTAAAATGCGTTCAAACTATTGTGGAACTGTTCCTTGCTGTTTAAATAGACTGACATATTCAATTTTAACATTTACAGTTGTTTTCGATTCCAACGGTGTAGTTCAAGCACTTAAATTATACGGAAAGTGATATCTGTAATATAGAACATTTATAAGGGGCTGCTGTGTTCAACACCATATTTCTCCCAAAGTATACAAGATAGGATAATAATTTTTGCGGATCTGAAAAGACTGATAAATTGTCTTTAACACAATAACAAATATATGGTCTAATATTAAAGGAATAACTTACAAAAAGAAAGTATTCTGGATGGAAATAGCAATTTTAATGGGGTGTAAAGTTAAATGTGACGTATATTACACCATGTAGGCTAAAGTGACCTTTCAAACATCATAACTTTTAGTTCTTGGATTGTTCTATTAGACTCTATTATAATTTTAAACATAGGAAAGTGACTTATATTTTTTTTTTAATTTTTGATAATTTTTATGTTATGTTTGTTTTTTTAATAGGTAACGTTTGTAACAAGCTGTTACAGCTTAACGCCCCACTCGCCAGAGGGCTAACATGCGGCAAAATACTTCTAATATGCTGGACTTTAAGAAAAATATGGTCTACAAAACTCCCCCTGGGGGGGGAGGTAAACCATATCTGGCTCATGGCCTAATATTTTAAACAGTTGAAATGTCAAACAGGATATTTATGCAAGGGCAGGTAATTCAGTAAGTGAGCCAGAGTTGTGGTTCCTGCTCAGGATATATTGCCTTATTATTATACACATACCTACAAAGTTTCATTCTAATATTTTAAAAGGTTGAGGAGATATGGAGTGAATGAGAAACACCTAAAATATACTAATCAAAGGGCGGTTACTCCAAAATTAAGAAAGGGGGAGCAACTATTCTTATATGTGACACACTGCCTTGTGATCATGCACATTGTTATAAAGTTTCATCATGATATTCCAAACAGTTACCAAGTTAAGGTATGCACAAGCTAAGTATACACAAAAATAGCTAACATGAACTAATGAAAGGGAGGTAACTCAAAAACGCAGAAAGGGATGGCATCCATTGTTGTACGCGACACATCGTTGGGACTTCATAAACCTTGCTATAAAGTTACATGAAGATATCCCAAACGTTTATCTAGTTATGGCGCGCACAAGACTTGCAGGGTAAAAATTAATCAAAGGGGCATAACTTGGAAACTAAGGAAGGGGGAGCAACCATTTTTGTACGCGACACGTTCCCCCAACCTAATACATATTCCTACCAAATATCATGAATATATCCCAAACGGTTACTGAGTTATGCCGCGCACAAGAATGTTTACGGACGGACGGACGGACAGACGGACGGACGGACAGCGCCATGACATAATACGTCCGTTTTTTCAAAACGGGCGTATAAAAATACCTGTCCAAGTACAGGATAGCTTGCCTGACAGCACCTAGCTTCTCACATATAAAACTTAAACCAAAATATCCAATTTCTATGCCGCATTTGAAGCAGATGCCAGGGGTGACATCAACAGCTGTACTTGAACTTGCGTACAGGTCAGCTGAAAGCAATACACATTAGATGTTTACCATGTAGCAACTTAGTGTTTGCTGTCAGGTTTACATTTCATGAATCCTAGAGACCCTCATTTCTACATCTTAATAGTGCTTTAGTAAAATTTCAAAGTCCTCAATTCAAGCTGAATTCCTTACCTGTACAGTTTAGGGATGGCATGAGCTGCAGTTTTCCTAACATAAGGGGACATGTCCATCACTGACTCTTTTATGGCCAACATCATTATAGGGGCTATCACTGGGACCCTTATACTGGACAACACACGTAGGGCGCTCGCTCTGATCAGCTGGTTAGGGTCCTGACAAATAGAATAGATCTTTAGCTTCACAAGTAGATGTAAAATATCTTGTTCCATTCTCATATTTAACTTCGTATTGTATTCTATTCATATTAAAATTCCGAAATAAGCAGAGTTCAATTGTTTAAAGCAGCATTCACGTAATTAATTTGCTTTTATTTTGTCCAGTCTTGCTTGTTTAGCTAGGCCACATCAATGGGTACAGGCATATTCAGAGCTCTAGATTAGAGGGGTATTAGATGATAATTGAAGGATAACTTTTTTATTTCTCATTAAAACCATATGTTGTGACCCCTCATCTGAACCATCTCATCAAAACGATTCAGATGAGGGGTCACAACATATGTTTTTATGCAGTCATAACAAAAATTATCCATAATTATCACCATATACTCTCTCTTATCTAGAGCTCTGATATGATATCAAAGTGTGTTGTGTTTTACACGCACATGTTCAGTTTTGCCAGTTTGATAAGTTAGACATTAGCTAAAATGCTACCACCATCCACCACCATGATACCTCTTATTTCAGCTAACAGGGCTCGTAACTTCTCAGACGCCATTTTACTTGTGTATCATCAAATTTGCCAAATATTATGGAGAATTTGATTATTTACATTGGCAAAATTCTAACTTTTCACTTTCCTGCAGCACGAGGCACCTGTAAATATGAGAGGACAGGTGTATTTTTCAAGCCCTGGCTTAGGACAGGCTGGGTGCAGATTTTCAGTCTTTTGGATTGAAAAAAATTATGCTGTGTGCCTTTGGTAGAAGTCAAACCCACAACAGACTAGTAAAACAGTGTAGCAAATTGAATAATTCTGCATCATGTCTATTTTATTTCTCCAACAAATCAATAGACTATGAGCCTATGACCATTTGTTAGGACCACAAAAACATATACTGTACTATGATCAGACAGAAATACCTCTTGACTTATCATCTGACACAATCTCTGTTAGCCTCTCATTTAAATTACCATAAGCATCTCTTATGGGACATTTCATAAGTCTTAGACTTTATTTTCCCTTCAAAAACAATCCCAAAAATCTAGATCTAGATTTTTGGGATGGTTTTGGCAGACAAAACCTCATCTTATGGTTAAATTTCTAAGACTGATTTAAATATCTGAAGTCATTCTAGAGAGGTAAATATCCTGTTTTATGGCCACAAAAAGTACTATACCTTGAGGGCTCTCTGGAATGTACTGATAGACAGGAGGGCGAGGTCCTGTTGTTCCTCCGCATATCTGGTTAGGTACACATACACCAATTTCTTTACCTGTATCATGTAAGAAATTAGAACATCTAATTTGTAACTTAATTATTCAAGAATAATTCCACAAACAGCAGTGTCTCGCCTGTATGCACATTATCACAAAACAGAGCAAAACCAAAAAACTCAACATACTTTACATCAATGAATATTCCAATGAAGGTGCCATCAGAAAATACCTGAATATCAATCACATTCTACTAACTGCAAGCAAGAAAATATAGCAGAAAGGCATATAAAAGTCATAAAACAGTCTTATAATGTAGATCTGGATACCACAAACACCAATAGGTTCATCTTTTCTTAGGAGTTTGAATTTGTAGGTTGGAAAGTTTGAAAATGCCATAAACAGGGAATTTTTCGAACATTTTATTTGAGCCAAGTACTGGTAAAATTCTATGTTACTACTCTTTCTAATTCCTTATTCAAGGAAATGAAAGGGAAATAAATTGAAATTGACATACAATCAAAGGCACTGAAGCATCACTACCATGATTTGACTACCTAAACACACCTAACCCGGTCAAATAAGACTATCATGCTAGTATATACATGTACATGTAAGCAACTGGTGTCATGTGAAATAGTATATTCTTATGACACATGTGTGGCTTTTTTGTGTGCAAAGAAAAGACTTAGACTAGCCAGTGCATCTGCACTCCAATAAGTCTGTCCTTCCGTATACATATGGTAAGGTACCTAAATTCTGGGACACATGGAAGATTAACTATTTTAGGTCTCAAATACTTACACACTATATGGTTATCTATGAACCTTAGTATTAAAATCTATGAAATGCATACTAATGACAGCTCAGTTTGTGCAAAAGCACACTCAGGTTGAGCTGAGTGTTTACTGTATGCACATGTCTTGATCTCCCTGTTCATGTGCTAGCCTACTGATCTAGCAGTCCAAAAACCTCGCTGGAGGCCGAAACCTTTTCAATTCTATATGAGGTTCAATTGAACACAGCCATTAAACATTGTCACCCTCCAATCAGTCCAACATTACTGGAATATTGTTGACTACAAGTGATCTGTCATCCAACCCGTTTCAGGCAATGCCAATCCACTGAATAATGCGACTGCAGTTTGGGCTGCTGTATTACATTACCAAGCCAAAAAAATGTTCCCAATTACATCCTACCTCAAGATTTTTGGAGACCACATTCTTGACAACAGCTGGAAATAAGTCAGAGGCATCTTTACCTTTTGCTACCATCTGAAACATAGTAAAACAAAAGTTCTGTCAACGTAAGTTTTAGCTAAATGTCTACTTGATCTTTTTACTTGGCAAGGTATTAAGTTCTTGTGGTAAAAAGTTATGATTCTATTTCCTTTTTCAACCATTCATGCTACTCAAAACAAATCTTTCTCAACACATGCTCAACAGACAACACAATTATTGAAGTAAGTTAAAAACAAGAGGGCCAAGAGGCCCTGAATCGCTCACCTGACCAAAAAGGTTAAAGGTCAAACAAGGGTCATCATTTAACAAACCTGATATTTGCAACCACTTTCAAATGGTTTTGAAGATTTTAAAATATTTTCTATGTATTGCTATGGTTCAAACCCTGGACCCCCTGGGGCAGGGCCATTTTGGACCCTGTGGCCATCATTTGAATAATTTTGGTACAGGACCACTAGGCAATGCTACATACTAAATTTCAAGCATCTGAGCCAAGTGGTTCTGAAGAAGAAGATTTTTGAATTTTTTTTCTATGGTTCAAACCCAGGACCCCCTAGGGTGGGGCCATTGTAGACCCTGGGGTCATCATTTGAACAAACTTGGTAAAAGACCACTAGGCAAAGCTACATACCAAATGTCAAGCATCTGAGCCTTGCGGTTCTGAAGTAGATGATTTTTTAAAATTTTTCTTTGTATTTCTATGGTTAAAACCTGGGACTCCCTGCCCCGGGGCCATTTTGGAGCCTGGGGCCACCATTTGAACAAACTTGGTAGAGGGCCACTAGGCAATGTCACATACCTAATTTCAAGCATCTGAGGCAAGCAGTTCTGGTGAAGAAGATTTTTAAGTATTTTTTAGTTTCGAACTAAAGAACCCCTGCCCCAGGGCCATTTTGGATCCTGGGGCCACCATTTGAACAAATTTGGTAGAGGACTACTAGACAATGCTACAAACCAAATTTCAAGCAGCTGAGCCTTGCGGTTCTGAAGTAGATGATTTTTAAGTATTTTTTAGTTCCGAAACACAAGACCCCCTGCCCCAGGGCCAATTTGGACCCTGGGGCCACCATTTGAACAAACTTGGTAAAGGACCACTAGGCAATGTTCCATACCAAATTTCAAGCATCTGAGCCAAGCAGTTCTGGAGAAGAAAATTTTTAAGTATTTTTAAGTTTCGAACCCAAGACCCCCTGCCCCAGGGCCATTTTGGACCCTGGGGCCACCATATGAACAAACTTGGTAGAGCACCACTAGACAATGCTTCATACCAAATTTCAAGCCTCTGAGCCAAGCAGTTCTGGAGAAGAAGATTTTTAAGTATCTTTTAGTTTCAAACCCAAGACCCCCTGCCGCAGGGCCATTTTTGACCCTGGGGCCACCATTTGAACAAACTTGGTAGAGGACCACTAGGCAATGTTACATACCAAGTTTCAAGCATCTGAGCCAAGCAGTTTTGGAGAAGAAGATTTTTAAGTATTTTTTAGTTTCGAACCCAAGACCCCCTGCCCCAGGGCCATTTTGGACCCTGGGGCCACCATTTGAACAAACTTGGTAGAGGACCACTAGACAATGCTTCATACCAAATTTCAAGCCTCTGAGCCAAGCAGTTCTGGAGAAGAAGATTTTTAAGTATCTTTTAGTTTCAAACCCAAGACCCCCCCTGCCCCAGGGCCATTTTGGACCCTGGGGCCACCATTTGAACAAACTTGGTAGAGGACCACTAGGCAATGTTACATACCAAATTTCAAGCATCTGAGCCAAGCGGTTCTGGAGAAGAAGATTTTTAAGTATTTTTTAGTTTCGAATCCAAGACCCCCTGCCCCAGGGCCATTTTGGACCCTGGGGCCACCATTTGAACAAACTTGGTAGAGGTCCACTAGACAATGCTTCATACCAAATATCAAAGCCCTAGGCCCAGCGGTTTCAGAGAAGATGTCTTTTAAAGCAAATTGTTGACGATGGACGATGGACGACGGACGACGGACACTTGGTGATCACAATAGCTCACCCTGAGCCTAAAGGCTCAGGTGAGCTAAAAATGTAGACTTTATTTTACATCGATTGCATTGAAAGCTCACGTGAACTTATTTAAATACTCTCGATGGCACGCATGTTGGTGAGTTTGTGGTCCTACACTGGTGGAGGAAACAGGAGTACCTGGAGAAAACCATCGACCTCGGAGGGGCGACCACTACCCTCTCACATGAAGATGCCGGGAATTGAACCCTGGCCGCAGAGGTGGAAAGCGAGTGCTCATCCACTAAGCTACAAGTAAATTTGTATAACTTTCTTCACAGCAACAGTAAATAATATTAAATGTTTGAAAACATTCTCAATGACAATTAACAATTTTAGGAGGAAATCAAATATGTTGATCAAATTACAATGCCAAAATCTGAATGTCAATAATGTGAACTTCATAATGCTTAGACCAGCATGTTTAATGAACAGTGTACATGAACAGCAGCAAACCTAGCCTCTACAGCACCAAAAACAGCAAATATGTCTGCAAAATTTCGAAAGCCAAGCTGCATCATACTGAGAATACAAAGACTAACGGGCAAACAGTGTAGATCCAGCTGAGGTAGCTCATTATGAGCCGCATCATCTGGATCTACACTGGTTGCAAATTCAAATTTTTCTGGTGCTGTAAGGGATAAATTTGCCAAAGCTTATACATACTTACACCTATGATCCTTTTCATGGCGTCCAGTTTCTGATTGTCTTTATTGCTGTCCAGCATGATCTTCAAGTCTTCATGTCTAGAACAATACAAACAGCATCTTGCTAAAATACTGCTTAACAAATCCGAACTAGCAAAGACTATGATCAGTAAGCTAATTTAGGCTAATGATTTTATTTTGGGTCCAGAGCCCTAGATAGGGGGCATTTGATGATAACTGAGGGATAATTTTTTTATATTTCATATTGAAACCATATGTTGTGACCCCTCATCTGAACCGTCTCGCTGAGACGGTTCAAATGAGGGGTCTCAACATATGTTTTTATGCAGAATAAGCCAAAATTATCCCTAATTATGACCAAATACTCCCTCATATCTAAAGCTCTGTTGGTAATTGAGTATTTTCATTCCAAAGAAAAATCAACTGAGTAAAATCTAAACTGACATCATTTCGTAGTTCATTCTGCCGTTTGGTAGACATTTTGATTAAATCAGTCATGAAACGCTTACTTGGTACAAACTGAGAAAAATGCATACATTGTAGAAGCGCATAGCAGAAACGATCACGTGAAACAGCTATTAACTTGACCGTTGTATTGTGGCAGACTATCAGTATGACGAATTACCAATCCTCAGTTACCCCAAGCAAACCTGTCTGCATAATTTGTGGCATTTAAGGACTGAGTGTGACTGATTGGTGACTATAATCAAAGAAATTCAGTAAAGCAACACCATATCTCAATTTATCATGCATCTGCTGCAAAATTCCATCTGATAACAGGGGTATAATAACATGATGTGATATCATCTCACTGTAGAACTGCGCTTGCGTGAATGTTATCAGGTCATGCCCTTAGAAGCGATCTCTGAAGACGATTGGCCGTATACTGACTTTGGCCGTGATATTAGCGTTCGATTGGTTAACTGAGGTCACCGACTTACGTCATAACCAGGGATACAGACTAGCGGTCGCCCACTCGCCCACTGTGAGTAAAAAATCGACTGGGCGCCTAAAATTAAAATGACAGTCGCCCAGTTTGCGATTGTGAGCTGTCGGCGAGTGTCTGGCATGTTTTCGACTTGGAGTAAAATCCGTCACTTCAAAGGGTATTGCTAACTTCCGCGCCGATATCTGCTAAGAATATTCGGTGTTCCGTCATACTTGTGTGTTGGATTTTACTCACTATCGAGAAAAACAACATGGCCGCCTCCCCGTAATGTACGATAGACAGACAGATAGATTTGGCAGCTAAAAATCATAGCCGTTTATGCATTTTTTGAGCGTAATGTGGCGATACATCGCTAGTGTTTCACACCTGATTGCTCAAAAGAAGCAAAACCCTGAAGAAAGAAGGGTTTACTACAAAGCCAACGGAAACGGTGCCATTCTCGCGCAGATTCTGAATAAAAGATTCTCACGTTTTAAATGTGGGCCCCTAAATTTCTGGCTGGGCGACTAGTTTTCAGTTTTTAGGGGCCCAGCTTGCTCCTATGGAAAATGAGTTAGTCTGTATCCCTGATAACGCATTCGCGACGTCAGCAAGTTCGAAAAAAAAATGTGTTTGCTTATCACTTGTCTGACGCTCTTTACGCCGTAAAATCTTCTAATGATGCATGATAAATAGAAAACCACATAAGTGTCTTTTGATATCAAGTTTATCAGGCTCGACCAGAAACACGTTGGACTGGCTCGGCAAGCCTCCCCATTCCTACATGTATGCTGTGTCTGGTCTCGCCTGATAAACTTGATATCAAAAGACACTAACATGGTATCCGCATATCACAGATACGACTTAATGCCCTTCAGTTGCAACAGACCTGGCTACTGTAATACTTGTTTAAAAAACAGCTGGGGTGTTCAGCTCCTGAAAGACTTAAAGTATTATATTTGTTTCACTGGCATAATTATTGTTTCTCATTCATTCTAAAGGTCTCTTAGTGTAATTTTAAGTTGAGCATCATTATAGTTAAGCTACAAATATATATATACCAGAACTACACATCTACCAACTGCAAAATTATTACCGTACATTTCAGCTGCCACAGATTTACTTTGGCCTATATACAGCTATTTCTCTTATATTAAGGCAGTCCAATTAAATCATGTACCATTTTAAAGTTGGGACATGGTATTCCCCAACACCACTATATACCTAACGTCTGTACAAGGACATTATATGCGAAGACTTTTGTGCTCTAACTGATGGCTGTTTTGGTGCAAATTTACAGAAAGTGGGGCTACAGAGCAGCACTGAATGTAAAGATAGACAACGAAATCGAGAATAATTGAGTGAGTGAAAATACAGTTTGCAAATAGGTACACAAATTTTGGAATTAAATTGAGTTTCTAGCAATTTTGTATGCGTAAAATATGCAAATAGGCAGCTTAGCTGTTTCTCTGAATCTGATTTACATTATTAAAATATTATGCAAACTACTGCGATATATGTGAAGTTTTTTTTTAATGTTTTTACTTATGTACACAAATTTCAGCATCATGCTTTAGTGAGCTGAGCTAGAAGGGAAATAAAGTTGCCCTTTTATGCATCTTTACATCAAAAGACAACAATAAAATATCACTTGATTTACACAGGGGTGGATCCAGGAATTTTGGATAGGGGGTTCAAATGAGCTGTGGGGGGTTCGGTTTATGCAGTTTGACCCATTTTTCCAGAAATTCCGCATGAAAATAAGATAATTTGGGCTTAGAAGGGGGTTTGTTTGAACCCCCCCGAACCCCCTCTGGATCCGCCATTGTTTACAAGAGGGTGTACTGGAGTACTTTGCACAGATGAATCAAGTGAAATAGAGTACTCCATTGTTTAAAGCCAATGTTCTGAAGTAGTGGAGTACTCTGAATTTGCTGAATCAAGTATGATCAGATCTAGAATAAAAGCAACAGCCAGTGTGTTTGGAAATGCCATTGCTCTGAAATTTGACAATGAGATCCAACTTGAAATGACAATCACTATCTCCTTTGATTGGCTCAGTAGTGATACGAGCCTATCCCTGCAATGTAACACTGAAAAGTGATTCACTTTTCACAATACTGAATAACTGAACTATTTAATGATTTGTAAAATATGAGTACAGTTGTGGCATTATCTTAGCAATAACAATCTTAAATCACTGATTATTTGTCAATGCCATTTTCAGCTCCAGTTTGGATGTCATTTTTGTTTATATGTGGGCCTACAGTACTTATGCATAACACAAATACATAAGCATCTCCGGACCAGAGTTCATGAAAGTCTGAAAGAGTTTACAGGACTGAATCTGGTAAAATGATTGAAATGAACTTGAAAACTCAAAATATTTTTATCAGACCAAATGAATTTTTACCAGACATGTCAGGCAGTCAGACGGAGTTTCGTGAAGACTGCATCTCTAAAATCAGTATTCTAACACAGTGCGCCTATAGAAGCAATGGAAAGTTGCCGTGTTTTATTCTGCAACAATTCACTGTTACGGAGAGCGTGAGTCTAAGTGCTGACGTCACTGCAATTACTGACGTAATTTTGTGATGTTTTGGGACGTTAGACGGTGTAACGTCTCTTTTTCTTCATAAAATCGCCATAAAAACATACATTTATCTTAGATACAGTTAAGAATATTGGCGGGAGCATGAACACGCTGGCAGGAAAGTTGGAAGAGTTTGAATGAAAAAAATAGTTTTTCAGTGTTTTTGAGTGTTAGAATCGAAATAGTTCAGCTCTAGCATTGAATTGTTGAGTAATAATTCACTGTTTGTCGGTCAGTTGTAAGTAGATATATCACTCGCGCTCCGCGCTCGTGATATGATCTACTTTACAACTGACCTCCAAACAGTGAATTATTACTCAACAATTCACTGCTAGGGCTGATCTATTTCTTAAATATAAGATTGTTATTCGCAAGATATCACCACAATTCTACCCATATTATTAAACTAATTATTAAATAAGTTGAATTATTTAGTATTTTTATGACAGACTGGTATAAATGAATAACTTTTCTGTGAACACTACACTGCAGAATTAGGCTCAATCACTACCATGCCGACAAAAGGAGGCTAATGGAGTAGGGCTGGGACAAGAACCCAAGTTCGGGTCGGGTAGACCAAATACCCACGTCCAAATCTACTACCCCTTACCCTGAGCTTATTATTAAGTAATGTATGAATATTCAATTTCAATAGAATTCCAAGCAAATACAGCCAAGCTGAATGTGGCTGTCTTGTTAAACATGCAGTCATATATTTCCAAACCGGTTTGCTTATTGTAACAGGGAGATTTCTACATTTTCGATCTTTTCTGATGCACACGTGTGCAAATGTCAAACATCTTACTTATTATTTGAACTAAACGTATGTTTTCTAAGAGTGGATATGCTGAAAATATTATGGTAACGGGTACCTGTGGGTAATTAGCGAGTTCGGAGAACTTCCGAGTTTCCGGTGTGACTGGGACATAAGGTCTGAGGTAGGGCTTCTACGTTTACACGGATAAACGGTAACGGTTCGTGTATATGTGCTAAACGTTTACAAAATTCACACATCGTTTAACCGAACCTGAACACACTGTAAACCACCAACAAGTTATAATATCTGATACAGTCGTCAGTAGTCAATCTTAAAGTATTTGACGGCGTCCTCGGAAACATCTAATATTAAAATCTTTATTTTCTAACTTCTGTGTACCTTACGCAAAGCATGACCTGTACACATTTTGCCAGAAAATTGTTACGTCATAATCGGCAGCTAATTGTATAAGGTACAGATCAAAGGCAAGGTTATGTCTGCCGACAACACGTGTTGTGCAATACCTCGGTACCTGTGTTTCACAGGATAAGCTTACCTCGAAAGTGAGATAATTGCAACTTGTAACGTTGACAGTAAGTATCAATTAAGATGATAATTATGTCCGATGTTTTATAAATCTAATCCATGTAATTATCAAATATGGTGGAAATAATTGCTGCCGTCGGAAATTGGTCAATAGTAAATACGTTTTTTAATACCGTCGGTTACTGTAAACTTCGAGTTGACCCCCGAAAATGAAAGCGCATTATTGGATGACACTGTGGTAACATAATCATAATAATTATAAGGTATGGGGGGCGTCTCATAGATGTCCGATACTAAGAATAAAATTTCAGTGGTAATGGTCGTTTAAACGGCATCGTTTCGTTTTCTAGCGCTCGTGTAAACGTTTACAATATTTTGTAAACGTAGAAGCCCTAGTCTGAGGTCAAGTGTGCCAAAATCCGATAGGTCATCATTAAGCTTACCTGGTCAGTCGATATGAAACACCTTTTTCGTGATTAAAACTTATTGATATGATTGAAAATTGTTTTCATTTCAGTGAAAATGGATAGTCACATTACTTTAGCAAGACAGAATAGATAGGGACTGTAATAAATTGAAATATTAGCCGATCTGTTGGTGTGTTACGCTTTGCATACAGGGTTTTTGGCATCCGTGACCACTGTCCTCCGAGAGCAAAATCTGAGTGTGCGCGTGGGCAGTGTGGAACTCCGAACTCGCTTATTAGCGACTCCGGTACAAATTCTCTACCAGTCCCAGCCCAATAATGGGAGTGATTATCACTTCTAGGATCCAACCAACAATGCATACAGGCTTTCTTTCAAATATCTGATAACCTAGGCTCTTTACAGTCTCACAATATACAGACTTAGCAGTGGAGCAGCTCTACTGATAACCAAGTCACATGATACATCGACACCGGATTCACCTCTTGAATTCGTTATTGAAGAAACTGCTACTGGCTGGGTCCTGGGCGAGATCTGGCTCCCCGCTACCTGTAGACGATGGTGGCCTATCATTGTTGTAGCCACTCGACGCCTGAAATCCTCCATTAGCTGCCATAGTTCAGAAAATACAACAAAATATTGTATTTTGTTATCTGTCAAACTGTGCATGTGTTCACTTCCGGTTTGTTCTATCCGGTGTTAAAGCTTCGCTAGTCCTCGTGCAAAATATCTGGCACATGCGGTTACACTAAACACAGAGGGTAAGCGCTACATTTCCTACAGGGCACACAAGGTTGAATCAACATTGAGAAGTATGGAGTTCCATGTGCAATTTATCTATCTCTCGATACTGAGACAATCAATTTCTGATCATTACCTCAATTTAGAATGTAGCTCAAGGGAAAAACAAACTTTCGGGTTGGGCCATTTATAAAACTACAAGAAGCAGATTAGAGGCATGCTAAAACACATGTCTCTGGACCGATAGTTTTGTGAGTCATGGGATGCCCTAGTCCTTCTCGACTTTGGTGCTGGGGTCAAGTACTTACCCTTCTCAAGGGACACTGTACCAGAATGAATCTTGTAACTTACTGTAACTTACTGTAACCTTTACACCAATCAAGCATCATCTGCTTGTAGAAGAAGGTTAAGGAGGACTGCTCCCGGCGGGCCTCCGAGAGACTCATTCTAGATGAAGGCCAGGACAGGAGCAATTTCAGAACTACATTCCTTTAACACCCTATTACTCAGGCCATCAGGCCCAGATGCCTTTTGTATGTTCAGGCTGTTCAACAATTTAGTGACCCCATTTGGATCAAATGGGGGAGAATGAACTAATACCTTTGGAAGGGATTTCAGAGTAAGATTCACATGTGAAAACTGACTGAAAGTGTCTATTACAAATGTTAGCCTTATCAAATGTGTCAGTTTTCAAATACCATTTTCTCTAAGTGACACTTATCCCGCATCTTTCTTGAGGGACTTGACAAATGACCAAAACTTTTTTACTTTTTCACTTTTCCTGTGGCAATCGGGATCAGGGTTATCGGTCTCAAAGGAGAAGATATTGGAAATATGTTTCCAATATGCATCTCTGATGACCCTCTGAACATGTGCTCTGAACCGTTTGTAGTGGTTCTTAATGTCAGGACTGCTTGACTTGCGAGCAATTTGTGTCCTGTCACGGTACTGTTCCTTGCACGACAGAAGTTTTATAAATGCGTAAGAGCATGCACACATACTGGCTGTATACTATTTGCTATGTACCATAAACTGTGCACTGTTTACTGTTTTTCAATAAGTAGGTCCATTTGATGTTCCGTAGAATCTATCATAAACAGTATTTAGAAAACCTCATCCTCTTACCATCATTTTATATACATAAGATTCTTTCTCACTTGCTTTATAATGTATAATAGCTTTAGATAAAGGCCTGATACATATATTCGTTACTGTCGCCAGAGGTAAAGTTTGACGTTCTGTGCCGTATAGTTTTCCTTAAAAAGTATCTAATCCAACTTGTGTGGTAATAATTTCAAGGAAAATTTTATCAAGCATGTCTCGTGAATATAATAAGATATTCCTTACCCACAACTATGAGAAATTGCACCGTTTATATGTGTCGCCGGGTTTCGTGATTTTCTGAAAATTTTCGTTATCGATTTTTGTGCCACTTATATCTTTGAAGAGAAACTTGTTTTCAAAATCGTTCAGTGACTAAATGATCCTTCAGTCTAAGATACTTTAACATATATTAAATATCTGCAGTCCTGTCTTTGAAATTCACGTCAATCTACGACGGAACCGGGTGCCCCTATGTAAAAAAGTAAATAATGAAACTTTCGTTACTATTTATTAGCTCACCTGTGAAGGTGAGCTTATAGTATAGACTTGGTCCGTCGTCCGTCGTCGTCGGCGTCGTCGGCGTCGGCGTCGTCCACACTTTTAAACATCTTCTTCTCAGAAACCACTGGGTGGATTGAAGCCAAATTTCATGTGGAGCCTTAACAGGATGGGGGAACAAAAGTTTATATATTTGGTCCAGGTCACATGACCAAGATGGCCGCCACGCCCATATATGGTAAAAACCCTTCAAAAATCTTCTTCTCCAGAACCAAAAGGCCTATGACCTTGAAACTTGGTATGTAGCATCGGGCATGCGGGCCCATCATAATTTGTATAAATCATGACCTTGTGATGACCTTGACCTAATTTATGACATGGTCAACTTTGGTACGTTAGGCTTTTATATGGGAAAACACTTAAACGGTGGATTTCTCAGAAACTATTTAAGTCTAAGGTACAATACTTGGTATACATGGTTGACTAAATGACCAGATGAAGATATTATGTCACTAAAGGTCAAGGTCATTCCGTCGGACCATCCGTCGTCAAGATTTTCAAACATCTTCTCCTCTGAAACCACTGGGCCGATTGAAGCCAAATTTCATATGGAGTCTCAGTGGGATGGGGGAACGAAAGTTTATATATTTGGTCCAGGTCACATGACCAAGATGGCCGCCATGCCTATATTTGGTAAAAACCCTTCAAAAATCTTCCTCTCCAGAACCAAAGACCTATGACCTTGAAACTTGGTGTGTAGCATCGAGCATGCGGGCCCATCATAATTTATACAAATCATGACCTTGCGTTGACCTTGACCTAATTTACGGCATGGTCAACTTTGGTACGTTAGGCTTTTATATTGGAAAACGCTTAAACAGTGGATTTCTCAGAAACTATTTAAGTCTAATCTACAATACTTGGTATATATGGTCGACTAAATGACCAGATGAAGCTATTATGTCACTAAAGGTCAAGGTCATTCCGTCGGACCATCCGTCGTCAAGATTTTCAAACATCTTCTCCTCTGAAACCACTAGGCCGATTGAAGCCAAATTTCATATGGAGTCTCAGTGGGATTGGGGAACGAAAGTTTATATATTTGGTCCAGGTCACATGACCAAGATGGCCGCCATGCCCATATATGGTAAAAACCCTTCAAAAATCTTCTTCTCCAGAACCAAAAGGCCTATGACCTTGAAACTTGGTATGTAGCATTGGGCATGCGGGCACATCATATTTTATACAAATCATGATCTTGCGTTGACCTTGACCTAATTTACGGGATGGTCAACTTTGGTACGTTAGGCTATTATATGGGAAAACGCTTAAACAGTGGATTTCTCAGAAACTATTTAAGTATTAGGTACAATACTTGGTATACATGGTCGACTAAATGACCAAATGAAGATATTATGTCACTAAAGGTCAAGGTCATTCTGTGGGACCATCCGTCGTCAAGATTTTCAAACATCTTCTCCTCTGAAACCACTGGGCCGATTGAAGCCAAATTTCATATGGAGTCTCAGTGGGATGGGGGAACGAAAGTTTATACACGGGGTCTGGGTCACATGACCAAGATGGCCACCATGCCCATATATGGATCTAGTTATCTTGGCTAAAGGTCGTTGGTCTGTAATGTGTCAACATTTTTAAAGGACTTCTCCTCTGAAACTACTGGGCAGATTTCAATTTAATTTCAAATGCAGCCTTCAGGCAAAGCGGGAAACAAAGTTTATATATTCGGTCCACTCACATGACCAAGATGGCCACCATGCCCATATAATGGCAAAAACCTTGAAAAATCTTCTTCTCCAGAACCACGGGGCCAATTGCCTTGAAACTTGGTATCTAGCAACTGGGACTGTAGTACTACCAATTTTATATAAATTGAGCATATACTGACAGGTGAGCGATCGTTGCCCTTGGGCGACTTGTTATATACAACTCATACACATTTCAGTAAAGATGTTAGTATAGAAAATAAGCAGTCCCTCTGTATTGTCATTTATTAATATTCTATGATTTTTTTTTCAATAATGATGAGTTGTAATGAGCTGTAAACAATGTGTTTTTAAACTTTCGTTGCTTAAACTTTCGTTACAAATATTTGGAAATATGATTTTCTATGCTCCTAGTTCCAATAATATTGCGTTGCTATACCTCTATTTCTTCATGATATAGTAATAACATATCACAGGCATTGTAAGGCCCAGAAAAGTACGTTTTGTGTAGTATTTCAGGTTTCTTGGTGCATTTCAGTTTGCCATATTATCATTTTAAAAACGTTGCCAAGAAATCATCAGAAGATCACTCAAAGAGTTTGCTAAGTATACTTTGAAATTCAAAGTGTTGTTATATAACCGTTAAAGAAACCCCATTTAATGTATAGACTCAGGTTTCGTATAAAACTTTCGTTATCCGGCGGTGACGAAGGTTTAAAAATAAACCTCCTGTGAACAAAAGATAATACCAGCAATATCTCTTATCAAATTGATGATCTGAAGTATTATGTATGGCCTTGTTTAAATGGAGTTTGTTATATTGATTTTTGCAGATATACAGATTATGATAGCTTCAAAATAAACCTGGCCGAAGTAAAACTTCTAAAGTACAAGTTTTAACTATCCGCAACATGTGTATTAGCATTCTGTTTCATTTTACAAGAATGTATACTTTCACAAAAAAAAAAAAAAAAAAAAAAAAAAAAACACAATGTATTTTGCTTTAAAACCCCCGTGAAAGAGTATTCATCGACCAAAATACTAAAAAGAAGCTACTATTGTAAGGATTATAGATATTAAAGTAATGGTAACGAATGTTTCAAAATGGTAACGAAGATTTTATTGCTGTAACGGCCAATTACGCTGTCAAAATGGGAAAAACTTCGTACTTTCGAATGTTGATATAATCTGTTGTTCTTTTTAAAGTTAAATACAGGGAAGGAAACGAAGTATTTCAATATTATTTTGATTCCTTAAACTTTCGTTACTATGTCAACTGGTTTCCATTTTAATTACTAATTTGATAATTGCCTTTTCTGGCAAAAAATATTGTGCCGGGTCACTACAAGATGCTTTATCTAACTGTTTTTAAATATCACATAGACTGAGTATCTCGTCTCTTCTTGTATTGTTGAATTACAAGTAACTATGCTGATACAGAAGGCATCTGTTACATGAAACACTTTTAAGATGAAGGTTTGTAGGAGGCATAGAAGGCTTGAAAGTGAAAGGATATATCAAAGACTCTTTTAATCAAGAACACAATGGTGCTACTTAAAATTAGCTATACAAACGGATGTTTACATCACTGCTTGTAAACATAAAAGATGTTTTTCTTTTGCGATAACGAAGGTTATTTTGAAACTTAAAGCTTCCGACTGAAATAATTCAGCCACCAGTATCTAAAAAACGGCTCGAGTGTTGCATTCAAAACTCTGGATTTATCACGAGGAAGTGCGGTACGTCAGTTTAGATCATGAATAATAAAAATTATCGAAACTTCATTTTTCACTTTTTATTTTGCCCAAATGGACCTACTTATTGAAAAACAGTGTATTAACGGTCTACTATGTAATTTTTTGTCATGTTTACTGTCTTCTGCCCTCTGCAAAATAGTTTTTGTGCCATTGCGAGCGCATGCGCGCACACATCTAGCTTTTACTTGTGTTTTATCACTTGTGCAAATCAATGTTGCAGGTGACAGTACTCAGTGAACAAGTGAACAATAGACAAGACGCAGTAGGCATTAAACAATAACAGTACACAATAAGCGATACACGTGGGATTGTTTTAGTTCTATCAATTATGTGCTGGGCTGCTGTGGAGCATCTTCGCACAGTTAATATTTACAGACACGTGACAAGAGGTGTGAAGTCCTGTACAGCTAAAACTGGTTAAAAAACATCTGTGTTCATCGGTGCCCACCCAGGATAAAAAACAAGAATGATTCTAGGGACTGGGCACTGACTGTCTCAGTAGGCAGGCTGTTCCAAAACCTTATCCCTGATGGGAAGAAAGCAAACTTGTAGGCGTCTACACTGCATTATGGCACGAGATATCTGTGGTTATGCGCTCTTCTTCGGGATGTACCAACAGGCTGAAAAATATGAGATGTCGGTATCTCAATGAGATGAATAATGATTCTGTACATCAAGCTCATCTTACCATGCTGTCTGCGAGTGTGGAGGTCTTCCCAGCCAAGATGTTCAAGCATGCTTGTAACAGTGCTTGTTCGTCTGTAATGATTTGTTACAAATCTTGCCGCTCGGCGCTGCACAGCTTCAATCTTGTTGATATTGGACTGTGATTGTAGAGAATATACAGTGTATTTGTATGCTCTTGAAGGCGTAGTAGTAGGTAGAACATATAAGAACATTGTCTTTTTTTCAGACCATATTCTCTTTCTTTAGAGCCATTTTTTTCTCGGACAAATCAGGGGCACATTATCAGTTTTAGTATTATCATTATCCCATTTTGATAAGAAAAAGGGCAAATATCAGTCCCCACAAAGAGTATCAAATGGTGAAGTCCTTCGTTATTTTACGACGGAATGGCAAATACCACAAGAAACAAGCCTTGAAAGATGTTGACTGACTGAATAAAACCGTTTTAGTTTTTACATCCTGCCTAGCTCAAGTTTCTTGAAATGACTGACGTCCTGGGCAGTCTCCCTGAAAAGAAACGTTTCGGTCCCCCAAATCCCAAGTGATGGTGTAACCAGTGTCACTACTATACTTGGGAGCCCAAAATTCTAAAACATTTCGTTATAGAAAATATTGGTTGTACGATGCCTTTAAAATTATTTTTACATGACGTCATCAAGTCTTGGCGCTGCTTCTACCTCAGCTGTTTCGATATTTGTACGATTTCAGACAATGTTTCAAATGCACTGCAATTTCGGCAGTCAATAACTGTCGGATGGCTAATTCTAAATGAAAACGATTGCATTTTCAGGGTACTTGCTTTTTAATCCTTTTTGTTGATAAACTTGCATCTCCTTATGCACTACTACACGGCGATCGAGAGTAGATTAGGTTTGGATTGACAATGTTTTTGTTCTGGCTTTAGTGCATTCTTTTTTTATTGGTTTCCGCCATCATAGGATTTTTTTTACCAGGGAAGTGGAGGCGGAACAGAAATTTACTTTCTATTTATATTTTCCGAGCATTCGACGCTTACG
Organism: Ctena decussata; assembly: GCA_963989385.1. Lineage (NCBI taxonomy): Eukaryota > Metazoa > Mollusca > Bivalvia > Lucinida > Lucinidae > Ctena > Ctena decussata. Next base: position 364,388 of record OZ022514.1, read on the forward strand.
GCGCTAAGGGTTGGTTGAAATAATTTGCGTAGCAACAGGTCAATTTCTGAAAACAGGAAAAAGTAAAAAAAAGTTCATTTAAAAGCTTAATCAAAAGAATAAAACATAGAACAACAGAATTTACGTTCGACCTTTTTTGTCTTTTTCTCCAATGCTTATGTCAGCGTCCAAATTTCTTCTAACCAAACAACTTCTGGCCGGAACTTCATTGACATGATTGAAAGCAGAAACATCGAAGCCTCAGAGGTACGGGACAGAATAGAATCGAACAGAAATACGCGTTATATCGTAAAGCAACCTAAACTCGTTGTTTGGTTGCTATCTCAAAGGTATTCCTACACCTTCCATTTATTTTCTTTTACGTTTTCACCTCGGCTGCAGGCGTCACGCAAGGACAAGTGTGCAAGGGCTGAAATGACAAAAGTAATTAGTGAAAAGTTGAAATAGATTTGTATAGTGAATGGTAGTAGGTTAATTTATTCAGGTGAAAAGATAAAAAGTGCTTTGGTTTTAAGGCAAGATATGGACCACCTGGCATACAGCATGTCTGGTTTGGGACAAGGTAGTTAATGACGAAATATGGGTTTGTAGGGCGCACCGATGGATAATAATAGTTCAAGGGAAGTGCATATAATTAGTCTTTGAAAGTTGATATTTGTCTGTATGAGAATACATATATGATTATGTCTAGACTGTCTTGGACTGTCTAGTATTAGGTGGTAAGTAAACTGTAAGTGGGATGTTACATGGTCATGTGTGATCTTGTACATGAGAATGAGACCACTGTCAATTCATGTTTGTCTTTAGGTCCTTCAACATAGCTGTGATACTGGATGTCGATTCGTGATCATTGCTTTCTTCTCCACTTTCCTGTTTGCTTCCAGGAGCCCCGGTAGCTCAGTGGGTTAAGCGCTGGCCTACTGAACTTGCGGACCGGGTTCGAGCCCTGCTGGAGGCAAGAATCTTTCCTACCGTAAACAGGGTTCCATTGCACACAGCCGTCATTATCACCGTCCCATCATCCAGATATAACTGAAATACTGCTGAAAAGGACGTAAATCGCAAGTCATCCTTCCATCCATCCTGGTTGCTTCCTAGGACGGCACCCCCTTTCAAAATTCAGTCAACTCTTAAAGGAAAGAATTTGCTCCGAGGAGCAAGTTCTTTCCTTTAAAAGTTGACCCCATAGTATGGACGACATAATATAAAAGACAGATTTGGTTCCCCTGAAAGTTGTCCCACTAATGTTAATGCGTATGAGTATCATTATAAAGTTCACGTGACCTTGTCACATGGTTCAGTTCAGTTCGTTTCTCCTAACGACGTTCCCCAAGTGGCTCAGCGGTACGTAACTATAGTTGCACGCACTTTGCGCCGTGTGCCCGTCCAAATGTTTGGTGTCACATTGTTCTCCAAAGCAGTAGCAGATAAACACCGCGCTAAAACGACAGAAAATATCAACATTTGCATGAGATAAATTATACTGATTTGTTATTTTCTATGACGAATATCTTATCAAACCCCGTTATCTTTCTTTAACAGCGAACTTCCTACTTGAATAGCACTGTCAAGTACTGCCAGTCCCATAATATTTCAACAGTTACTGCTCTTGTTTATGCTAGTACAATATAACTACAGGTACCTAGTGACAACGAAACAAACACGCAAGTTTTACAACAACAAAACCGCCCATAGAGGAACAATTTGTTTTATTTAAGAGTAAACACCAATGAGAAGGGAAACAAAAATGAAATAGTTGCTTCTCATGAAACTTTATACATTTATCTTAGAAAAATTCTAATTTGTTTTAATTTTCAAAGGGGTCATTGTCTATTTCAGTGTAGTCAAAGCCTGCCTTTTAGCTATAAACTGTAAATGTATGTCCAAGTTATTTAAAATTAATTTCTGTTTCAATCCATCACAATTTAGTGGTTTTGTTGAAACTGCAAAGAAAGGATGTTAAAATGTTGTTTCGGGTTTTGGGTATTTAGGGCAAGGGCGATTGATTGATTGATTGATTGGTTTGATGCTTAACGTCCACGGTAAACAACTGTGGTCATGTCGGGACGGTCAGTTAACCTAACCACACTATTCCTGGGCAGGCTTAGACCTCCTAAGCGGTTAACCAGTACTAAAGTGCACATATTTCCGCCAGTAACTGACAACTGCCCTTCTTGAATCAGCGGAAGGAGAAACGAAAGTATGTGGCCAGACCGGTTATCGAAACCAGGACCTCTGACTTATGAGTCAGGTGCCCTACCGATTGCGCTACGCGGCCCGGCAGGGTAAGGGTGAACAATCAGTTTAATTGCATCTGTAATTCGTGGAATTTGTAATAAAAGGCATGAATTTAAGTGCTTAAATGTTCAGTTTCTTTTCCTTTTTCTTTTGTTCTTTTGCCCCCTTTTTACTCCAGATATGTATTTGTAATAGCATAGAGAATGAGTAAGACAGATAAACGCATCTGTGTCCAAGTGAAAAGAGTTAATTAGTTTTCACACTTCTGTAATAATTTCACAGACAAACCTTTCTGGTCTCGCTATATTTGCACTCTAGAAGCCACTGACGTGCTTATAGTAATTCACAGAAAACAGTCTGCTCATTTCAACCAAACATCGCACCAATAATATCTGCTCTTGTGTGACTGTAAACAGGATAGAAGAGAAAATAAACAACTTGCAATGGCTGATAAATACGTCAATTGCTAAAGAGAAAAGTCTTCTTGGACAACTCAAATTTTCATGCTTACGAGGATACGTAGGGTCTAGTCGGGTAACTTCGGACAGCGGGTAAATTCGGACAGTGACATTCTTTCCTTTATATGTCAGTTGTTTAGAATTAAAACAAAACGAACTGGGCAAACAGTAAAAATCCTGATGAGACGGCTCATTATGAGCCATCTCATCCGGATTTTTACTGTTTGCAATGGTAGGTCCGAATTTACCCGCTGTCCGAAGTTACCCGACTCGACCCTAATAAAGAGCAGATGAGAAGGAGACCATTATGTACCGACACAATCAGTTGCCACATCCTACCTTAAACACCAAATGGGAAAGGACAAGTTCCCAAGAAATAGTCATGAGGCTATAGACTCTAAAAAATGTATAAAATTTCATGCCGATTAATAATGTATCGATAACAGTAATAATTAACCACAACGGAAGCACCGGACTTCATTCGATTAACGTGCTCACAGAGCCCTGGCGCTAGATTCTGTTGTTATACATAAACATACTAGTTGTTCGGTTCGTGGTGCACAAACCTGTACCTATTTTCTTTTATTTTGTATTATGTAAAACAAAACATAGAATGATTGAGAAAAACAGACAAAAGAAAAAAATGATTTTACGAAGATTTTGAATAAAATGACACGACGAACAATAACATAAACCACAACATAACCACCGCCTTGGAACGGTCTGTAATAGATTGCTAAGAGATTCTATTCCGGTTTTACTGAGTTACAGCCCTGGCCCTAATGGTGATTTTATGGTTCCAATAATCTTTATCTTCAAGGCGGTTTGAATAACAGTTTTTAGGGCTCTTAGAAATTCTTTATTCCTCTTCCGTTTTAAATTATACTGCTCAAAAGAACTAAGGGATATTAAGACATTTAAAAAAAGCAGAAATAAGAAAAATAAGTAGATGAATATATTACTGTTATAATTCATAAAACAATTATTCATAGAGGCCTTTAATACGAATATTGATACGTTTAAGCTTGTCACATGACCTAGAAGAAATTGAAGATTGACAAAGGGTCGACACCCAAAATTTGCACAAATCCAGCACATCAATGACTAATCATTTTTACACAATCTTTATTAAGACAGACGCCTAATGCCTCCATTAAAAAGATGCAGATACTTTTTACAAGCGATTTTATCTCAGGACGAAATGATAGGCGTAAATGATACCATTGTGATGTGAACTGTCTCACCGATGGTAACATTTGCAAGGGTCCTACACCTTAAATAAGGCAATAAAGCCTACTTTAGTGGATGTTTTTAGTTTAGAAAATTATGAAGAATTGAAATATTCACAAATCTTAGGGTCCAGACGATTATTTTTGCCGATGCGAAATTAAGATGTAGACCCCATAGTCCATTATGTGTTGCTCTTTGTCACGTGGCCTGCCGTGACTGTTTCTGGTTTAGTTGAAAATTGCCATTTGAATAGTGCTCTATCAATATACAATAATAATCTAACCCAGTCATTATACATGTAATTAATTTTTGTACTCCCTTCGATGTCAAAATATCCTCTACATTTTGTGAGCAGTATATTTCTTATAATTTCTTCTTATAAAACAGAACATATTGTGCTAAAAGTACAACTGGCTAATGTCGTTTAGGTGACAATAAGCAGACGTGGTATAATAATTAGTTAAACTGTTGACTATGTGCAGTACGTTTGCTCAGGGGAAAATATGACGTAATTTCGATGTCACGCAAATATGCTATAACTGCTTTCTGCAGGAAAGAGTCTACGGCTCTCCACTGGTTTTGTTGTCTACTTTTTGCATATTCTTCAGACTCAATACGAAAATTTGGCTTCAGAAAAATCTATATGAAATCAGAAGATTAAATAATTTTGCTGAAAAAAAGCAAGGAATATACCGAAGAAATAAAACTAGTAGACACGGTTTAATGGAGTCTGTTCTCACCGACAGTGCTATAAGTGAGAGTGCATGACCTGGTAATGTATAATGCTTGAATATCTATATGCTTTATGTAATGACTGTAAGTGACATATGATGCGTTTTCAAGTGAGACCTTCTACTGGATTGAATGTTTATACAGAAGTTATTTGCATGTCATGGATATTGTCTTTGTAAGTAATATCTCCCCTTTTCAATTTTATTCCGTTATGAGATTAGTTCACATACAATACATATTGAAAATCGCATAAGCTATGCATAAGATTATGATAAAGCCTGGCATAGTCTAAACGATGGATCAAACACGTATCCATTAAGTATTTGCCTCTTCAACCAGACTGAAATTAGTAAATTAGATTGTAACTATTTAAAAAGTCACTAAGTTGATAATAAACAGCTCTTTTTAGAATTTGTGACATTATGCCTGAAATACTGATAATTGCTCACAAACAAAGGACAGTTTTTCTTAAGACTGGCCGGAGTCGTGCAAATTTCATATCGTCTGAGTCGACACCGGCAGTTATAACTGACTCAAAATAAAACTTATTTGTCCTTTTAGGAAATTCAGTCCCATCCCTTGTAAACCTAGCTTCTAGCGCTTTACCTTATTTTCAGTCATACCAGTTCTTCGAAAACAAAATATTCGTTTTTAGAGATTTCTGGAATATAGAACTTTCTGAGAAATTCAGAACTGGCAGTAAAACATTGCTTGAAATTGGCAATTTCTTCACAAGATTTGATACAACAGTTGTGAAAAAGCTGTTAGAATAAATAGCAATTGTCTCTGGGTCACGACATGTTTCAATATCAATATTCAAGACTAATTTTGAAGTTTTATTTTCTTATACCCTAATTTTTAGTTGTTGCCACAATTTTCTTGGGTCCTGTTTTTTTTTATTCTATTGTATTTTGAGAAATAGTCAATTTTAGATTTTGGTAGCGTTCTGAAGGTTGCTGCATCGGTCACCTCCTTCCCGGTGTCCTTGTCTGTCTCGTTTCTCGTGACACAAGGGTTGAGGTGGCTGGGATTGGGACGCCTGCGCTTCGAGTTAATACGTAGGCGTCTCTAACCTGATGTCTGCAGTACTGTGTCTCACGAAATGCGTCAGTAAGTGTGGCTCGGTGGGTGCTGCTCGTTGTCTGCCGAGAACAACCCAACACCTTTTTTTCCTCAAACATTTTAGGTTTAACGATACTGAAGAAGTTAAATACAGAAACGCGCGTTTCGGTATAGTAAGGTTTTTATCATTTCTTTTCGCACTTTTTTCCTTAACTTGCAGTAAGGATTTTAATCATCTTGTAAATATTGATTATTAAAACTCTGTAAATAATTGTCTCTTTGGCTAATAAGATCTATAATTTCAGAAGACATCCACGATTTAGTCCGTTGCTTCAGCTTGATTTTTTTAACAGGGTTATAGTGTCTAAAACATATACATGTAAAAAGAATTTTTGAAACCTAGCCATGACTGTTTTTCATGTAAAGAGGAAAAACATGCAATCGAGTTTGCTTATTGAAAGCTAAGGGAAAAAATCTTTTGAATAATGCTTCATTGATCTAAATCTAACAGTATTATGTGTATTAAATACACTTGCTAAATATTTTCCTTGAACAAAAAAAGTCAGAAAATGTTCACTAAGGCAAATTGATTGCACTATATTTTCATCTTTGTTACAAATAATGTGATATATCCGGGATCTTGGCCGGGCCGCGTAGCGCAATCGGCAGGGCATCTGACTCGTAAGTCAGAGGTCCTGGGTTCGATACCCGGTCTGGCCACATACTTTCGTTTCTCCTTCCGCTGATTTAAGAAGGGAGTTGTCAGTTACTGGCGAAAGTATGTGCACGTAGTACTGGTTAACCGCTTTGGAGGTCTAAGCATGCCCAGGAATTGTGTGATTAGGTTAACTGACCATCCCGACATGACCATAGCTGTTTAATGTGGACGTAAAACAACAAATCAATCAATCAATCAATCAATCAATCAATGCCTACTTCTTGTTGGTTCTTCTATGATTTGTTTCATACGAAAATTCTGAAAAAAAAATGAGTCTGATTTGAAGCGAAAACTGTATTTCTATTGATAACAAATATGAAAGTCTCCAAGGTTTTAATGTCTCCTTCCGCTGATTCAAGAAGGGCAGTTGTCAGTTACTGGCGAAAGTATGTGCACTTAGTACTGGTTAACCGCTTAGGAGGTCTAAGCCTGCCCAGGAATAGTGTGGTTAGGTTAACTGACCGTCCCGACATGACCTTAGTTGTTTACCGTGGACGTTAAGCATCAGTTCAACCAACCAACCAAGGTTTTAATGATTCAGTTTGGACAGATTCTTTCAAAATGATCAAAAAAGCAATTAGCTTTGGTGGTCTATAGCATGTGCCTACCGAAAATCGGTATGGTATTAAGGTAAGTGAGCCGCGACACGAGAAAACCAATAAAGTGGTTGTGCGCCCATCGCAGACTCAGATCAGCCTGGGCATCCGCCCAGTCTGATCAGAGTCTTCGCTGTCCGCATGGCGGTAGCTTGGACTTTTTGCTAACCTTTAAGCGCTTAGCAAAGAGCCTGGTCGGATTTGATGGATGCCCAGGCTGATCTGAGTCTGCGCTGGGCGGACAACCTTTTTGTTGGTTTTCTCGTGTCGCGGCTCAAAAATAGTCTCATTCTGTTCTGAGAAAATATACTTTGAACAAAAAGCGAAATCGCATCGTATATACATACAGACCTTGCCAATCATTGCCAATCTGTTTTATTTTGCTTTTTATTATTTTGCTTAGTTCTTGTCATCTGTAAGAATCTCCTGTACCGTGGTTATCAGTAGCTTTACAGGACAGCGAGCTTGCATCTTCATATTAATCTGTAATGCCAACAGATGGTGTTTATCACTGCTAATACTGTGATAAAATCGATTAATAACGCAAGAAAGAAGTTGAGGCGCGCCACTTGAAATGTAGAAGTACTTAGGACATTTGCCCAACTCAGTCTGCGCCTTTCCGCCACAGTCTTATAGAGCCTTTCCTGTTAACCTGAACAATCTACGAGTACAAAATGACAGATGGCAGTCTTATCAGTTTTATCATATTTGCGTGCACTGTACGCACATTGGCCTCAAGTAACTTTTTTACTGGACGCCGCTCATCATCTAGGAAACATCAAGGAAATTATTGGCTCAAATAGACGATCTTTAACTTGTTTGTCTTAGAAAAAAGGCAATATCAATAACTGCAACAGCTGGTTTGGTTCATACAGGGAAAGCTTCTGGACACGTTAAACAGAAATGTAGTTTACTTTATCTTTTGTATACACGGAACATTAAAAGCAGGATATAAACAGTTTCCGTACATTAGTGTGTAATTTGTGAACTTCGGAAGTGAGATTGATGAAGGGACGCAGAGATAAAGAAGAGAGAACCCAGTTTTAATAACACAGTCAGCAGTTATAAATACATGTAAGTGTCATTAAAAATCCTTGTTTCTGCTGATAAATATATAATTAATGGATTATAAATGAGTGGAACTTTCAAAATTGGCTGGTCATTTTCTGGTACTCATAGCGGCGAAACGAATAAATAAATAAATAAAATAAATCCTTAAATCAGAACAAGTTTTTTTAATGGAATTGTTTGCCCTGCACGTAATACTCATATGAGGGTGCATGCCGTATGAAGAGATAGATAGATAGATTTACAAACTGGACATTTTTACAGGTATCAAACTATTTCAAAATTTCAACATCTAGGCCTACAAAACAAAAACAAAAAACAATGATACAGTAATGGTAGTAATATAATAAATCATCTTTCTGCCAATTCTACTAATAATACTGCTACTACTGATAAAAATAATTATCCATTTGCCTTATATTGTTCCAAAAAATATGCCACATGACAGAGTGGTAAGCGCTCATGGTGTTGCAAGTTCTATTCTCGCTGAAGGCGAGATTCTGTCGGAACTAAAACGGTCCTCCACCGCACAGGGTCCTTTATATACTGAACACAAATAAAAACTTGACGGTTTTCATCTCTTAATTCCGTCCAACCTAGCGAATATGTAATGTATATGTAGATTTAGTCGTGTTTGGCAGACGTTTGATTTCTTAAATCACGAAGAGTTATTGGTAAATTTTAGTCCTGTACGGAGTTATCTAACTTTTTCCTGTTTTGATAATTCATACCAGAACTTTAATTTGCGCATGCGCAGAAGAAACTTTACTTGTACGCAATAAATAGTAGTTCCAGTACGCACGGAAAACACTTTAAACGCTTACGTTAATTGTAATCAAATCCTGAAAATAAAGTTTAAAGATTCATAACTTTCAGATTATCTCCCTTTGAATTAAACATATAGTGATTTTTGAGATGCCATATTTTCTATACCAGTGTTGTCTTTTTTATTTTTCTTATTCGAGATTTTATTGATTGTCTTGCAAACTGTATGTCTTTATTACTAAATTTATCTGAAAGCTATTTCTTGAACCGCCATAAAGACTTTAAAGTGTGATAGGAATTCAATTGAAACTGAATTTCCTACTTCATAATGGCATGGACTGAGGTTTTTCATCTGGTCCTCAGGGCCTCCTAGTCGACCGTGCATTAGCATAAATTTAGCTTATAAGTCCAAACAGATTAGATTTAAAAATGGAAAGGCATTGCCAACAGAATTTTTATCATTTAAGCAGACTTTAACAATTTTAAACTCGGTGATTGTTAGGTTTGAGCATAGAAAACAGAGAAGTACCCTTGTGACGTTTACAACAGCCTCAAGTTTGCTGTATCTAAAGAATCTTGACTTTTGTGTGATTATGATATTGCCAAATGATAACTTTTTCTTAAATTAAAAAAAAATTTATGTCTCACTTTATCCCGACTACCGTAGGATGAAAAATAGCGACTGTCAACTTTTATTTTTGCTAAGTATATTTCCCCTCCCATCGTCTTGATGACATAAATTGAAATACTGTTGGAGAGGATGTAAAAGCACCAATTTATTCGGGTATCCATCCATTTGTTCATTATAATTGTACATGTACCGGCAAACATTCTTTTGTTTTGTTCCATTTGTATCGCCTAGAGCTACTTGGCAGTTACCTGCACAAATAATTGTCAGAAAAGGATAGTGAAAAAAAAACATTGACCAGGAACTAAAACAATATAATTTCACATCCACCCACGGCACAAACGAGAGTTCTTACGCACTTACGATTGTAGCCCGACGTCTGATTGGATAACGTCAAAAATTTGCGAATATTCTTCGATATACTGTCGCAAACCCGACATCACTATGAACCGTCGCTTCTCATTCGCTGACTTCTGGTTTATGTTGCTGAAAGAGCTATCCTTTGGTGCAAATGGTGCACTTAGAAAGGTGAAAATGCAAAACATGTATCAGAAGAGGGATACATATATTCAAAATTATCATCTAGGGAGGTAAATCGTCGGTTTTATGGTCGCAAATCGCGTTTTACGGCTCCGCCGGCGCGTCGCCGTAAAACGAAATTACCGACCATAAAACCGACGATTTACGTCCCCGTATGACAATTTTGAGTACAGTTATCCCCTAAGTAGTAACATGAAGTGACAGCACAAAGTAATAAGGCAACACGAGTTAATAGCAATATGCACAGCTCTTTCCCAGGTAAGAGGTCTTCAAACTAGTGTGAACTAAATAACGTGCATTTGGCACGTGAAACGTATTGTTACCTATTTTATGTTACAAATACATATCTTAAACAATAATACCAGAATAAAAAAGAATAAACTGACAAAATTAATAGAAGACTACAGATAAGCGGACACGTTAACAATGAAAATGATAATAAATCAGAAGCAAAGTAGCCAAATCGACGGAATGGAAATCATAGATAAAAAAAACTTTACTCTAAGGTGCCTGATTTGATTTCGTGGGGTAGGGTTGGAGTTAGAATTAGGGTAAGGCCTTCTTAAACAACCACGACTGGGCAGACAACATTTACTCTTTCAACACTAGTGTCAAGTGTCAAAACATCCTTCTTATAGAGTCCGTATTTTGTAGCGCAACTTGTGAAGCACTTAATCACTGAGGTGTCTATTTCCCTTTTATCTTTAATTATGCCCCATCATGGAACAGGTTAAGGGGGCATATTCCATCTGAGTTGTCCGTTCGTGCATGCGTCCATTTGTCACGCTTTTTAATGTATACCATATCTTAAGGACCGTGCATGCTGAAATTTTGATATTTAATATATAGATTCATCATTAAAATAGCTAATCAGTATTTTTTATATAGTCCTAGTTGTCTCCCTTTTTGAAGTTAAGCTCTTTTGAAAAAATCATAATGAAAGATTCTCAGCAAGATACATTTAAAATATTTTAGATATGGACTTGAGTCTTAATCAGCTTATTACATGTAAAGTGATAAATAAATTATCGGAGTAACTTTTATACAAATTCTTTTAATTTCGTTAGAAGTTATGGCCCTTAGAAATTTTGGGGTTTAAACTTCTCAGCAAGCTTTCTCCAAAAGTATGGAAGCTAGAAATTTGAAACTTATTCAGCTGCCTGGAGATGATAAGTAAATTAACTGATTACCTTTTTTCACGAATTTCGTCAATATTTTAGGAGTTATGGCCCTTAACAATTCTGGCATTTTAAATTTGTCAGCAAGATATCTCAAAAAGTATTATAGACAGGTATTTGAAACTTTGTCAGCTGATTTGAGGTGATAAGTAAATTATCTGATTAACTTAAGAACGAGTTCCGTAAATTTTTGCTGGAGTTATGGTCCCTTGAAAATTTTGGCATTTTAAGCTAGTCAGCAATTTATCTTTAAATGTACTAGGGCTAAAGACTTGAAACTGGGTCTACTGATTGGAGATGATGGACTTGATCATCTAATTAACCTTTGAATGAATTCCGTGTATTTCTATAGGAGACATTGCCCATTGAAATATTCAGTATTTTAAACTTGTCAGCAAGAATTCTCAAAAAAAAGTAATGGAACTAGGGACTTGAAATAAAGTCAGCTGATTGGAAATGACGAATAAATCAACTGCTCAACTTTTGTATAAATTTCTTCCATTTTTTAGAACAGACCATGCCCTTCAGCGACCTGTCCCTTTAGGGTCAAGCGTTCTGTTGAAAACATAGAATTTTTACAAACATAGTTTCTGTTTATCAACAAAAGTACAGTTATTTATTGTTACAATTGTTAGATTTTATTGTGACTGATAAGTGAACACAAATGATACACCTACTTACCGAAGTGTATTAAGATTTATTTTAGAGTTAATCAGACTCATAATCTATTTTATTCAAATCAACAAAATTAATGTGAAACAAAAATCAAATACAGTAGAACCTCAATGGCTCGAACCCTGATGGCTCATTCACCCTGCCTGGCTAGAACTCCGTTATTGGTACCTAGGGGTCACTTTATATGGAAACTAGCCCTGGATGGCTAGAACTACCATTGGCTGGAACTAATTTTCATGGTCCCAAGCCTGTTCAAGCCAATGAAGTTCTACTGTATATAATTAGTGAGCGTTTAACTGACAAAGTAAAAAGCAAAACGTGTCTAAGCAAGACATTTTGTAAGTTGCTTCGCCCTGGTAATATACACCATATATTCCATTATCCTTCTTCAATGCATTGTTTTTTTTATGAGAGTGGCACTCACTTTTAATGCTGCATAATACATAAAACTGCAACTGAAAATATATATCATATATAGTCGACTCTCGGTATCTCAAACACTGATATCTCAATGTACCCTCTTATATAAATGCTTATTGTTTGACCACTGACCACATTTCCTAGCTTTCTTATCATTTATACTCCTGTTATCCCAGACTACAATTTCTATAGTAAATTTTCATGAACCAGTAAACTTACTTCGAGATATCAGTTGTTTGAGATGAATTTCGTTTTTTGAGATATCGAGAGTTGATTGTATTTCAGTTTACTATTTTATATTTTAGTTGAAAAGATTTTCTTCCATTTACAGTGTCCTTGTTTATTACTTTCAGGTTCTCTCAATAAAAGACATTCTTCAGTGTTAACGTCGTAAACAAGACTACGATATGCTAAGATGACAACGCCGACTTCTGCAATGTGAGATATTACAAGCACAGCTTATATTCTGAAAAATATTTATTTCACAGTCTAGGATTGGTCAGAGATATATACAGCGGATTCAGTTTAGCAATCATATAAATATGCATAAGGTTTGGCTGTTTCTCAAGTAATGTGTCTGATCTAATCCTGAGGGAATGAGAATTTAAACAGAGGGAGACTTTTCTGTAAAGTATTCCATAACTGATCAATAGTGCTGAACTGGCGGAAAAAAACAGTAAAGTACTCTTTTTAAATCAAAAGAAAGGCACTTTTTGCTGCAATACAAATGAAGCATTTTCAAGTTGATCAAGTCATTCAACAAATAAGAAGTCGATGTTGACGTCGTCACAGAACGGAACACGCGCAGATACTGACGATGGTCATTATAAATCATTACTATGGATACCATATATCATCATTGCCTTATTGTTTATCAGTTTCCTAGCCTTAAACTTCTGGTGTTACCATAGAAAACATAGAATGAAATACCTCAGAAAAGTTGAAGTTGTTGAAGCCCGTGAAAAAATTCAGCAGAGGAGGATGATTTTAAAAAAGTTGAAATCAAAATATGCAAGTACATTAGACGGATCAAGACAAAACCCACCAAATTTTGTGTAAAACTGAATTCTCGGCCAGAGATGCATGGAATGCTAAAAATATGATTGAAGATTTTAAAAAAGTTGAAATTAAAATACATGTATGCAAGTACATTAGACGGATCAAGACAAACGTCACCACATTTGTGGAAAACTGAATTCTCGGCCAGAGATGCATAGAATGCTGAAAGCATGATTGAAGGAGTATACCGGATATTCCATTTGTTTCCGACATAATGTTTGCAAACGGTTCCCATGACAGTGGTTTCAAGCTTGCCATGAACTTGTGATATGTCTGCGTTAGTATTTTTATGTTAACGACACGACCGATACATTATCAGTACATAGTCCTTAAAATAAAATGTGTTGTGTGTGTGCGTGTGTGTGTGTGTGTGTGTGTGTGTGTGTGTGTGTGTGAGAGAGAGAGAGAGAGAGAGATATCCTTATGAAATTTAAAGCATATTGATTGAGTAAATAAGAAGCGGGCATATAAATAGATTTTAAACATTGCAAATCAGAAAGGTGCGGTCAGTAATAAACAGAACAGAGCAGAATTTTTATTAGTCTTATGCATTATACAGTTCATCGTCAAGTAATAAACGAACATTAGGCCTCGCGTGGGAAAATATCATATGGTACTTAAAATATCTATATTGATTCTCACCTTGGTTTATACAATTACAAATAAATGTTAATATGTTTATAAATTACCAGACTGCAACTCGACTTTTGATTTTATAATTTAAATTCAGAATTTCTATGAAATGAATTAAAGTACACCGAATTCTAGCACATATATACTATCACGGCAAGGAGATCAAGAAAAGTAAAAGGATAGACACTGATCAGGAGTTAAAACAATTAAATATTTATGAGATGTTCTAGTGGATTCAAGTGCATTTACCAGTGAGACTATTCATTACAATTTTTCTTTCTCTTCGCTCCACACTATCTTCCTTTATTTCACGAACGTTTATTTTGTATCAGATAATGACTAAGAACTGCCGAAGTATAATATGAGTATATAGCGCTTACACAGAAGACAAAAGCCCAATGCTGCAACAACATCACATAAATTATTTCGATCAAATATGATATAATTCAGGCATAGTTCTTTGCCTATAATACCATTGCAATTTTAGAGAGAAATACTCTGATCCTAGCTTATTTATGATTTGAACAAAGCATATATGCGATATTGACAGTTTGATCTCCGCTGACTGCGGACGCCTTAATACCGTAAGTAATGCGTCCAATTAATTCCACAATTGACGCGTTTGTGAGTGTTTATTCCTTACAAATCAATGCAACAATGAGAAGCTTGTCGTCTAGGAATTTCTAGAAGTGTTGATATAGCTAATAGCTGTCAACAGACGAACTTTTATCGCATTGATGCGTCTGAAGATTTCAGCGTACTAAGAAAAAGTGAAGTGGCTTTCATGAACTAAGTAGTGATGAATCGAGAACGATTGATACACTGTAAAAAAAATACTGTAGATTTTACGGTAGAATAACTGGAAACCGGCTGCCAGTCCTTTTACCGTTATTTTTACGGGGATTTGCCTGTAAGACATTGTTGGAAATCACGAAATGGAAGTTTTATGTTAACTTGGCGCACTCGAAAATAACTTTGTATTGTTGAGGGGCTGTCTAATCAAAACGACATCTGCTCTTTTCTGTCCCACTCTGCTTGATGATTCCTGCAATTTTTACGGGCGCCCGTAAAAATAACGGTAAAAGGACTGGCAGCTGGTTGCCAGTTATTTTACCGTTAAATCTACCGTTTATTTTTGCAGTGTACATATATTACATGTATGCCATATCCAAAGTTATGTAGGGGAGAGTCGGGTAAGTTCGGACAGCGGGCAAATTCGGACAGTAACATTGTTTCTTTTATATGTCAGTTGTTTGGAACTAAAACAAAAATAACTGGCCAAACAGTGAAAATCCTGATGAGACGGCTCATTATGAGCCGTCTCATCTGGATTTTCACTGTTTGCAATGGTATGTCCGAATTTACCCCCATGTCCGAAGTTACCCGACTCTACCCTAGTAATGCTACGTGGCTGTATCATGGGGTAGTCAGAGTCACGATGGATGTATTTAATTTCAATGATATTTTAGTAATTACAAATTCTTCAACAGAATGCCGTAGAAAGTGAGCATAAGGTTTTGCAACTATGCATAGCTTTTTTATTAAGCAATTTCCAGACTCTATTTTTAGATTTAAGAAATTATTTTACCTTACCCGTGAATTACCGCTGATTAACATGTGTTGTCGAGCAAATACGAATATCTATTCTGTTTGGTGAAAAAGTGAATAAATATTCGTATCTGCTCGACAACACATGTGTTACCCATCGATAACTCACAGGTAAGGAATATTATATCTATTCTAATGTTATACAGAATAAAAAAGCAAGTATATTATAACGTTTTCTAAAGGACTAAGTTTAAGGCAAACGTCGACAGAAGCAAATACTTACGTTCGACGTCATCAAGGCGCGAAATTGGCACGTTTTGACGTTAGCAAAGCGAATTATTACACATTTTCACACTACGCGGCTTCCTTTTGCGTTCTAAGAGAGAATCGTAAGCGTCATGTTAGTACCTGCATTAACTGAAATATGTTTCTATTTAAATCATTTGATGATGGTTGTGTCCATATTGCCACTTGCAATATTTACATGTATACAGTCAAACCTGTGTACAAAGACTACATAGGGGAGTCCCAAAGAGTGGTCTTTATTGACAGGTGTTCTCTGCTCGCAGGTTCAAATGTGCTTATTTTCTGCATTCTGGTAGCTGTTGAAGTGGTCTCTATAAGCAGTTGATCTGTAACACAGGTTTGACTGTATACTAATAAAAAAAAGTTATCCCTAAATTGGTGTTAATGTTTAATATTTCTGAGCACACTACTCTCGAACAAAAGCCCGTTTAAAAGAACATCATATCAGATCAATCGACGCACTGCCGAAACATCGTGTCAACGTCACTTGAACGTCATGTTGTTTAAGTGACGTTGACACGACTCTTTTCAACACTATTTTTCACAACTGAAAATATGACAACAATCTTTACGACTAGAATAAAAACTATGTGGTTTCCTAGAGTAGATCTTGAAGGTTCAGTATAAGATGGTAGATATAGAGTATAGTATACGAGTGGTCATCTCATATGAAATTATTGAAACCAGCCTTCGGCGACTTTCATAAATGTCAGATGAAATGACCACGAGTGTAAGATTCTGTTTATCATATGACCCTTTAAAATGGGATTTTGTCTAAGAGTTTTACAAAATGTCATTATTTCAATAATACTTGAGCCGCGACACGACAAAACAAAGTGGTTGTGCGCCAAGCGCAGACTCAGATCAGCCTGGGCATCCGCCCAGTCTGATCAGAGTCTTCACTGTCCGCATGGAAGTAGCTCATACCCTTAGCCAGCCTTTAAGCGTTTAGGGAAAGGTCTAATCATACCGGGCTGATGCCCAGGCTAATCTGAGTCTGCACTGGGCGCACAACCACATTGTTGGTTTTCTCGTGTCGCGGCTCAAAAGGTCTTACCCTGCGACTCTCATGGTAAAAAGGTGAACGTGTAAGAATGTGCGCTGCAGTGCAGCTTAACTTATGACAGGGGTGTTGGAATGTAGACTCCTTTAGGCCCACTTGCTGTCGATGAAACCCTTTCAGAAACTGATGAGTGATCTTGGATGCGAAGGCCGTTATCGAACATGGTTAAAGTCATAATAACGGTGTGTTTGTAAGCACTTTGATTTAGATCTAGTATACACCGAATTCAATAATACTATTTCACCTTGCATTCATTTTTGGACCACATTTCATTACGAAATGGCGTAATATATAACAGGTATCCATAACTAATATTTTATCAAACAAAACACTTCTTACACGATACTTTAATTCAAGAATAAGTGTTTGCCTTCAAAAATACCGTGGTCATGGTTCACAGACAGTAGTATTGTTTCAGCAGTATAAATTAAAGCTTTTAGCTAATATTTATTACTTCTGGTTTTTCTGAAAGCTTTAGTTATTCCTTCCATTAGCAAGCTCGTGCCTGTGAAACAAAGCGTCATTTCTCTAATTGATTATCAATAAGCTGCATTCAGAAAACAATCAAATCCACTATATTCTACATTTTGAGGTTATTCATGTCTCATAAAATCAAACCTAAACAAGTCTAGAATAAGTTCGTTCTGAGCAGTAAACATCACAACAGAAATAAACAAAGCATTAGGAACCTACAACAAGAATTCAGTTAAATCGTACGATTTGCATACTAAGATTTAAAGCGACATTTCTAGTTCAGCGAAAATTAAAGTTCAATGAGAATAAACAGCTATACACGCTTCATGTAAGAAGCGACACCTTTAAAAGAGTTTTACGATTTCAAGGACTGTAATATGAAAATAGGCACTGCCTACAGGCGAGCATATTGCTCTTAACAATGTGTGGCCTCTTTGGCTGCTACAATGTTAACTATTAAGTTCCGGACAAACATTCGTGGTCGAAGTGTTGACCCTGATCTGACTACTCATTAATATACGATTCTGAATTCAATTTCACAATGCTTTTTTATGTTTGAAATTTGAAATACAAGTATTGCAACTAAACAGCTGCGAACTCGTCTGACAAACTGATGAGAAACTGTCAGAGAACAGCTTTCCCCCTTGTTATCTTTTTGCCTCGGAAAACGGGCTATAATTTTGCCTACGACGCTTTCTATTTCCTTTAAATTTCATCCTATGCTCAGCCTCCTTGCATTTTGTTAGCTACACTAGCATAGTAGTGATCTACTCACAAAAGCGGTTAACGGTGCCGCCATCTTGTTTGTCTGAAACGGAACGTTTGACGTCACTACGTAACGTAGCATATCGTGCCTCTGTAACACAGTCTAGCTAGAAGTTATTATTGAACCCATCCTGTATGATGATGCTTTAACGCCTAACAATTTCTAGCTATACCGTGCCAGTTAAAGCTCTAAATTACATTATCATATGACGTCATTGTTTCTCAGTGGATAACGTCGTTTCATAAAAATCGTATGACCACAGGTGTAATAACACTTTGGCACGTACACGTAACGGCATTGACAACGTCCATGTCAACAATGCATTTTCTTATTGAAATTGTAATTTTCAGTTTGAAGACGTTAAAATCCTATTCTTAAGGGTCTTATGATAAACAGAATCTTACACTCGTGGTCATTTCATATGCAATGACCATTCGTGTAAGATCCTCTATTTTAACACAGTCTTCATCCAATTACAATGTTACGTCTTAAATTATATATAATAGCCCA
Organism: Ctena decussata; assembly: GCA_963989385.1. Lineage (NCBI taxonomy): Eukaryota > Metazoa > Mollusca > Bivalvia > Lucinida > Lucinidae > Ctena > Ctena decussata. The sequence continues at coordinate 383,055 of OZ022514.1, forward strand.
ATAAGAGGGACGAAATCAACCGAACACCAAACTGTAGTATGTTTTCTATACCATATTAAAGAACATGTATATGGGACAGTACATCTTTTTCGCTCAAATAAAAAAACGTAAAATCAATTCGTACAAAATACGCGCCATTTACGTCAAGAGATTTCTCCCGAAAGACCCGAAGTATTTTCTTGTTATTCAAGGCTTTTGTTTTGGCTGAAACTGTACATTTATCTGTTTCTCGTCAAAGCAGCGTGTTTTGTCATTTTGAGAGAAATCTCGAGACTATTAAGTTTCCTAATTGGACAAATTGTCAAAGGTCACACAAGAATTCTTGCTTGCTAGAACGTATACACTTCGAGTTTGTTCTTTAGCATACAAATTGCTAAAACGCTGAAAGAAAGTAAGCGTACCAAAGTCGGTTGATAATGTTCTGAATCAGCTAAGTCTCAACAATAGTACGGAAACTACAACAATACCCCCAGAATTAGGTCAGTGCCCTAAAATGATCTGCTCACTTAAGACATATATTTGCATCACTCCGAATGATCAAAATGAAACAGCTGAATGTCATAACCGTTGTAAATTTATGAAGACGGTTAAATCTAAATGACAAAACAGTTTCAATTCTCATCTATATATTATGTTTTGCACTTTAATGCGTAGCTTTTTCTAGGAACACAGAACATACAAAATGTTAAATGATTTGCAAAACATTATTAAATAAAAAAATCGTTTGACAAAAATTCTATTCACCCTTTACTGTCCATCACATTCTTTATATTATTTATGCCGCGACAGGAGAAAACCAACAAAGTAGTTGTGCGCCGAGCACAGACTCAGATCAGCCTGGGATCCCAGCAGGCACACAACGTTGAATCAACTTTGAATCAACCTTGATTCAACGCCAATCCAGGTTGATTCAATTTTAAGAAGACGTTGTATGCCTAGTGGGAGTATAATGCAATCTTGTGGGCACATAATATTGAAACAACATAGCATCAATGTTGAGTCAACATCATGACGTTGAATCAATATAGGTATCAAACATGGTTTTTCATGCATTAACGTTTGCCAGGTCCCGAGGGATATGTTGGAAGCCGAGGCCGAAGGCCGAGGTTTTTCAACATCTCCCGAGGGACCTGGCAACTGTTAATGCATTGGAAACAAATGTTTGATCGCTGTTGTTGCATAAATTCAACGAGTTATTCGTTAAAATTTGAGGAAAAAAAAGGCACTATATTTTATCACCGTTTGACAGCCAACGCGCTGGTGCATCTTTTTACTAATATTCGTCTTCCGGACCCGAGAGCATTCAGCTATTCAAAATGGCTGCCATCATCCTATTCAACCTCAATATTTCGGAAAATTGTCCAAGATGGTCGTTAAAGTTGATGCAAAATAGATTGCAAATTAATCAACAAAAAGCAGATACCTTGAACAATAATTTCCATGCAGAACAAGCCTGGTCCATTCATATACCATCCTGCAGTTCTTGAGTGCTGACAGCTTGAGATGCATGTTTTTTTTTAACTTTTTAACTCTCCATTTGGCATCGTAAGATTGTAAACAACATCGCTTTAAACCTGAGTCACGACGATGACGTCAGATTACAAAGTCATGATGACGTCATATAGGCATACTTAGGTAGCGCACCACCAATTTTCGTAATTCGACCGAAACCAAGGGTGACAACCTACGTCATAGCGCTGATGTCATAATCGTTTTATCAGCGGTTTAATAAGGTAAATGTTTTGAATAATGAAGGCTTGGCAAACACTGGAACTACCAAATATCTAGTCGATCGTGTACCTATAGATGTTTTGGACTCAATATTACCAGAATTCACCATAAAATACTTGCTTAATCTGAAAACACTTCACTATAGTGCCCTGCCTTAATGCATGTTTATCTCAGCTGTCCACATCAAAAATTGTAGTGAGGTATTTTATAATTTCTCACCCTTTGAAGAATCATGCTCTATATATCTGGACTATATGTACATGTAGGCACCGACTCACCGTTTTATCATGTGTTAAAATCCTGTCTCTTATATGTTAGGAACGGAAAATCTGACAGAGTTTCTTCAAAATGGCCGTCGAGTGATTAATTCTGTCACGCGCGCTACCCTTGCGAAACAGGATAGACAAATTTGCATGGCGGATTTTTTTAGTAGCCCGGCACAAGCATAATGAAAGCTCTGTCATCTTGCATCAATAGCGCGTGAAAACACAATGAAAGTTCTGTCATCGTGCATCAACAGCGCGTGCCAAACCCTTGTTGAAACACGGCTTTTCGCCGGTTGATGCACGGCTGTAAATGCCTCTCGGCACTGCTTTTTATGCAATAACATTTATTCAATGTTGTTTCCACGTTGTGTTCTTGCTGTCTGGTGTAGAAGTGTCTATAAGTATGAAAAACGAAAGTCAAATTAAATCTTTATTTTGGTACATGTTTGTACGTTCGCAGATGCAATAAATTTTTATGTACATAAGGTAATATTTTTCTATCTCCACATGTTTTTGAAACTACAGCAATAACAGAGACGAAGAATTTCGAGCAAACCAGCCTTATACCATACGTAAATTGCATGGCAATATAAATGTATGTTCCCATTTTTCCCGAATTCTGATTATCTTACATCTTTACTTTTGTTTTGGATAATTTTTATTTTCAGATATTACTAAATATTTATGAATATCCCAATTAGTTTTGGATGTTCATTATATCAAGCTACATGTATTAGCTAGGTTTTTGTATATAATCTACTCGAATTATACATTAATAATTCAATTTTCACAGCTATAATTCGCTTTTTGCTTTGTGGTTCGGTTTAGGAATATTTAATGTTCATCTTTGGGTGGTGCTACAAATAAATTCTTCATTGCACACCAAATTTGTATATTAATTTGATAGCCATACTTCTTTTAGCCTTTGAACACCATGAAAAGGATACAAAAATGAAGATGAATATTGGGTATCGACAAAAGAGCTATATAGACCTCCAAAATTTGATTTCTGATATTCCTAACCAAAGGATAATTAGTAAACTTATGCAAGTCTTTAGCAAGAATTTGGTCAAATACGCATACGACATCCAACCTGTCGTAAAGGCAACCTCTATTTAGCAAAACCTTGTCTTAAAAGGCCAGTTACATATTTCAAGGCAGCATTTCAGTGTTAATCGATTTTGTTAAGGAAGCCGCCCCCCTCCCCCCCCCCCCCCCCCCCCCGCCGTCCCGAAATCGAGTTCGGTACGTCCCTTGGGCGATTGCTTCAAGCAGGTTTGACTGTACTGAAAAGAGAGACTGTGCATGTGCTGGCTGCCTGTTCTGGTATGAGAGTACACAATTCGCGAGTGTCTTAAGGTGAATGCATACACTTTAAGGGGCAGCACTTCTTATGTTTTCTTCTCTCATTTTTGCCACCATTTTCAACTTGGTTCCCTTTCCCTTTAAAAAGAAGAAGAAAAAAAAATACTCCCCTAGACGTGTGAGTGACCTCGGATTTAACGTCCCACCTACACAAAGATCACACGAAGACGAGACTTCGGTTTAAAGTTTCATCCGAAAGATTGGAGAAGTAGAGCATCGATCATGCGATCCCTGGATTTACTCTCCTTTATGAGCAAATATTTTCCTCTCCGATAAGACCCCCATTTTAAAACGTCTTAATCGTCCGAGGAAGTAACCACAGTGTCACAAAAGCTGTTTCTCATTCCGGAACCTTAGAACAAAGTTCTCGGCGCTACTGAAAAAAAAATTACTGTTGTATGCATATATAATGTCAACTCTCGATATATCGAACATTGTCATAGCAAAGTACTTCTTAATATCAAATAATATAGTTTAGTTACGATTCCTATTTTTATTTTCAGTTCAATCCCTTTTATATCAAACTAACGATATCTCAGATTAATTTTTTTTCGGGACCATAAAATCTACTTTGAGATAGCTGTAGCTTGGGCTGACCTTCAACTATGAGATTCCATTGTGCAAATAAACAGTGCATAGTTTAAACAAGTAATTTGATACTAGCTGGTACATGCTTTACAATAAAGAAGACATTGAATCATAAATTTACATATTCACCCTGTCTAGCACTTGTGTCATCTAAGCGGACTTAGCGCCACACATTACGGTATTTTTCTCGATTGACATCTGTCCATTTAATTCAATACTGATACCCCCGACCCTCCCCCTACCACGCCTCCTCCGCAATCCCTCCTACCACCCTGACCCTGAAAATATTGCTGAGCCTTTACCAGGTACGCATATTATAATCATATTCGATCATATACACGAATTGTCAAAACTTGTGTTAACAATTTGAAAGAAATGCAGTTTCAAAACAAGAAATAAAGTAGCAATTAGTTTTACATATGAGCGGCGACACAGGAAAAACGACAAAGTGGTTGTGCGACCAGCGCAGACTCAGATCAGCCTGGGCATCCGCCCAGTCTGACTGGAGTCTTCGCTGTTGGCATGGAGGTAGCATAGACCCTTTACTACCCTTTAAGCGCATGGCAAAGACAGTCATAGACTGGGCGGATGCCCAGGCTGATCAGAGTCTTGCTGGGCGCACAACCACTTCATTGGTTTTCTCGTGTCGCGGCTCATATTATAACTTTCTTACATCTGCAATTTATCATTTTTGGTTGTTTTATATGTTGTTTGTTGCTATGTCTATTATTGACATATTGTTTGTGATGTTAAGGTTAGCCCGGTGACTACCTCCATTTTGGATATAGCTGTTCACATGGCTGCCGCTGGTGATGTACTTGGTGGTAACTAATTTTGTGTTGTCTTTTTCCTACATGGTGTCTTGAATGGGATCTGGGATTGAATTGTGTCAGTTCCTGAGAATTGTCCTAATTACTTTTGTCTCCTGTGGCCGCTTAGACTTTACAATAGCATCTATAAGCACGTTTTTTACATTGATAGGGAGGTTTAGATTTTTAACTTGTACGTGTACGTGTACGTCTAGCAGTGATTTGTGTGCATACGTCATCAACAAGTGATTACTCTCTACTAGTTAGAAGTAAATTCTAAACGTTGACTACTTCTAGGAGGCCTTTTACACGGATCTTATTAAACGTGTTCTTTGAATTCGTTGTTTGAAATGAGTTTGTAAATGTACATTTTATTTTATGGTATCAAAGTTGAGAGCATATATCTGATAAATGGTTTAAAGCTTTCTCTTGGAAATCAATGAAGCGTACAAAGATACACCAATGTTTACATAGAAGCTGTAGGATGCGAGGATAAGGTAATATTTTTGTAGATATATCCGCAGTTGTAAAGATGGATGGATGAATAATTTTGGATTTTACGGCCCTTTCAACAGTAGTTTAGTCATGTAGGGCATTTTCGGAAATATATGAGATGAAGATGACGATGAATTAACCCAGATGCAGAAAAGAATCACCAGTGACTGAGTGAACTTGGATTTAACGCTCCACCAACAACTAGGTCATATAGAGATTGGACCTCGGTTTATCCGAAAGGCCAGAGAATCGGAGGATCGATCTTGTGACCCCTGGTTTGGTAGTCCAGCGTTATATATCTACTACGCTACCACCACTCCTAGATAATTACGAAGTTATCTGGAATCGAACCCACCACCTCTAAATCATGAGCTGATGAGTACAGAGCATTAAACTCCCTGCCAACAGATGAAGAAATAATGTGGCTACATGTCAGCATCATAAACTGGAGTTTGGGAAAACGGTCGGGAGCAATAATATTCTAACTAAAATGGGGAAATCGGACTGTGGAAGGGTGGGAATGGGTTACATTACCAATAACGATAAAAAGATAAGACATAGAGGATTATGTCTGTCGGTGTAAAAAATAAAGTTTTCGAAAAAAAAATCGGAGATGGTTGAAAAGAGTGTACAAGATAGTACCAAACCGTTTAAAAAGGAAACCGACTGCATTGTGTAAAAATGAAAGTGGTCAAAATCCGAGCTGATAAATCCTTTTAACACTGACAATATCGGAATAACTTAGATACACAGATATGGACCCCAAAATAGAGGTGTGATCAGGTGATCGAGAGTAGTAAGCATCACCTGCCTATTATAATACACCCGCCATACCTATGTAACAGTCGAAAAAGTCAGTGAAAAAGGAAAGTCCGGTATTTGAAATCTTAACTAAGCTTCGGCTGAGGCCATCAAACAATCAAACAAAAAACTTGTTTTAATGTCGCACATGATTTTCTTTATTGATTTTAAACAATTAACTGCGGATTTAAAGCCAGCTTTTTATACAGTGCAGTCGGGTATTGTAAAATAACGGTACTGTTCCGTACTTTTTATGGTGAAGGGCTTGGCAACCAGATGCCAGGTCTTTTACCCTAAAATTTACGGGCCATTGTTACAGTGCAGTTATAAGGAAATATGTGGTATTTAAGATGGTCGCCGGCTAAGATGCTGGGAACCGGCCTATACACCATTCTTTTAAGGTACCATTTTTTCTCGCAAGTGGTATGTAATGTTTGATATCAACATATTTTTCAAAAACATGTATGTAAGCACTCGTGTGCCGGCAACATTATGGTAATAAGTTTTGCTGGTAGAGTTATGGGCTAAGACACCCAACACCAACTTAGTAAAGTATCATCTAACTTCAAGAAAGGCACATCATGCAAACCCATTTCTTACACAGGAAAAGGATATACATTGGTTGCCATTTTAGGAAAGAATGAAGAAAATCGAAGCGCACTAGGAAAACGACATTAATGATACTGCCCGTTTGTGTTAAAACATATTCGGGATACGAAGTTTGTTTTCTTACCATTCCAGATGTGGCAATGTTTATTTTGTCTTTCTTTTTATTTACAGAGTCGATCAAGTACGACTGATAACAGATGAGTTCCTTTAAGAGCAGAGAACACATTAAAAGATGGAACATGGGCCATACTTTAAAGTTTCGACTACTCAAGCCTTCAAGCCTCATCAGTGACCTGATGATATCTAGCGACGAACGCCAGATAAAGCGTTCTGTTATTTTTTTTTTTAATTTTAATAAGGAGGTCGATTCAAAGACTGATTAATACCAAAAGGGGTTCAAATGATTAAAAAGCGAGTATGAGAGTCCTGCAAATACTAAAAATGTAGCGTTATGACCGTTTAGATGAAGTAATGGTTAGACAGGGTGATATGTTAATTACTTCCTTGATCTAAAATGTCCTACTTTTGTTCAAAAGTTTGTTTAGGGTGTGTATGGTTGCGCGATCTAAATCATGTGACCGGTGGTTGTTAATCACGTTCGTTTGTGTTGTCCCCGGATAGATTATGAATATTTACATATTGCTGGATGGAAAAGGAGAACAAAGATCTCATTTTGAGACTTTTAAACTTGACTAACTGAGGTAATATAAAATACGCAGCTGCATAAAATTTAATCATGCAATGGCTATACATTTGTTTAACCTGTATTTTTACGAGGACTGTGGAGGTGTGTAGAAGGATGTTTGTTGGGCAGTGAAGGACACAGAGAAGGTCGAACATGGCGACGGAAAATCGGCAACGTTCGTAGAGATCTCAGCAAACTATTGTTTTCAAGAGTGGATAGACTAACGTAGTTTGAACATGTTTACAGAAAATTTAAACACATTTTCAGAATCACAGACTTGTGTCGGTCCGTATACTTAAGCGCAGCTGAGCTCAGGGGCGTAACTGGGGGTATTTATGTTTAGCCCCAAAGATATTTCAGCTGGAAAAACGAAAGTTTGTTCGAACGGGTCTGATGGCCACCACTTTCATATGGTGAAAACATTTAAAGAGCTTTTTCGCCAGCAGCAGACATTTGTGCCTTGAAACTTGATTGAATATCAAATTCCTATTAAATCAAGCATACAAACGATGTCTCTCAGTTGACCTTTACCTTCCTCATGGCAAGGTCGAAATCGCTTTCTTGTGCCTTTATACAAGTAGGTACGTTGACATTAGATTTCTCTGAAAATGTTGATTAGTTTGGTAAGGAATGGTCAATACAGTCAACTAAAAGAGTACTTTTGCTCCTTGGCTTCCGTTCAGATGCTTTTGCTACAGGAGATATACTAAATAATCCCTTGGCTTCCGTTCAGATCCTTTAGCTATTGTATTTTTTGTAATTTGTACATTACTTGTATACAATTGAAATAAAATATGTTTACACTAAAATTTCTAATTGGTCAGTTTTATGCTTTGACGAAATATGACTTTTAAACAACGCATTTGAACATTATTGTAATCAAGATATGAGTTGGTATCTGTTTATTAGAAGTAAATGTTGTAAACACAATTTTTTTAAAATATAGGTATTATAACCGCTTCTTTGCAAACTATAGGATATTTTGAAAATACATAAATTGTTGGATCAAACTGCCAGAATATCAAGACATTTCAGAAGTAAGTAAAGTTTTCCATGATAAAAGCATAAAATCTGTATTCAGTCTTCATGAGATTTTTATCTGTATTAATTCTTATATTGAAATATTAAAGTTACATCCCTTTGAATATTTGTGAAGTAATCATCTTACAAACGCATAAGCGATTATGCTGCGTGTAAAATAAAAAAGAATATGCAATTGTTCTTTCTCATTTTGTAGCCTAAATATTCAAAATTTGCTTGTGGCTATGAATACTCAAAATTTGCATGTGGCTAAGTTCTATGGAAGAAATGACCAATTAGATTTGTTTAGTCAGTGTTTTTGTTGTAGTCATCTCTGCAGTTGTAAAGATAGAAAGATGAATGTCTTATGGTTTAACGACCCTTTCAATAGCATTTAAGTCTTGTGGAGCATAATGGGAATGTGTGAGATGATGGTGCCGATGAACTTGTCAAGACACTGCTGGCTGGAGACCAGCAGCGGCCCCGTACCAGTGGTAGCCATATTCGTTTTGCACGCGCAGTTTCGTTTTTGTTGCGTCGTAGATTTCGGACATTTGTAAAGAATCCAAAAGGAAAGCCTACAAAAGAGATCAGAACAAATCGCAATCTCGGGGGCGGGTGGGGGGGGGGGGGGGGAAGGGGGTTGGTGGGGGGGGGGGGGCAAAAACATAAAAATCTCCCCCAAGGTACCCGGAATCAACATTATTTCTTTTCTGGGGACTATGACCACCGAGCATTACATAGAAGGATTACTTGGGCTTATATTACAATTATGATTATGCTGTAATATTGTAACAGAGACATCAATCTTACAACAACGAATGATTATTTAAAGTCTAAACTCTCATAAAGGTTTTGGAGAATGAATTATTCAGCGCATGGCAACCGTATTGGCCGCCACTGGTACAGTTTAATATTGGCAGTTCCGGCAAAATGAACCAATCTCAATCGAGGAATTAAAATAAACATTTCTGCTATGACTAATTCAAATTTCTAAAGTATTGCCAGAGATATGAAAATATGAAATGTATGTCATTTTTACCTAAAACAGACATGAGATTAGTCACTCTATCTGAATTTACGTTTACACCAAGTATTATACAAGTCAATGAAATAGTGTAAGAGATATTGGCTTAAATCACTGCACCATGGAGAAAAGGTTACAATGTTTTTCAATTTGTATGAGGCTACTCATAGTGTCAGGCCAATGTATCAAGGGAGAGGAACTCGATAAGCATTTTGCTTTCGTTCCAATCCCTAAGCCTGTACTATTTATATTTGATTGTATGTTACTTGTAATTGAGAGAGAATAAATATGTTTAAACCAATGTATCAACCCAAGAATGATGCGAATCCATTAAACACTATTACAGATATTGACTAAAATCGCTGGACCATGAAATATAGGTAACACTGATCTAAATTAAATATGAGGACACTCACAGTGTCAGCCTAAAACATGAACCCTAATATAACGCAAATACGTAAAAGTAGTGTTTGAGATGATGTCTAAAATCAAATCACTAGACCAAGACATATAGTCGCACAGACCTACAATTAGTACGAGGTTACACACCGTATGCATAACAGCCCAAATTATTGACCAAGTTATAATGCAAAGTCATGTAACAGTGCTGGAAATATAAGGCAAAATCACTGGAGCATGAAATATAGGTCACTGTGAGGTACTGTTAGTTTAAGGTCAAACAGCGGGTCAAACTGAGTCATTATCAAAATCAATCATGTTCGTATATCAAAAGTCCTCAAGATATAAAACAAAATCTTAAGACCATGAAATAAAGGCCATTGTGACCTCTTACTGTGAGTTTGAAGTTAAAAATAGGGTCATTATCCCAAGCAATCATGTTTATACGGCAAATACTTTTCAAGATATAAGGCAAGTCATTTGAAAATGAAATATATTTTAGAGTTACCTAATTTCAGTTTGAGGTCAAACATCTGTTCAAACTGACTTATTATTGCAAGCTTTCATGCCCAACATTAATCAGTCTTCAAGATATAAGGCAAAGTCATTGGACATTAAAATATTGGTTATTGTGACCTATTATTGTTTGAGGTCAAACATTGAGTCAATTTGATTTAATATCTCAAGCATTCATGTTATATGTCAGATAGTCTTCGAGATATAAGGCAAAATCTCTGGACCATGAAATATATATCACATCACTGCCTTCAGTTGATCTTCCCCAGCGGATTAGAAGACTCTATCCATTTTGGTTAATTGCCAACTGAGCTTTATGCAAAAGGTATTTTTTTCTATGTGAAATCATCCGCAAAATGTATGCCATGGCCCGATATGCGTCACTGCTTTAAGTATAACTTCTCCAGATGTATCTATGGAACAAGTATGAAGACTCTATCCCTTGTCGTTACTAAGTAACTGAGCTAAACGCGACATTGAATATTTTTCCTTGTTTGATCAACCGTGAAATACAGGTAATGACCTAGTATGCATCAATGGTTTGAAAAGATCTTCCCAAGAAGCATCTTTGAAGTGACTTTGAGGGTTAGCCCTTGTGATTACTTAGGAACTGAGTAAACCGCAACAGGTGAATATAAAAGGCGCACGTGCACGATAACGAATGCTATTGCATAAGCCAATCTTTTCGTCGCAAAGTCTGGCTAAAATATATTTCATCATTTGATTTGATTTTGGAATTACATATTATAATGCATTTGAATTCTATTTTTTTGTTTTACTTATTTTTTTTATTTATTTTTTACTATTATTTTCAGAATGGCAGAGACCACAATAGAGAGTGAGCTCGGTAAGAGAGAGGAGGAGGCAGAACACGGCACATCAGCTGAATAGATTGATCCCTGGTGTGATCAATGTTACGATGACACCGGGGTCATGATCCAGGCTTTTAGTTTCTGCCCTGAGTGCAATACTTTTATTTGTAAGACTTGTCATGGTGTCCATAGAAAGTGGCCAACATTGCAAAATCACAAAGTCTTGCTAGCTGGCTTTATGCCTAAGTCTCAAGCCGAGAAACCAGTTAAATATCTCGACTGTACAAAACATGCTGGAAATGTCATGGACCATTATTGCATGGATCACAGTGAAATGATTTGTAGTGATTGTATAAAAGCGACTCACCAAAGCTGTAGCGCAACTCCTCTGTCCGTTATTTGTCAAAGTCTAGGAACGGCGGACATCCGACAATTTGAAACTGTAGTAGATACGTTAAAACAAAATATTTTATCGACAAAGTCTGCTCTGGAAAGCAACACTACTGACATTGAAAACCAAAAAAGAGACCTAATAAAACAGGCAAAAAAGGAGCGAGATAAGTTAATTTCTAGAGCAGGAAAACTTTATGACAACACTGTTTCCATGGTATCCGACGGTTGTGAACAGAAGAAAGCCGACATTACCAAGCAAGTTATGACTCTTGACAATTTAGTTCATTCATTAGATGAAACCAAAACCGACATTCATAAAAAGCTTAATATTAAATTTGATCAAAACATGTTCATCAGAATGCAGCAAATCGCAGAAAAAGTCAGAGGATACAAGTCGGAAAAAGAGAATCTGAACAAAGAGATTAAAAAAATAACTCTCTCCTTCTCACCCAGCTCTGAGGTATCAACCTTTATTTCCGAGAGTAAATACCTTGGAGATGTTAAGGAAGTATCTTCACAGCTTGGTGATTTTTCATCTCTTCCGGAGACGGTTTTCCCGCAGGTATCAGCACTTACAAGAAAGGCAGGAATCAGTAAAAAACGAAGTGACATTTCTCAAATCAGTGTCAATAAACTTTCATCTATAGATATCAGACTGAAGCAAGACAAAGAGACATGCTATCCTAATGGTATGGCTGTAACAAGTAAAGGTGTTGTACTGATTAGTGATTTTCGCAATAAATCAGTGAAGACATTCTCACAGGATAATAAGTTACTTTTTTCCTCTCTGACATTCTCTAGAGGGACTAATGGCATCAGTGTTATTAATGACCAAACAGCAGCTGTAAGTATAGATGACAATAAACTTTACATCTTAGACATCTCTGACCCAGCAAACATTTCAATAGACAGGTCTGTATCTCTTGGATACTACGCTTCTGGTATGACACAATATAAAGGTAATCTGATTGTCACAAAGTTTGATGAACCACAGTGTGTGAAAATGATAGACTTAAATGGTCAGAAGAAATGGTCAATATCAATTGATCACAATGGTCAGCAGTTGTTTGCCAAACCGCGTTCAGTTATAATAAGTACCCCTAATGACACAACAAATGTTATAGTGAGTGACTGGAGAAAAGATACACTGACTCTTCTTGATCCTGATGATGGACATCTTATCAAGACAATTGATGTTAAAGGAAAAGGTCCCCATGGTCTCACCTCTGACAACGATGGGAATGTCTATGTTTGTTTCACAAACGAGATATGTGTGTTTTCACCTGATTTTGAGAAAAGTCGTGTTCTGTTGTCAGGTAGTCTTCGTGGCGATCCAACTGACATAGTATACTGTAGTAACTCTGATGTCCTCTACATAGCCTATGATGACGAAGATACTGTAGACTGTTTCCAGCTAGATTAAGGTGAATGATTATTCTACTGGGGTAGAACTGTGTCATTTTCATTGTTGCCTCCCTTCTCAATAGGGGTCAACTCGTAAAGAAAAAAATTTGCTCCCCGGGGAGCAAATTCTTTTCTTTACGAGTAGACCTCGTTTTGGAACGCCATCATCCTCCAGGGAAGCAAACAGGAATGCACAAAAGTTGTTCCTCGTTGCAAAACTGTCGGAAAATTTAAAGAAGTACCGATTTACTTTAAGAAGGGTCACGTAACATTGTAATAGCAACAGTGGGTTTTACATCGTCAGATTAGTTTCTAGGGTCACTGAGGAATGGCAAAATTTCACTCAAAGTTCACTCAAAACTACTGATATCTCAAAGTTAATTTTCTGGTCCCTGAAATTTTCCCTGGAAATAGCAGTAGTTTGACATAACAAGAGCTGAAATGTAAATAAAAATAAAATGTGTCCGAACCAAATTTATTGCATTTGCTCGTTCAATTATGCCGATCGTTCTCAATGGTCATAATTTCAAAAGATAACTCGGCATTAAGACTCGGCATTAAGGCAGATAAAAATGAAGGAAACAATAAGAAACGCAATATCCAGGAATTATGTTTATAACAGGCGGGAAAGAGTTGTATGTGAGTCTTACATTATAAATGTGGGAGGCACATATATGTAGCAAAAGCAAAGTTTTTGATTTCATGTGCATTTTTTAATAACGTCCGAAAGACTTCAACTTGAAATTACACATTAACCTTTTCTACACTTATTCGGGACGTACAGAAACATGTTTGTATAAGGACCTCTGACAGTATTAATGCATATTTGCCCATTTTTCGACAAATTACTGCACCTTCCTCGGGCAGAATAGTTGAAATATTTGGCATTAATATGTAGCCTTGTGTACTTTAAAGACATTTCAACAGTGATTTTGAAAAATTATCATGCCTCTAGTCTAACATTGACCAATTTTATCAAGAGGGGTATGTGAATTTTTCAGTCTTTGAAAATAAGTCCATTTATTTGGTTTTCTAAGATATCGAAATCTTAATTGACAACTATGCTAAAACAGACATACACACTACTGTTACTGATATTATGCAATATTTTTTCAGTACTAAGGACTTTAGCCTATTTTTAGATATAAAGGGTGTAAGTACCCCACCCACTTTTTCAGTTTTTCAGCTGTAGACTATCTTTTCCCCCCGTGCCTCAGCAAGCCACTCACATATAATGTGTATTATGATAGTACACACATACATGCAAAGTGGCTAGCTGAGGCACGGGGGGAAAAGTATCTTTAAAAAACTTTTCCTGTTTCCATTACGTTTAATTACAAAATTTGGCTTTTTCCACCAAAAATTGAAGTCTATGTGCAAAATAATCAGAAACTAAATTCATTGCCAGTTAGGGGAAGTTGAGAGCAACAAATTTCAAGAGAAATTCTTGGGTATATCAAAAATTTAATTTTGACTATTTTTATAGGCAAATTAACATTACAACCGTCAGAGGTCCTTTATAATTTTGACTAAGGTTTTGATATCTTTAGTTGATAAATATTAAATACTATGACTTACGAGACAGTGTGCACAAGTCTTCTCTCTGTACGAACTGTGAAGGCCAAGAGCAGCATGCACATATGCTCACACTGAGCAGGAACAGTGTCTTAATATAAACAGATTTCTCTGAGTTCAATCAGATGACACTCTGATTAGACGTACACGATAGCAGCGTCACGTATTTTCTTTATCAACCTATCACCGTCTCGTTATGACTAAAACATCAGATCTTACGCACGTGGTCACTGCGTATGAAATTTGAAAAAAAAACAAGCCTGTGGAAAGTTTTTTCTCTCTTTTTGGCGAGTTTAACAATTTTCTTATGAAATGAATACGAATGTATAAATGCTTTTTATCATATAACTCGTGTCAATGGTATTTCATCCCATTGAATGCTTTAGTGTTGGATGACCGTAAGAATAGAGGACTACCTGGTTCTACACTAGTATTTAATATATACAAGAGCAAGGTGATAACAATGCATCTTCCAGACAAGCACACACACGTGTCATTGTTAGAAACAATATGTGTGAATGTTAAGTAGAAGGCGTGGCTTCTAGCAAACTCCCGTACGTTTCACACAACTGTGCATACCACAATATATATGCTATCATTTTTTCAACAGAAAATAACGTTGTCACTGATGGCATCATAACGTTACGCTCCAGTAAACAAATGTTACGCATGGTGAAATGGTTTTACGACCCTGCCATAGCCGCTGAATAACACCGACGTCATACGTTGAAAGGAACTAAGAGTACGCTACGTAATCCCTACACAAAGCATTTATATTACATTCATCATATACGAGGGTTGTTCAGAAAGTTCTGATTCTCGCCGAATAGCTTTGTTTAGCGGCATGCTGGGGGCTAATGCTTTGCTTGTATTAAAAGCACTACATTTCGCCTTTACAGTGATACCAAACACTATACAAAAATATATTTTCTTATTAAGGTACAATGCGTTTTATTAGGCCCCAGTAGTTATACCACTGGGTTAAAGTCATATGTGAATTTATTTTCAGTGTGTCATTCAAGTAAAAAATCATCGTAATTACAAAATGAATTTTGTCAGCTGTTTGTCAGTCGTTGCCGTCAAAATCCTTTAAAAAATTAGAGGGGTAGCGAACGTTTCCAATTCATTCCTTGCAAAGCAATGCGCAGTTCTAATGACGTTATTGAATTCGACGTCAACGTCATTTTCTAAGGCTGTGACAACTTTGTTTTTTACATTAATTTGAATTATTCGACAATTTCGAAATGGGCCATGCAAAAGGTTTTACTGACAAGATTTTGAATGCCAAGGCATTTGTTTACGTTTCATAAAATGATGACTATAGCAGACAGGGGGAATTCACTACCACATAAAATGCAGATAATCCAAATTCAAGGGGCAGTATGGAACATAGATTAAATATAATTTCTGCGATATTTACAGGACACGGTTGCCTAGGGTTTGTATTTAGGTAGCCATGACGAAAAAAAAAATAAAGACTGCTTATATGTGAACTATGACATTCTAAAGTAAACATTCGCAGTGGCTGTAGGGTATACCTCTTTCAAAGACGTTCAAAAATATGTCCTTTAGAAAATATACACTGCGTTTGCACAGTTGTCCTGACATATTACAGCTTTATAAAGTTTCGCTATCAGAAGTTCTGTATTTATGATGCTTATCAAAATATGATACCTCGATCAGAACTTTCTGAACATCCCTCGTAATCTAATATAAACTTATTTCCATCGGTGCCGAACGTGATATCCTCTTGACAAACTTGATGTCTGCTGGCTAAGTCTGATGTCTTCTACATAGCCTATCTTAACACTGATGCTGTTGATTGTTTCCAGCTAGCTTAAGGTGAATGAGTATACTATTGGGGAAACCACTCTGTCATTTTCATTGTTGTCTCCCTTCTCAATGGGGGTCAAGAATTTGCCCCGCTGGAAGCACATTCTTTCCATTAGGAGTCTACCCCAGTTAGAAACACCATCATTCTTCAGGGAAGCAAGCAGGAAGTAACAAAAGTTGTTGCCCTTTGTAAAACTGGAGAAGAGCCTATTCTTTTTAAACAGAGTCATGAAACATTGTGATAAAAACAGGGGATTTCCAATGTCAGATTAGTTTATAGGGTCACTGCGAAATAGCAAAACTAACTTACAGTGAACACTCGATATATCTTATTCGAAGTTTGCCTCAAAATACTGATATCTCAAAGTAAATTTTCTTGTCTCAGAAAATTTACAACGTGATATCAGTAGTTTGGTATAACAGGAGAAGAAATTCAAATAAAAATAGGTACTGCTTCCAAGCCGAATTTGTTGATATAAGAAGCATTTTGCAATATCAGTGTTTGAGATATCAAGAGTTGACTGTATATGACCATTTATTTAAAGTCATAATTGCTCGTTTAGTTATATCGATTGTCTCTGACGGCAAATGTTTGTTAAATATTTTAGATAAAACGGCATTTAAGACGTATAAAGAAGAAAGAAAAAAAATAAGCAAACCCGATGTACAGGAATCAGGTTTTAACTTAGTGTCTGGTTTCCTTTGTCGTTCAGCACAAAATATAGAGTACAATCTGCATTTATAGCAGTATTTCTTGTGTTTGCGACCTTGGCCTTCTAGGTTTCTTACTAACAGAAATAGACTATATGTGCAGGTATATGAAAGTTTTTGCAATATACTAAATAAATGCATAAAATACATTGCGGGAACACGTTGTCGATAAAGATCACAAATATGAGTAAAATATGCACTTTTATCATTGTTCTTGTTTCCGTGACCTTGACCGAGGCCTTGGTGGCTACTGAAGAAAAGTTGTTTGTTTGAAAGGTTTTGTAATATACAAAATAAAGACCAACAACAAAGGAATTTCTGCAATATATTGTTGATATAGGACACAAAATATGGAAAAATGTGCTATTTTTCTTGTTTTTGTGACCTTGGCCTTGCTAAGACCTTTCTGCAATGTACTGTTGATACAGAAGATGAAAAGGAGAAAAAAGTGCACTTTTGGCTATATTTTCTTGTTTCTCTGACCTTGACTGTGATATTGACCTAAAAGCCTACTTGGGGAAATTGATTTGTTTGAAATCTTTTGTAATATAATGGACAAAAAAAGTTAAGGATCAAATATAAGACTGAAATTTTTATATTGAAATAAGTAATTTTCAAAAAATCAGTTTCTTCTGTTGAATACATTTAACAATGCTGCACAAGATTGCATGACACATATTGGAATCTGATCACGTGACACACCAACAGATATGAATAAACAGGCATACCCCTAAAATCAAAGTGAAAACTGGCATTATTACAAAACTGAATGTCCATTACTTTTGGCTTTATCCATGCAAAATCATTCTTAGTTCTCAGTGTGACCTCCAAGGGCCTGAAAATCTGCATGACAGCCATTCGGTAGGCTTCTGGTAAATTCCGAGAGGCCCATTTTGGGACTCGTTTGCCATTTTTCACGAAATGCCTGAATGAGCTCTCCTTGAGTTTCAGGAAGCCTCTCGTGATCAGGATTGGCGGTGTAACATGTCCAAAATATGCTCAATCGGATTTGAAACTGGCGATCAAATCGACATGTCAATGCGGGCGATTGTTTCTGTCGTTAAGTACTGGTTAACCACATTTGCCCTGTGATTCGATGCTGTCATCGCCAAAACCTTCAGCAAAACGGTCTCGTAATTGGATAAAACTTGCCATTCCTAGCTAGAACACCAATCAGAGCGCCTCTGTCTGGCATGCGCAAGTCCACACAGCTGCCAATCCAGATGCCACACCATACCATCTTCCATGCTCCTCAAGACATGTCATATTCCGCAACACGATTTATTCATAGTCCACACGACACGTACCTGGCAGGCGTCACATCCTTTTCCCATCATCTTGGATATTTACATGCAAATCTGGGCTCATCTGTGGATAGAACATGGGTCAAATGACCCAGCTGTCAATTTGTGTCACTTTTTGCCGACTGTCGCCTCGCATTTCTATGAAATCGCATCAATCCTGGCCTCATTACCAGCATGCAAGTGCAAAAATTAGCTGCGAAAAGTCTGTTTCTAACCGTTTTCGCTGAAATTGGCCGATTTAATCATTTAATGGACAAACAATGCGCGTCCTCTCAGTGTTATTGTGATGAACCAGTAGCTTGGGACAGAGACTATAGTCCGTATGGACAAGTTCCGTTAATCGCAAGTTTTAAATCTGATTGAACATGCTTGACAGATGCTACAAAACACCGATTCTAATCACCGGAGGTCTCAGGAAACTCCTGGAGGGCTAAATTCAGGCCTTTCATGAAAATGGCAAACGAGTACCCAAATGAGCCTCTAGCGCTTTACCAAAAGAACACCGAGTAGCTGTCATGCAGCTATTCAGACCCCCAGATATACCGATGAGTACTGGCAATGGTTTTGCATGGATAAAACCAAGAATCATGGACATTCAATTTTGTGGTGATGCCAATTTTCACTTCAATTTTATGGGTATATTTGTTTATTCGTTTCTACTGGTGTGTCACGTGATCCGATTCCAATATTTTTCTTGCAGTTCTGTGCCTCTTTGACAGCTGTATTGAACAGAAGAAAATTATTTTTGGATAATTTATTTATTCATGATTTAAGCTTCAGTCAAATATTTGATCCCTAACTTTTTTGTCCAGTATATATTAAGTAAATGCCAACTGCAGAGGCATTGTTGAAATATATTTTTGATATAGGACACAAAGTATATGCCTTTTTGGCATTTTCCTTTTGACCTTGACCTTGGAGGTGCCTAAAGAAACGAGCTATAACGAGTAATATAGTACCTGAACACCAGGTACAAAAACATTACTGCAATATATTGTTGAAACAAAACAAGAGAAAAATTATGCACTTTTAGCATTGCGCTTGTTTTACTGACCTTGACATTGACCTTGAAGTTGGCTGCTACTGGAGGTAAGCTGGTTGTTTGGAAATTTTTGTAATGCATTAAATAAATTCCAATAAAGAGGTTTTCCAAATATGTTTTTAATTCCATTTTTTTCAACTTAGTAACGGCTATATTCAAGAACGTCACTCACACTCCACTCATACTCCACTCATTGAGTTAATCGTCTAGCGGTCACAGGTAGACTCAACTTAGGGCTCGTTGGTATTCACAAAGGTTAGGGAGCTCTGAGTGGACTCGATAAAGTGAGTGAGCGTTGAGTGAGACCGATACCTCCCTTGAACTCAACTCAAGTGTTGTTTATGAATACGAAATAGAACTTAACTGACTTTGGTGCGCAAGCTACTCCGATCATTTGCCGTTTTACATATTTATCATTCGTGTTTGGTCATATTTTAGACGAATCGTCATTTATATGGTATTGCCCGATCCGTCTGTCTGTCCGTTACATAATATATACACTTTGTATTCCACGGGGATGGTGGTCGGGCGATGGTGCTGGTTATAACTTCCAGTACAGGGGCGTCCTACTTATTTGGATTTAAGTAGGGCAAGGGCTAACTGTGCTTGCAGTAGGTGCGGACGTTTTTTTTTATATTATTCTTTTCTCATGTCTGTCATTTCTCTTTTCTTTCTCCCTCTTTCTGGGAGACGGCCCGATATAGCTTGAAATACTGTCTCAAAGGGCCGTTAAATTCAAAACAACAACAAACAACAACTGTACTCCACTGAGTATCATCTGAAAACATGTGTTATGTGTCTATCTTACCAAGACGTTGTGAGGAAATATACTTTAAGAATGTTGGGTCAAGGTCGCACGTGAAGGTCAAAGCTCAAATATTAATATTTTATGTCTGCTTCATAATTTTATAGTAAACCCTTCAAGATAACTGTATGAAACATATGCAGAGAAAAAGAATGATGTACATGACCATACTTCTATTTTAGCTCACCTGAGCCAAACGCTCCGGAGGACCTAATAGGATAGACAAGCTCCATCATCCGTCATCGTCCGACCGTCCACAGTTTCAAACAACTTCGCGTCTGAAACCTATGGGCTGATTGTAAGCAAATTTCGTATACTGCGCCAGGGCTTGCGGATGCGAAGAGTTGTTCAAATGGTCTGGGTCATATGACCAACACGGCCGCCACTCCAAAATATAGTAAAAACCTTTAAGAATCTTCTCCAGAACCATTAGATGTAGCATCAGGTACACAAGGTCAAACTTAATGGTCAACTAACATTTTGTGTCCGCTCCATCACCTTTTTCTACACCCAATATCAGCAGAGAGAGAGAGAGAGAGAGAGAGAGAGAGAGAGAGAGAGAGAGAGATATGACTTGCGATTTTATGTCCTTTTCACAGTGTTTTATTCACGTCATATCAGGACGACGGGAGGGTGACAATGAAAGGCTGTGTGCAATAGAACTGCCTTTACTTTTGAAAAAAATGATATAGCCAGTAGGAATCAAACCCGGACCGCTGGCAAAGCAGACCAGAGCTTAACCCATTCAGCTACCGGGCCTCCTGAGAGAGAAGAAGAAGAAACATACCTAGCTGCATATGATGAACTATTTTATATTCAGATTTGGAAAAGAATGAACTTCCCCGCCCCTTTTACCCCTCCACCCATCATCTAAATATGAAGTCTTCTTGGTCCATCTTAGGTTTCCTAAGCATGATTTTCATCATCTTCTTGAGCGATAAACTGTACATATTAAATCAAACAAAAGAAAGAATTAAATCATTTGAGAAATGAAAAATAAATTATTTTTCAGATACATGAATTCATTTTACATTATCATTTATGTGTTCTTGTAGATATCGGTGGGGCCATAGCACCATTACTATGGCAACTAATGAATCAGGTTTGGCTGGGTTTTTGGTAGCTTTAAGGAATGCCAAAACAGGGTATGACCCTTATTTTTAAGGGAGTATGAGTACATTGTTTGTCCGTTCAGACCGGCATTGATAGTTTATGATATATTTCATGTCTCCGTGTGTGTTTTTAGACAAGTAAGTTTTTCTTAACCGAATCTGATTTCGTTGGCTGGCTAGTTGATTAGTTGGTTGTTTGAGTTGAATGCCTCTTTCAGAGCGCATTATATCGTGCCGTCTCCCAGAAAGAAAAAGAAGATAAGATAGACGAGAGTAAAAATAAAAATCCAAAACCCCGTTACTTACCTGTTGCAAACACAGTTGGCCCTTGTTCAAGTTAGAAGGACGCCCCGTTACTGGAAGTTACCCGGCACATCCGAAGACCCCGTGAATCTAATTCACTGTTACAAGTCAGAATATATAGATAAATATGAAGCAGAGGCAATTTTGCACTACAAATATACAAACATTAGAAAATGTGTGTATTTTACACAGATGATGCCCCCTGTAAACTGTGACTGTCATCCCCACCCCACACCCTAAACCTCGATCCTCTCTCTCTTCAAAAAGAAATAAAAAAAAGAGTCAAATGCTTATCTTTGGTAGGTCTGTAAACGTTGTGTAAAGTTTCATATTCATTGCTTGATTCCAGAAAGTATATTAAAATTTTAGGTGCGACAGACGGACAGAGGTCGACTGACTCGCGCCACCGATCCATAAAAAAGGTGTATTGCAACGTTATTATTTACTACTTGAAACTGGAGTGAAGCTCGAGTCACACTTGGGAAAGGTGAGGGTGAGATAGCTTCGTGAATACAAAAGCTGAACTCCACTCATACTCTTGTTAATCCCACTCCAGCCACACTTGAGGGATACTTACTCGAGTTTGAGTCGAGTGTGAGTGTGAGTTTTGTTCTTGAATACAGCCGTAACAGTGTGAACAAGTTATTCGTAGACAAAAAGAATTTAAAGCCTGCATGCATTTGTTGAAAAAAATGCTAAATTAAGGAATTTAGGACATTTTTATCACATTTTCCCCCAAAATGTTCAGCTGGTGTTGTCGTGGCAACGTGCTATACGAAACTGATTTTGTTTTGACTTGTTTTAGTGTCACCAGAATTTGATCGAAAGCCAGTGGCTTTTGAGGACCATCTCCTGCCAGTTCATTCTGAGTATTTACTCAACTAATAATAAGCGACGTGAGAAAACCAACAAAGTGGTTGTGCGCCCAGGCAGCCTCAGATCAACCTGGGCATCCGCCCAGTCTGATCAGAGTCTTCACTGTCCACATGAAGGTAGCTTCTCCCCTTAGCTACCATTTAAGCTCTAATAGACTCAAAGACCATATTAGTTCAGTAAATACTCAACATGAACTGCATACATATGATGTTTATGGCAAAGGCTACACACCCTCTTTGAATCTCAGAAGACACATCAAATTTTATATCTGGTTTTCTCTAGTATGCATTTTCTTATGTTTTCTGAGGATCTCGGAAGACTCATGAATATTCATAGCTGTTTACTATAGTATGAATATTCATGTGTGTTCTGATAAACCCGGAACATACACTTATGGATTTTTATTTAGGTAAAACCAGGTATGAATATTCATGAAAATCTCAGAACACATATGAATATTCATACTGAAGAAATCATGCAGAGCCCTTAGATTGATTGTGCAGAGCTTACACTGTCAGAATAGACAAACAATGTACATCGAAATCATTGTATATTCGCCTATATAAAAGGCTACAAATTTACAAACAATCAATGTGATTTTCGTTGTGAATCAAGTTTCAAATTGAAGAACCTCCATGCACACAAAGTAAACTAACTGGTTCTTTGCATTTTACTCAAGAAAAGGATTAATGAGGGGAAAAGACGATTACAGTTAGGCGGTTTACATGGGATTTGAGAAGAAAGTCGGTCCTGGGAACAAATATTTCTGCACGAGCAGTTCTTGTAAACAATGCCTAGTGAGTAAGAATGGTGGGTATTTCAAAAATAAATTATATTGTCTCTCTTTGTAACATAATTTTCTTTCCATGGCAGTGCTCAAGTTCCTTCATTAAAAGCTATTCATTTCCGCTTGTGTATTATGTCTTGAGAGCTAGCAAAGTACGGGTTCTCGATGACTGCAGTGGGATGGCAACCATGGTAAATGGGTACACTTAAAGGGGAATTCAGCTCCGCCATTTTCATTTTGTTTTGTTTCTCTTGTCAATGGGGGTCGACTGATAAAGAGAAAGAATTTATCATTTTTGGAGCGGATTATTTCCATCAAGAGTAAACCATTTCATGAGAATTTTTGACAACAGGAAGTCTCAAAAATGTTCCATCGGCAAAAAAAAAAGGAAACAAAAAAAAAGGAAAAAATACTCGAAGTTTTCATACCCCGGTAGCTTGGTAGGTTAACTTTCCGGGGTTCGAGTGCCGCAGGAGGCGGGATACTCTCAATCGTAAAAGGGGTCCCATTGCACATAGCCTTTCATTATCACCTACCCATAATCCTGATGTGACTGAAATAATGTGTAAAAAGACGTAAAATCGCAAATCATCCATCCTCATGCACCTTAATTATGTTTAAATGACTATGACGCATACTTTCAGGAACTGCACATCTGCCAGGTTTTTAAAACTCAGTGATTGTTGTTGTTGTTGTGATATTGTTTAACGTCCACAGTAAACAGCTATTGTCATGTCGGGACAGTCAACTAACCTAACCACACTATTCCTGGGCAAGCTTAGCATCCTAAGCGGTTAACCAGTACAAAGTGCGCGTACTTTCGCCAGTAACTGACAATTGCCCTTCTTGAATCAGCAGAAGGGGAAATGAAGTGAGTGGCCGAACATGGCTTACTGCTCTATGTGGCCTGGCTATACACAATGAAACGCGAAGAATTATAAACAATCACACAGGCAACATGTCACACTATCGTTTAGACCGTCACTGAAATACCAGACACAGAATGAGAGAATTGAGTTTAACGTCCCACCAAAACAGAAGTCATACGGACACGTCTCAACCGAAAGACCAGAGGAGTTAAAGATCATGCGAGAAACAAATGACAAATTAATACAAACGAATCAATCAAATTTCATCTTCACGTTTACGCGAACATTTAGATGAATGAATAAGTAGGGTATTTCTCAGGGACTGACACAATTCCATCTCAGATCCCACTCAGACACCATGTGGAAAAGGACACCACGAAATCAGTTACCAATAAAGACATCATCAGCGGCAGCCATGCAAACAGCCATTTCCCATGTTGATGGTCAACGGGCTATCCTTAACATCACAAACAATTATCAATAGCAGACATATCAAATTCAACTTAGAGGTCGCCTTAAGTTTTGTTGACTTAATTAAAATTATTTAAAGAAAACAAATACATCAGCAGAACCCCATACACTTTCAATGTAGCTACCATTTTATTATACAAGGTGACATCTATTTTCAAATGAAACATATGGGTTATTTTGTTATTGCCCTATCTGTATATTGTTACTGTGATGAGCTATATATACTAAATAAAAATAATTTTACTACAACTGTTTTATTGTCCAAACTTTAGTTAAACAAATGAGGTTTTGTTTGAAAAACTGTCTCAGCATAATACAAAAAAACAAGAACTTAACATCAGATGCCTGCCTCATTCTAGTGTCAACGATTACCAAGTGTTACAAAATTTGTTAAACATCTCACACAAAACACACAGTAAGTAAAATGATATATTTACACGTATAATTACATTGAGCACTATCGGCAGAATTACTTGGACACATCCGAGCAAGACCCAGGTATTCCTTGGGCTTCTCTCAAGTAACTCGAGGAACACCTGGTGCTGCTCAAGTCTACTCGAGTAAACATGCCGAACGGGACAATAACGTTCTGAATGGATTGACCAATGAAAGCAATGGACATATTCGTCAGTGTGAAACACCAATAATGGTTTCATATTATGGGTCATACTAACTGGTTTCGTAGGAACTTGACTGTTAATAAAATTTCTGTAGGTGCAAATGCTTTCCTTTAAGAGTAGGCCCTATTTTTGTAGAGCTATGTCGTCCAGACAAACAAAAAGGAAGTCACAAAAGTTTTATTTTTCATTTCTAAAGATGACGGGGATAAAATTAAATGACTTGTGGAAGTCTGGTAGGTTTTAAGCAATGACTTTTTGAATATCTTTTATGATTAATGGGTAAATTTTCTGGGGACGCAGCCTTCCCATTTTCATACTTCAATAGAAAGCAACTCTAAATGGAAAGAATTAGCTGCTCTGGGAGCAAATTCTTTTGTTAAAGATATGTTTCTGGTTTGGAAAGGCTTTGTTTTCCAAGAAACAAAACAGGAAATCACAAAAGTTCTTCCCCCTTAATAAATGGCTGAAAAACCTTGGATTTGTCCCCTTTTACCTTAGAAGCTGTATTTATATTGCTACATTAAGGTATGTTGCGTAAGTTTAAGGAAATACATTACGGATCCTTTCGAAGCAGGGAACTCAGAAAAAGTACGTAAATAATACACTCGGTGTAATTTGCTTTGTTCAAGATCAGAAATGTAATGTAGAAAAACTATACTCTTCGATGTTAAGTACAGAAGAACATGTAAGCTATTCTCGATCAATTAAAAAGATATGCATGAGCCATCAAGTTCGGTGATAGTTCTGTGCAAAACTTGTGAATGAATTTTTTTCTCCTTGAGAATAAATGGTTAATAGACACAATATTGGAATATGATATCACAGTTCTTACTTCTGATTATAAAATTTGTACCCGATATAACCTGAGTCTCTCTCCGCGTCTGTTGAAATGCCAAATTTCTTTCCTATTTAGAAATCAAAGTGTCAAGCTTCTGAAAATAGTCTACCACCAATAACGATGCTGTGTATAATATTTATGTAAAACATATTGGTACAAAATTTTAGCTTTGTAAATGATAAACTGATTAATATAATAAGTTATCACAAAACTTCGGAAAGTGGCCAAACCGAAATTTCGGTTTGGTCACGTTTAGAAGTTTTGTAGACACACCAAGGTTTTTTTTTCTTTTAACTTCAAAGCAAATATTAGCAGTCGTGTAATATCTACCATTCTCGGGCAGTCAGTAAGAATTTACAAAAAGCATTATACAGCAACAGCACTAAAAAATCTACTTGCAGATAAGCCCTCCATACCTATGACTGGCGTCGCATAAGAATACCATTAAATCGCGTGCGTGTAGCAAATGCTCAAATCAGACAGGACATTTGTAAAGAAAGACAATAGTCATGTTTTTCACTTGATACATTACTCTAGTTTCATTTAAAGTGCTCGTGCAGACAAGTAGACCTGATCAAACTCTGATTCGTAGACTTATAGGAGTCTTCCCTTTAGGAACATACTGTACAAATAGGAAACATTTTCATAAGGCGCCAGTCATATAATGAAGAGACAAAACAGCATGCACAGGAAAGTTGTTATGCCAGGACTTTTGTTTCCGCTGTCGTAGTATATACTATCTGTACGGCTACAATTCGACAATGTCAGTCCATTTGAAGAAAGAGTGAATGTCATGGACGGACTGTAACTTGTCAGAGGCTGGAATCTACCACAAAGGTTTCATCCTTTGTTCTTTGTTGATTATGCTTAATATTCGTAGTCATATCTTCTTTCACCATACACCTTCGGTCTTTGGATTTCATACTGGAAAAATAAAACACAGAATTGACAAAAGAGTCGTATTAACGTCAATACAACGTCGTTGCGCCGCAGATTTCGTATGGCCGGTATACAGTTTCAAACTAAAATCTGCTCCTCGTTGCATTTAGGCTAGAAATCGTCAACTCTTAAAAGGAAGCACTTGCCCCTCTAGGACCTACATACTTTTAGCGTAGACCGTTTTTGGAAGGGCTTTATTTTCCAGGGAAGCAAACAGGAAGTCATAAAATTTGTTCCCCTTTGTAGAAATGACAGCATGTGCTCATGCAATTTAATATTCACACCAGACATAAACAGTTGAGCCTCGACAGATCAGTCTGGAAATCCACCCAGTCTGATCAGAAGCTTCACTAAGCGCTTAAAGGTTAGCTAAGGGTTGAAGCTACCGTCATGCGGACAGCGAAGACTCTGATCAGACTGGGCGGATGCCCAGGCTGATCTGAGTCTGCGCTGGGCGCACAACCACATTGTTGGTTTTTTCGTGTCGTGGCTCAGTTAATGAATCATATTGCCCATCAACCTACCGCACTGAGACTGTAGTCCAAAGAATAATGGAAAAGACAGTAAGAAAAACAACAGAACGATAACGTTTGTAGTTCCAAAAAAACCCGAGATATGGTAATGACTGCAAGATAAGTATTCTAAGTACTTTATAACAGAAGTTGTTACGGCATTTTATTTCTCTTAGAACCGCGTTGTCGACGTAATCCGGTTCTACTGAAGACCAGCCGGAGAAATTCAATACGTTTTCAATGAGGATTTTATATATGATAAACAGAATATTCCACTCGTGACAATTTTATATGAAACATAAGAGACTCGGCTAAGGCTAGTTTCACCAGTTTCATATGAAATGAGCACGGTGGGACGATCCTTTATATATAACGTCATATGTGCCGCGACATGACAAAACAAACAAATTGGCATGTGCGCTCAGCGAAGCCTCAGATCAGCCTGGACATGCACCCAGTCTGATCAGAGTCTTCGCTGTGCGCTTAAAGGGTAGCTAAGGCTCTAAGCCCCTCCAAGCCGACAAAGACTCTGATTAGACTAGGCGGATGCCCAGGCTGATCTGAGTCTTCACTGGGCGCACATGCCACTTTGTTTGTTATGTCGTGTCGCGGCTCAGTTATATAGATCCCAGATTGCTGTGATACTGAAGCTATGACATCAACCCCCGCCCCCCCCCCACACACACCCAAAACAAAACTAAAACAGAAAAAAGAAAAGTATAGGGCATGTGACTGTGTTTGCGGAGTGTAGAGCCTGAGATTTCCTGAGACATATTATTCAGTCTCAGAGCATATTTCCCATAGTATGAGTTAACCCGTAACGAGCAAAGTCTTCACGGGGTTTTGTGCAATAAGATACATAGAACATGGTTCGCCGGCTTGAAGTTGATAATCCATTCACTAAAGCTCGTGGATTATCTCTCGGTACAGGCGTACGAATCATGATACTTGTGTTACTAACAGTAGATCATTCAATTTCGTACTTTACCCTTTTATCCGTGTCTATATAATCATAGACTGTAGGTCTTGAAGAGCTGACCTCGGCGTCAATGTGTGATGAGGCTGTGGAATATGGGCGAGAAAGGTTGGAAGGTTGATAAATAAGTGTCTGAAATTATATCATAATAATAAGACAGATCTTGAACTGCAAAGGTTAATCAATTGTTATTATTATCATTATTATTATTTTTATCATCATCAAAATTGTGAAATAACACGTTTTTATTTTACTATTATTATTATTATTATTATTATTATTATTATTATCATTGTTGTTCTGCTTTTGACCTGATCTGGAAAAACACTGTTTCACAAGCAGTAATTGGACTTACTAGTAAAAAGGCATATCGGTATTTGTTATCAATTGAAAAGGAATTGTTGTGTTCAATAAAGTCCGTTACATGAACATGAGTGACCATGTGCAATAAAAACAGAAACAGTATGAAATAAAAATTTTCATAAAACACTTACATAATACAGTACTTTTACACATTTGCAGAAAGGCGAATACTTATCCTAACAGTACAAAATCACAGCTACAATCACGGTCATGTCATCGCCAGTACATACCTCAGAGCCTCTTTCGTCCTTGAGAATTTTGTGCTCCTTTCCATCTACCAGTCTAGAGTCAGTTAGTCCAGTATCATAAGAATTCCTCGCAGTAGGTGTCCTTGACCTTCGATCTTGCTCTCGACTCTCGGGAAGCCCACTCTCATAAACATTTCCGGAAGTTGGTGTTCTTGACCGGTAACCTTGGTAACCGTTATAGGAGCCATTTTCAAACTTTTGTAATCTGAGATCCTCCATGCTCACAGATCTGTGAGTATCTTCAATGTACTTGCTATTAAATATAGAGTTAAAACATGATTTTCAATATAACAAAGGGAAGATTATGTAAATATAGAATAGTGCTAAATGTAAAAACCTAACGGTCCAAGTCTTAATTATAGATCCTACTGTTTTAAGTATTGTTTGAGAATCTGAAATTTGGTGTATTATGTGGCTTTTAGTTAACAGCGATAAAAACGTGTTTATTATGCTATATTGCTATGCTTGTACTCATTATGCTTATTTCGTATGCTGGTTCCGATTTTGTGCTAACTCTTGCTGTTATTTTTGTTAAAGAAAACATGCATTGAAAGTAACTGACTGCAATCATAGTCTGCTCTGGCCCTTGTTTTTTGTGTATTTTTCTAGCAATTAGCTTTTTAAAATGAGTAACATTTCCTTTAGAATGAAACACATCTGTTGGTGTAAGTGGCTTTGAATTTTCCTTGTTTTTAAAATATGCATGAATTTAGGGCCAAAACCTCAAGTTGACCGGCACATTTATTCGCATTTATTAAGGGTAAATGTGTTCACATTCGGGGAGAGCAGCTCTGCTACATTCATTTTTATCTCCATCCGAATGGATGTCAACTCTTTAAGAAATGAATTTGCTCCCCTAGGAGCAAATTCTTTCCTTATAGAGTAGATCTCTTTTGTGGTGTGGTTTCGTTCTCGAGAGAAGCAAACAGGAGGTCACAAAAGCTGTCTTCCATTATAAAACGGCGGGACACAATGGGAGAGTATCTATATTCCTTAATAAATTAAATACCAGTACAATATACTTACTCCTTTGCATTCTCCTTCTTACGTTTCCAGAGGAGAACTGCTATAATGATGAGGAAGATCAGAATCACAACTCCACCGCTACCTACAGCAATGGCAATTATGTAATTCTTCTCCAAACCCAGCCTCTCTGTCCTTATTTCACAACGTTCTCCACTGTACACATAGTTTCCATCCGCTTGACATCTGTGTTAATGTATATGAACACATTAGTGGTAAAAGAGGTAAAGATTCTCTGTAGCATTGTGGTAACAGAAGCAGTGGTAGTTAGAGTCCCAGCGTATCTTGGGCATAAAATATGAGGGACAGAGCAAATTCGTCTGTTTTACCAGCCCTTGATTCGAGAAAGGTACCCATTTACTGCTGACTTGCCAAAGAGAGTTTAATGTCCGTAGACTGTCGGGGATTCGAACCAGCCGCCTTCTGCGCCGAACGCATCTAATCATTCCACCACGCCCATCTAGACTTATATATTAAACGCACCAAAACCTTGCAAACAAAACCTTTAACTCCCTTTACGAGGGTCATCCAATAAGTCCTGCAAACGGTCAAGTTTCAGGCTGATGATAATTAAAAACGAATCAAGCAATCCACATTCTTACACTGCATCTTCTATTCTTTTCAGTCAACAATTTCCAGAAACCTCATAATCTTGCAAATGGCGTTGCTAGGCAACTGAAGAATACTACCATTGTAGGTGCGGCGATGGCTTCTAGTTGCCTGTTTAAGATCCCCTAGCTTAGTTCAGAACGCCTGTAAATATCTGAAGATCGCTAGAAGATACGGAAAATAATACTGACGTATGTACACGGTACCAAAGTTCAGATATTGCCGTCAGTCAAGATATTATTATGGTTCAAAGGAAGATCACCATGTTTTTCAGGCAGCTAAAATATCATATTAAATGAGTATATGAAGAAGAGGCTTTCACAGCAGATGAAGTGTTTCCTAAGCTACCATTATTTGGTTATCAAAGAATAGTCCCGAGATGCTGAAATGTAGATACTAGAGAAAATATAAGCTTCGAGTCATGTTTAATATCGTTTGCAGCCTTAAGAAATCAGAGGTAAACGACAAAAATGTTTGGTAATGTGAAATGAAAAATGTCTCTTGAATGAGTAAGAATTATAAACATATATGTAGAAATTTTCTTCCCCTCACCAATTGCAAAAGACGTCGTGCTTGTGCAATTTCACCGCCGGTATCTCTTACACGTTTGCATTCAAAACGCTGCCATAACTGAGAAAGGAATGTCTCATGTATGATTTTTAGCACATATGTGTATTATGTGCGAAGGCTGTTAACAGTGTAATTTGATTACCCTACCTCAATTAATAAAGCAGTAATGAAGGCGTTTGCAAGACTTATTGGATGACCCTCGTATATAACTGCAGTCGCATGCGACAAAAGCATTTAGTTCATCAAGTGCTACAGTTTCTTGATCTGAGCCTCTGTATCATATCGAGTGGATGTGCCCAGATCACAGGATCACACCTTTTAATTTCTTTTGTTACGCCCCCACCCCCCACCCCCCATGGAAAAATATGTAAAAACACGTGCCACGTAATTATAAGGCATTGATTGTTGACACTGCGTAATTTAATTTAGCCTCATTTGCCTACAAAACACATATTACTATGTGACACATCTGAACCAGAAACGCAGACATAGCCAGCTCATTGATCCGGCTTTCTATATCAGAAAACTCGAATAGAAGTGTCGTTGATAGATAATAATAATAATAATAATAATAATAATAATAATTATTATTATTATTATTATTATAACAATGAAACTAACAACAGGAAAACATGCTTATTAAATAACAGCAGCATACATAAACAAACGCAATAATAAAATGTAGAAAAAGGCGATATCTTCCCACGGTTTGGTTAAATTATGTTACAGTTAATTATAAACGAAAATGTATCTTCGCGTTTGCACCTATTGCAATAAAAGGGTGCTGAAAATTTCATTAAGAAACAACATCACAGCAGTATATTTGTTAATCACAGGCATATTTATAGCAGGGAATTACCCTTAACGAAGTCTAAACAAAGTCAATGCCAGTGCATGTTGTAAATGCATTAAAATGCCTTTTTACTTGCACCTGTTTGAGATTAACGCTGACAATACATTCACGTTTAATTCTTATATATGGAAATAGATTTGTGCCAATTTATATTTAAATAAGCACAAATCCAATTGAGTTCCAAAAAGAAGAAAACAAAAATAGAACAACAAACAAACAACAACAACATCGTTTGAAGTTACCTGCATTTTAGTCCATCAATGCTCGAATCCTCCATGTAACAAACACCACGCTTGTTACATAATTCCGGCTTTAGAGAACACTTGCTCACACATGAAACATCCAAAGCCTTAAAAGGAGTACATACATATCCATATCTACAAACTGGCTGTTTTAGGAAAGAACAAATATCTTTCTGGGGGTCTGAAATATTAATATGGAGTATTACAGTAAGCAAAAGAAAAAATAAATAAATAAATAAATAAACAAGAGGTCCATGAGGCCCTGAACCGCTCACCTGAGCGATTGGCAAAGTGGCTTTTTCTTATGTCTGAAATTGTCAAACTATGAGTCTTTGGACAAAAGTCAGAGAATGACCATGACCTCTTTTGCTCATAAAGATGACTGTATTTACCAATTTTAGGCCTAAATCTTCAAACCTTTCCATGAAACCTTATGATCTAGCATTTTCCCATATTTGACCTCGCCGTAAACTATTCAAGGTCAACCCACGGTCATTATTTTTAACAATATTGATAGTACTGGACTACACAATGCTACATACCAAGTTTCAAGGCTATCAGTCAATTGGTTCTGGAGAAAAGATTTTCAAAGGTTTTTACCAAATATGGGCATGGCCGCCATGTTAGTAATGTTACCTGGACCTTATGAATAAATTTTCATTCCCCTACCCCTGGAAACTCTATATGAAATTTGGTTACAATTGGCCCAGTGGTGTTTTGAGGAGATTGTTTGAAATTTTAAAAATATGAGAGTTCTTGGTCAAAGGTCAAAGAATGACCTTGACCTCTTGTACTCACAAATCTTCATGTACAAAATAAGATGACTGTGTATACCAATTTTAAGACCTTAATCTTTAAAACTTTCCAAGAAATCTATGATCTAGCATTTTCCTATATTTGGCCTTGCCATAAAAAAAGTCAAGGTTAAACCAAGGTCATAATTTGAACAATCTTGATAGTACTCGAGTACCCAATGCTACATACCAGTTTTAAAGGCCATCGGTCAACTGGTTCTGGAGAAGAAGACTTTTAAAGGTTTTTACCATATTTGGGCTTGGTGGCCATTTTGGTAATGTGACCTAGAC
Organism: Ctena decussata; assembly: GCA_963989385.1. Lineage (NCBI taxonomy): Eukaryota > Metazoa > Mollusca > Bivalvia > Lucinida > Lucinidae > Ctena > Ctena decussata. Next base: position 416,541 of record OZ022514.1, read on the forward strand.
CGTATGAATAAATTTCCGTTCCCTTAGCCCCTGGAGGTTCTATATGAAATTTGGTTACAAATGGTCCAGTGGCTTTTGAGGAGATTGTTTGAAATTGTAAAAATATGATAGTTCTGGGTTAAAGGTCAAAGAATGACCTTGACCTCTTGTACTCATAAATCTTCATGTACTCATTAAGATGACTGTAGATACCAAATTTTAGCCCAAAATCTTCAATAGTTTCTATCTTATGTTCTAGCATTTTGCCATATATAAGCACAAGGAAGCAAATTTGACCTCACCGTAAAAAAGGTCAAGGTCAACCCAATGTCATAATTTGAAGAATCTTGGAAGTACTTGCGTACTCGATGCTATATATCAAGTTTCAAGGCCATTGGCTTGTTGGTTCTAGAGAAGAATATTTTTAAAGGTTTTTACCATATATGGGCATGGCGGCCATGTTGGTCATGTGACCATAACCATTTGAACAAATTTTCGTTCCCCTTTCCTCTGGAGGCCACATATGAAATTTGGTTATAATCGGCCCAGCAGTTTCAGAGGAGAAATCGTTTGAAATTGTGGACGGACGACGGACGGACGACGACGGGCGACGGAGCCTGGCCATCCTATAAGCTCCCTCGGAGCCGCTGGCTCAGACGAGCTAATAAAGCTGTTCAAGTAATATGCAGATCGCATACTTTTTAGAAAAATATACATATTGAACAGTTTATATAAATCGCGAAAATGATATATCCTCGGCCTTACGGGTTTGTTAAGATTCTGAGAAAGTGTATGTATCATCTACTTTCAGATTTTTGCTGTAAAGTAAATTAAAAGTTGATGTAGTATCAACCAAACAGTTAATAAGAATATTGTGTATATTATTTTATTCCCAGTATTTTGTATGTGATACATGAGCGAATTATAAATAAATATTATTCAATGATATGACACTTTACTATGCTTAAAAATCTGTTTGTCACAAAAAAAAAACAACAACAAAAAAACCCAACATAAATTGTAGCCCTGGTCAATAAAATCAAACACTTTAAACACTTTCGCTTCACCCTTGAAAATGTGGTCATTTACGGACCTTACGCAATGCCATTATGGCTAGGTGTACTCTAATTTTTATTATTTTCTCGCCTTGAAATATAGAGTAGCGCCAGTTTCTAAATCTTAAACAAAGAATGTAAAATTTAACGATACTAAAATAACTTCCATGAGCGTCCTACTAGTTTTACCTTTTCTAATAATTGCAGCCATCACCTGCCTTGTTTTATTTATATTTACTGTCCCATTTGCTATGGGTGCTGCTAGCAGTTTTTCCGTCACGTTGTTCTTGATATGCTTAATAGCTTGTCCCAGTTCATTCGATGAGTACAAAACAACTGTGTACCGAGCCTTGATACTACCTTTGCTGAAAATAAAAATGTACATGGCTGCATAATATGCGGCATTTCAAAATAAAATTACATTATTGACATTGCAGAAATATACTGAATGTAAGTGAGGATTTAAAAATGGCAACTGAGTTTATAGACAATCTGATGATTTATTCATTGTTTTAAGATCTGCAAAATTATAGCGTGATTATGTGGTAAAAGCTTTAAAAAAATTATTTCTTATTGTGTATCAAAGGTAATTTGCTGACAATTTGTGATGGAATATACCTCATGCACATGGGGAAGTATAGATAAACAGGTACAGTCAACTCTCGATATCTCGAAGTCGAACTTCTGCCCAAACTACCGATATCTTAAATGTAAATTTACATTGAGATATCAGTAGTTTGAGATAACAGTAGTTGAAATCTAAATAAAAATAAGAAATACATTCTTTGATATAAGAAAATACTTTGAGATATTAGTGTTCGAGATATCAGGAGTTGACTGTATTTGAGTTACTTTAGCCCATTGTTTACGGAAAACAGTTTACTGAGTTAGAGCTGTAGTTTTTGAAGGGGTATGGACACACACCCATGTTTGCTCGCCAATTTGACAAGGAGAACTTTTGCGACTTCCTTTGTGCTTCATTGGAGATGGTTCTAGTGAGCAGATTCTTTCCTTTGAGATTTCTTCTCCATTTAGAAGGGAGGTAAAAATAAAAATAGTAAAGTAACTGTTGCCACCTCTGAAAGTGTATACATTCGCCTTTAAAATGAGACAGAACTTCAGGTTGCAATATTATTAATAAGGGCTATGGAGAAGATTTACATGCATATCATGTTAATCATTAGTAGTATTAAGTTTGTATCTTTATTACTATTTTGTCTCTGTTGTAAGTAGCACAATGGAACATGAGTATGTTATTTCATTAATTTACCTAATGAAAACTATATTAATTAAGAAACCGAAAATCATTAAATAACAATACATGTGAGTGACGATGGTGAGGAATGCTTTTTTCATCATTGATATTCAACCCAATCATGTTCGTGACTCATAGAGAAAGCCAAGAGAACAGACTAAAGCAGCTTTTTGATATGATGGTGCAAGACATCTTCTTATTTGTCGATATTTATTAATTACTCTATGTATGGGCAGACAACTCTGTTACATAATACTCCTGTTTGTCTAAAGCATTAGATGACTTTAAATATACACTTACGTTAACGTCATTTCAGTACATTTAAAACCACCTAATCGATTTACAAAAATGTATTATCGTGAAAGAATGGACATAAGTGTAAAATGTTCAATTACGGAAGCAAACAAATTCAAAAATCAAGAGACACAATTATCAAGCAACCTTTTTTCACTAAGCCTACCTTAAGTCATTAACTTCTATTCGTTGAAAGCCCGGTGTTCCTTCATAGAGTTTTGTCAGCTGTAATTGCAGAATATAGAAAGCAATTGGTGTGTTAAATCTTCATTAAATTAATCGTTCTTTTTTTGTAACCATATAACCTTTGAAAATCGTAAATAATTGCTTCGCAACGATTCTCACGTTGCTCAAAAGATTCAATAAATAACCTCTATTCACCTACAACCGTTTGTTATGTCATTATTGCATTCAAAGTAATTTAAAGTCTAAAACAGATTATGGCAAAAAAAGATTTTTTTGCAAGAAATCCAAATTTGGCTATTTTTGATGAAATTTAGAGACTCTAAATTTTATTTACCAGAAACATCCAATATTGTAACATAAATTTGGTGATATTGTCTCACAGATGCGACTGCTAGGCACAGCGCCATTGTGGCTTTAATGCGACCGGCAACGTCTCATTAAATATCTCTAAATATATCTAAATATTTTACGACATTACGACAAGAAGTAATTCAAGTACAATGAACAGATTATGGCAAACAAAGTTGTTTTTTTGCAAGAAAAACAAAATTTGGCTGTTTTTATGCAATTTAGAGACTTTCTTGGGTTTCTACCTGAAACACTCAATATTGTAAAAAAAAAAATGGCGTTTGCGAATGGATTGTTATATAAAATTGGCGCCGAAAGAGTTAACCCTCTAGTGCCCGGTGTATCATATCTGCTACATGAATCTCTTTTGGTACCGTGACCAGGATATTGACTTGTATGTTACTGCTAGAAAATCAATTAAGATATCAGAAAATAAGATTAAATCATTCCAGTTGTAATGATATATCTAAAGTGCGTTTATAAGCCGCCAAAAGCACCAAAGTTCGAAAACATAAAATGTATCACTTATGATACATCGGGCAATTAAAACAAAAATTGTGATATTGACTTTACTTTTCTACATATCCCTGATATATATACAGTGGAACTTTAATGGCTCGAACCCTGATGGCTTGCTAGCCCTGCCTGGCTAGAACTATTTTTAGGTCCCTAAACGTCACTTTATATAGAAACTAACCCTGGATGGCCAGAACTACCCTTGGCTGGAACTAATTTTCATGGTCCCAAGCCTGTTCGAGCCGTTGAAGTTCTACTGTATATGTCAATAAATTCTTTTTTGTGCATTATTTTTTAATCCAAAAAGATGCCCCATAATTATTGTTAACACTTGAGTTATTCACCCTGAAATAAGCTACTTTCTTAAAATTAATGCCCAATGTAGCTTATATGCTACATGTATATCTCAGCAACCTTGGACCTCAACACAAATTCAGACCATGTTTTTACTTTGACTTCCCAATTTTCTTATAGTGCATTCTATGTTTGGGCACTAGAGGGTTGAATAATCATACATATGTATCCTTCGGTGTCATTTTCACAGACGGTCATTTTTAGTATTTGGTTTTGGTTGTAAATTGAATAATCATTCATTTAAGTACATTTTAATATACATAGACCGCCACGGAATATGTGCACAGTTCAAATGTACATGTGTTCGATTGAATTGTCATCACTTATGCTTATCTTGTTGAAGCAAACATACAAGAAACGTTCTAAAAGCCACCATTCCCATTTGCAGTTTCCATTTCATACTTACATCTCTTGTAATAGTTTCTGTAAGGTTTCTATACTGTGGTGATGATTTGTCTGTCAGATTTATTTTTTCAAACGAACTGCTCTCTATGGTGACAGAAAATGGCAATTCGACCGGAGATGTTGCTGTAAATATAAATACTTCGTTCCTTGTAGTGTCTACGCAATAAGTAAAATATTTAGAAAAGTATAGCATATGAGTCTGGCAAAAGCATCTCATCTTTGATCGACAATTGTGGTTTATTTAACATTATTCAAGACGTATTTGTTTCAAACAGAAAATTGTGAAAAATAGTTCAAAGTTAAAAGTCAAATTGTGTTGGTTATAGCGCCATTTGTAATACTGACCATATAACTTAAATAATTCTAATTATAGAAATTAAAAGCAAACCTTATTTTAAGTAGTAGCTCTACATTTTACTTCTCCATATATATATTCATCAAGTGTGATGAAATCATTGGTATTTAAAATTGTAAGGATACACTTTTAAGAAATTAGTATAACATATTATTGCATAAATATCGGTGCCACAAGCTATTACCAGGCATGTTTTAACGAACGCAAATCTATGTTTTAACATGGCGATCCACGTGTTATAATGTCCTGTTTTACGACTTTTGGTATGCAAGTTCCAGGGCAATACTCCGCCAGTACAGAAACAAATGGCAAGATTGCAGCTGAAGATATCGATAAATAAAAGACTTGTGTGCAGCTTCAGATATTGCAAAAATGAAAGAAGAGTCGACACTGTGTGAAGATTTAAGTGAAAATGATCTTGACTTGTGAACTGCTGCTAAAGCTTGGACAAACATTCACAATTGCTGACCATGGCCTGTAGCAAGGATTTTTTTATAGAAAGGCATAAGGCATAGTGCGTTTAATGCCCCATTCACATGCGCAGATTTGCTCACGTAAGTACTTTTTTGCACATATGCAAATTTTACTCACGTAAGTGAATTCGTCATGTGAACTCAAATACATACGTAAGCAAATTCGCTTACAGGAGTAGGTTATTCGAACCCAGGGCATTATCAAGTAACTTTTACTCACATGAGCAAATTTACTTATATGCAAATATACTTACGTAAGAAAATCTGCGCATGTGAATGGAGCATAAGAATCAGCAAGGTAATTGCGATGAGGTCGACAAAAAGTACCCAAACATTTCCTTTATATTTATAGCAATAAGGTTGAACTTATCGAATAAAAAATAAAATAAACATGGTTTCATTGCACTTACATTTGCCAGCTCCTTCGGGGGCTGTCCAAAGCCTTGGTCTTCGGCCTCGGTTTTTCACAGCGTCCTTTTGGACTTGGCAAATGTAAATGCATAAAAAACATATATATATACTTCTTTCCTGCTTTGTTTTTAGGGCAAGATATGGGATTTGGTTGTATTAGTTCCTGGCCTATCTTTTTACATTTAAATCTCTCCTAGCGGTAACCTCCTACCGATGGTCACCTCTTAACAACGGCCACTTTCAAGTCCCCCGTTTAATTTCCTATATTTTTCACCTCTTTTTTGGTCAGCGGCCGCAATTTCCGACCGAAAACGGTCAGAATTACCTCTGTTACGGCAAATAATCTTGATTATTTGTAATCTTAGTTGTTTCCAACTATGGTTTGAGGGCTGGATTTGGATTTTGATTGTTTCAGTTCCTGGTCTTTGCATACTTTTTACTTTTTAAGGTGGAATACGGTATTTTCATAGCTACCTAGGAGTGTTTATTAACTCTTGTCTTATTTGATCGGTGTTAGGTCATAGGAATAATGTATATTCTTGGTAAATGTGAAGATTACAAAAAATATTTTATTTTCAGACTTAATATCTTTAAAACTTTTTGCTTTACTGGTACTCAGTGGTTAAATACCAACCAAAAGGCCATGAGTTAAACCCTCAGAACAACAGTCACCTCTATACAACGGCCAATTTCGGCTGTTCCGACTGTTGGCTGTTGTAGAAAGGTTGCACTGTACTTTTAATATGTGCTACTGACAATGAAAAAAAGCAATAAAAAAGTGTTGTTTTTTTCAATGAACTTATACATCCATTATAAGCCAAATCGAATGTTAAAATAAATAAAAAACGGAGCTACATTTACAACTGTTATTACAAGATGAGTATTGGGTACAATATTTGATGAACAGGTACAGTTAAATGCGAAACTTAACGGAACAGTCCTCTGAGTGTTGTTTGTTTAATATATTGGTATACGTTTGTGCAATTGGTATCAATGTTTAAGGATATGCACCGACAGATCTAAACCTAGGGTACATGCTTCGGCTTACAGGCTTGTTATGGCATCATAGACTAATAAAAGGCACTTACCTATATTCTTAGTGTAGTTGCTTGGCGCTGCTGTGCTTTGAGCTGCCGAAGAAGAAATAGAAAAGAAATTTAACAACGAAAGAGATATAAGAGATTTTAAATGAAATTAGGTATACCAAACAAGAAAACACCAAGTGGACTCTAATTTTTGCTGAAGCTTGTTATTTTTCCAAGTCGAAATTGAATTCTATCTGTGAGAATCTTGTACGTCAATGTGCATCAAATTTGGCAGATAATTTGTCCACAGTTTATAAGTCATTTTGTCGACATTTTTTAGCTTTTTGTTTTGTGCATCCTTTCTCTCCTGTAGGTCTTTTTTTGTTATGCCACTTCTGTGACGAGTTTCCTCCATGCTTTCTTGTTGCCCCTTATGGTTTGAGATTGACCCGCAGCTGTAGCTGCTGGCCCTCCCTCTTTGAAAACAGAGAGGGACACAAGAAATAGGTGAATAGTTTTTTTCTATGTTCAAACAATCTTGAAATATAGGTCATGCCCCGATATGCATCGGTGTTTTCAGAAGATCTTTCCCAGATGTATCCATGGAGCAAGCTGAAGACTCAAGCCCCTGCGGTAACTTAATAACTGAGCTTTACACAAAAGGTGATTATATTCTTCTACATTCAATCCACCGTGAAATAAAATTCATGACCTGATCTGTCAGTATATCTTCTACAGACGTATCTATGGAAGACATTTGAAGACTCTAGTCTGTGTGGTTACTTTGAAACTGAGCTAAACGCACCAGGTGAATATTTCTTCTATTTACAATCAACCGTCGTAAACGGAACATGTCCCAATAGGCATCACTGCTTTCAGTTAATCTTCCTCAGACGTATCTGTATAGCAAGTATATAGACTCTGTTTCTTGTGGCTACTTAAAACCTAGGTTAATCGCAAAAGTTGATATTTTTCTATTCTTAATCAACCGTCAAATGTAGGACATGGCCTAATATGCATCACTGCTTTCAGTAGGCTCTACTCAGACGTATCTTTAAAGCATGTATGAAGACTCTAGCCTTTGTGATTCCTTAGAAACTGAGCTAAACACAACAAATGAATATTTTCCTATGTTCAGTCAACCGTGACATATAGCACATGGCTTAATATGCATCACTGCTCTCAGCAGATCTTCATCAGACGTATAAAAGGTGCAACATTAAAGACTCTAGCCCCTGCGGTTACTTACAAACTGAGCTAAACGCAACAGGTAAATATGCACGCACACGAAGGGTATTGCAAAATCATGCTTTTGCCTCTCAAAGTCTCGCTTATAAAATGGGCAATCCGTCCATCGGCAGAAATTTCGACATGTGGCATTTTCATGTTTGAATAGGTTATTTAGCATTGATTTTTTTTAAAAAAATAAATCCGACTTCCATTCAGATTACAGAATGGGGCTAAGGGCGGATATAGGCGTTTTTGATGTTATGCAAAAAAGAAATAATACTTACATTTGGACGGTTGTGACGCTGTTGTTTTTCTAGATGTTACAGCAGGCTGCGTTGATGGGACATGTTTGTTTGTCGAATTGGCTAATCTACCATTTGAAGTTGTGTTTAACGGTTTAAGTGTTGGAGCAGTACTAGAGGTTTTAGACTGGTTGGAAATTGGAGCAGTTGTAGTAGTGTTGTTTGTCTGTTTGGTTGCTGCGGTGGTAGAAGAGGTGTTTGTCTGCTTGATTGTCGTAACTGCAGTAGTGGTGGTTAGTTGTGTAGTTGTTGCAGCGGTAGTTTTGGTGTTATGTGATGTGGTTGTTGTAGCGTTAGCAGTGGTGTTATGTGATGTGGTTGTTGTAGCCGTAGTAGTGGTGGTTGGTTGTGTAGTTGTGGTAGCGTTAGTAATGGTCTTTGGTTGTGTAGTTGTGGTAGCGTTAGTAGTGGTGCTATATTGTGTGGTTGTTATAGCGGTAGTAGTGGTGGTTGATTGTGTAGTTGTGGTAGCGTTAGTAGTGGTGTTTGGTTGTGTAGTTGTCGTAACGTTAGCAGTGGTGTTATGTGATGTGGATGTTGTAGCCGTAGTAGTGGTGGTTGGTTGTGTAGTTGTGGTAGCGTTAGTAATGGTGGTTGGTTGTGTAGTTGTGGTAGCGTTAGCAGTGGTGTTATGTGATGTGGTTGTTGTAGCCGTAGTAGTGGTGGTTGGTTGTGTAGTTGTGGTAGCGTTAGTAAATGTGGTTGGTTGTGTAGGTGTGGTAGCGTTAGTAGTGGTGTTATATTGTGTGGTTGTTGTAGCGGTAGTAGTTGTGTTATGTGGTGTGGTTGTTGTAGCGGTAGTGGTGGTTGATTGTGTAGTTGTGGTAGCGTTAGTAGTGGTGATATGTGGTGTGGCTGTTGTAGCCATAGTAGTGGTTGTTAGTAGTGTAATTGTTGTAGCGTTAGTAGTGGCGTTACGTGGTGTGGTTGTTGAAGCGGTAGTAGTGGGGGTTGTTTGCGTAGTTGTTGTAGAGATAGTAGTGGTGTTATGTGGTGTGGTTGTTGTAGCGGTAGTGTTGGTGGTTGGTTGTGTAGTTGTTGTAACATTAGAAGTGGTGTGTGGTGGTGAGGTTGTTGTAGCGGTAGTAGTGGTAGTTGGTTCTGTAGTTATTGTAGCATTAGTAGTGGTGGTTGCTGGTATGGTTGTTGTAGCGTTAGTAGTGATAGTTGATGGTTTAGTTTTAGTAGCGGTAGTATTGGTTGTTGTCTGTTTTGAAGCACTACTGGTCCCCACTTCAATTACGGCTGCAATATAAACAAGAACGTCAGAAGACAAGCGCAGCTTATAGGGGCTTGACTGAACAAACGCCAATTTAATATGGACAATACAAGCAAAGTTAAATGAGATCAAGTGCGGTCTCAGAATAAACAGTTCTCCTTAGAATGTTACAAACCTCTACAATATCGCCAGAGATATGACAATACTAATGAACTGTGAATTATATGTAAAAATGACATGGGGTCAAGCACTGTATCTCAATTTAGCATTACACCAAGTATTATAACAAGGAAATAAAATAGTGAAAATGATATTGGCTTTAATCACTGGATCGTGAAGTATAGGTCACACTGACCTACAATTAGCATGAGATCACCCATAGTGTCAACCAAATGCATTTACTAAAATTTGATGCAATTAAATACAATAGCATTAGAGATATTGACTAAAATCACTGGCCATGCAATACAGGTCACACTGATATGCAATATGTATGAGGTCAATTACAGTGACAGCCCAAACTGAGTATAATGCAAATTCCTGAAATAGTGTATGAGATGTTGGCCTAAATCTCTCAACTAAGAAATGTAGATCACCCTGACCTGCAATTAGTATGAGGAAACTCGCAGTGTCAGCCAAAACCATTAACCCAAGTATAATGCAAGTCCATGTAAAAGTATTAGATATATGATACAAGATAACTAGGTCATGAAACCGGTCATATTTACCTACAATTAGTATGAGGTTACTCACGGTGCCAGATAAAGCCATTAAAGCAATAATAATGCAAATCCCTATAATAGTTTAAGAAATATTAGATAAATTCACAGGACAATAAAATATACGTCACACTCAATTTCAACTAAGATAAAATTATTCATAGTGTCAGCCCAAACTATTAAACCAATCATGACGCAATCCCATAAATAGTGACAAAAGTATGAGGCAAAATCAGTAGACCAAGAAAGTTAGGTCACACCTTCCTTCAATCACTATGGGGTCACTCAGAGTGTTTGCCCTATCCATCTATCGATGTTAAGGTAAATCAAGAAATATGAGTCAAAATGACTGGACAATGACATAAAGGTCACAGTGACCTATATTTCATTGTCCAGTCATTTTTTATTTGATGTCAGTCATCGGGTCATTCCGTGGCATTACCCCAAGCAATTCTGATCGTGCGTCAAATAGTCTTCAAGATATCAGGCAAAAATCTCAGGACAATGAAGTGAAGGTCACTTGGACTTGCTTTTAATTTTAGGACAATCATCTGCGCATGCTAACTTATTATCCCAAGCTATCATGTACCTACATTAAACAGTCTTAAAGATATTAGGCAAAATCACCTTACCATGAAATATATGTCAGTCGGACCTACTTTTCGTTAAAGGTCAAACATCCTGTCATTTTGACTTATTATCCCAGTCTATCATACTCATATATCAAACATTCTTCGAGATAGGACGCAAAATGTCTGGATCATGACCTGTAGGTCATAACCTGATATGCATCACTGGTTTCAGAAGATCTTTCCCTGATGATGTAGTGTAGCAGGTTTCCCTTGTGTTTACCTAGAAACAGAGCTGAACACAACAGATGATTTTTTTCTTTTTCAAATCATCCGTGAAATATATATCATGGCCCGTGCTGCATCACTGCTTTCATTATATCTTCCCAAGATGTACCTGTGGAGCCAGTTTGAAGACGCTATCCCTTTTGGTTTGTTAGAAACTGAGTTTAACGCGACAGGCGAATATCTTTTCCATGTTCTATCAACCATGAAATATGGGTCATTGCCCACTATGCATTGCTGTTGCCAGTATATCTACCGCAGATGTATCTATGGAGAAATTTCGAAGACCCTTACCCTTGTTTAATTCAAAAGATAAGCTAAACACAAAAGGTGTTCATTAAAACCTGCCATATAGGGCATGGTCCAATATGCATCACTGTCTGCAGTAGGCCTTCCCCATGCGAGTTTTTGGAGTAAGTTTGGAGACTCTATCCCTTGTGGTTACTTAGAAACTGACCTAGACCGAACAGGTGAATATTTTGATGTTCATCCAACCGTGAAATATATGTCATTACCTAATATGCATCGCCGATTTGTGTAGTTCTTCCCCAGGAATATCTATGGAACAAGTTTGAAGACTCTTAGACTAGTGCTTAGTGGTTACTTAGAAACCGGGCTAAACGCAACAGTTGAATATTTCCTATGTTCAATCAACCGTGACATAAAGACCATGGCCCGACATGCATCACTGATTCAGTAGATATTTTCAACTGGCAGATGTATCTATGAAACCAGTTTGAAGACTTTAGCTTTTGTGGTTACTAAGTAACTGAGCAGCACTCGACTGATAAATATTAAGTATTTTGCTAATGCGAGAAAGGAGCTCGCGCACGCACATGCACAGTCACGAAGGGTATTGCATAACAATTTTAAGAGTAAATACACTTCAGGAACTGACAGAATCGGATCCCAAACCCTACTCCCAACATCAAAGGGAAAGATTGAAAAAGACATCCCAACAAACAATAAATTACAAGTGATAAGCCGAGTCAGCAGCTCTTTCCCAAATAGGTGGCAACTCAGTTATCTTTACAGAACTAAATAATTTAGACCAACAGAAGGGTTGAAATGAAAACACAACAAGTAAACAGCACCGAACATAAAACAAATGCAACCGCAACGTAAGTACCGCCCTGGGACGGTCAGTAATAACTACTGGGGGGATTAAACCGGTTTTACTGGGCCCAAACCTTCACCCTCATCCTCCGCCGCGGTGCACACATGTACCACACAACAGACTAAACAAATTATACGGAAAACATCTAACAACTATTTTACCTATGTTCTATTCTATTTGTTTTTTTTATCTTTTTAAAGCCGTCTTTGCTTCGCAAAGTCGCGCATAAAATTGTAATTGACCGACACGTATATTTATCCTTTCAAGAGCTTTTTGTCTATTGTATCTTCATAAGAAAGGCAATGGTAAAGTGTGTACTAAAGATAAAAAGCTTTCAGCTGACAATACACTGAATTCGTTCTTTTCTTTTTCATGCTAACCTCCGTTCTAAAGCTTATTCTTTGACTGAACTGAACGGCAAAAAGGTTAGTGAATGCATTGTTTTGGTTTTATACGTCATTGCATAGTTAAATGTCAATGTTGCGGTAGTTGACTTGGTGTAATTGACGCTGACTTGGTATGAATACAGAAACCTGCATAAGACGCTGAAAATACAGGAGAACTTTAAAGCACTTAGCTGATACCGTCTTTGTGTTATTTTACATATTTTAGAAGTCCAAAATGTGTGACTTTTTTATGTTAAGTAGGGTTTATCTAAAAAGCACTCAAAAGGTAATTGCGGTGCAAAAATGTACAACATTAATGAAAATGCATTTAGGCCTGTAGTTATTTCAATGCATTGAAAGAAATGTCTTTGTTTATCAATTAAATTTCAACTCTTTCATAAATGATTTAGTTGAATAAATAAAATTCTAACATGGCATTGACGACTTCCCCATTAGGCGTATAGGAAGCATCGTCGTATAAACATTTGTGATAAATGAGGTTAAATTCTGCAGCTCAGCCAATAACAATCTCGTCAGATCAGGAGACCAGCGTCAAAACCTTTGAGTTAGCATTAGCAATGAGCTGTTTGATTTGCCAGTTGGTTCAGATCCGAATCTGGCCTATAGACGAGGTTTTATTAGTCGAAACTACGTAGTCTGGTCCATGTTCCTTCTTCTGAATATGTTTTCTGCTCTTGAACGAATTCTTTAAGATTTAAAACTTTGGATAGTATCTTTAAAGTAAAAGAATCAGCTTTCTTAATATTTAAATGAGTATGTGATAGCACGATCCCTGAGGTGCGAGCTAGTTTGAGTATTGGCAGTTTACTGAATTATGCATAATACCATATTTACCTGACAGAAACAGACAACTCATCAGTAACTTCACCATGTTTAAATCAGATCTGTAAATATACAAAGCAAACATGTTTTATATTTTCTATACGCGACCGTTATACCAATGGGCGTTTATACGTCGAGGCTGTCCGTGCTCGGATGTGTATTTCAATGCATTCTTAAATTAAAGTCTTTCGTACTCTGATATCATTAAAGATATAACTAGAAGTGAGTGTACGCATATAATATACCAAAGGGACATACATGTATTTGTAATGACAAAATATACTTACCCCTCTGGCAGTGTATGTATATAGTTTATATATTCTGCTGCCACCATATTTCGCATTAAGCGTGTAAGTTTGAAGCACTGTGCTCGGGACATAAGTAGCATTAACAAATAAAAAGTAAAGAGGAAAATTCTCAGGAACTGACAAAATTCAATCCCGAATCCAACCCAAAACACCATGTGGGAAAGAGACAACTCAAAATTAGTTATCACCAAAGACGACACCGGCGGTAGCCATGTAGGTGGTCAACGGGCTACATGTAGCCTGAACATCACAAACAATATATCAATAGCAGACATTGCAGCTAACAACACATAATGACAATGACAATGACAATGATTTATTAGGTAATTTAGGTCACCGGCCCATCATACAGTAAATTTGCATAATAACATTCAGAGCGCCCTATATAAAATACAGTGTTGTAAATATTTGAAGTACATGTTTACGACAAATCACAAAGCCTTACCTTTACCCAGTGGGTACATGACGTCGAAACCACGTCGCACCGACGTCGACGCGGCGTCATGCCATCGCGTCAACGTCAAGGCGACGTCATTGTGTCGTCACGCGCCCGCTGGGAATCATATAATCTTTGAAGCTACATCTCCGTAAGTGCGTCTTCTCTAGCTTTAAATGCTTTAATAAGAAAATGTGCTAAACTGCTAATTATAGATTCATTTTTGGATTGTATCAAAGAACAGAAATCCGCCAAACAAGGATATTTCTTAACAAAATGTGTAGGTATGAATCTGGCTCGAAGTTCACTATAAAAATCACATACTAGTACAAAATGCATTTCGTCTTCGATCAGACCACTGCTGCACAATATACAAATTCGCTGTTCATACGGAATTTGGTTATGTCTGCCACTTTCTACTGCCAGTTCATGGGCTGAGCATCGAAATTTGGCTAAAATTCTTTGCAAATGATGCGGTAAATTCATGAATATATATGACTGAACAGAAAAAGTATCGTAAAAGGCACGATAATAGTATGACTTGTGAGACGTATTTATGTTAGCATACCAATCTTGAATAAGGTTATCTCGTAATCTTTGCTTAAAATTATTTATAAACATATTTTCATTTCCAACATTTTGAGCAAGCCATACATATCCGAAAACATAAGTAAATAACAAATCCTTCACCTTTGAAACCCAAGTGACTCTGTCGATCTCATCCAAGTTTTATAACATTTTGTAACATTGTCGCGGGTATCTATTTTCATTCATTTTTAAAAGCCTTATCCAATATTTTAATACTTTTATATAATAATTATAGCATAGTGGCAATCTACCGAGCTCCCCGCGCGTTAGTAAAGAAAATGTATATCTAGGTAGTTCTTTTTCAAAAAAATTGTACAAAATCTATCGTGTACTTTTTCAATCGCGTTCGCACGTTCATATCCCCAAATTTCTGCTGCATAAGTAAGAACGGGAAGTATCATTGTGTCAAAAAGTTTAAATGACTCCGTAATCGAAAGCTGACCAAACTTATTTTGAATATTATATAAAGTAAATAATGCACGTTTAGCTTGAACTGCTAATTCATCTTTCGCTCTAGTCCAAACGAGTTTAGGGGTAAACAAAAGACCCATGTACTTATAACTGAAGACAGTCTCTACCGTTTGACCCTGGTAAAACCACTCCTCGTAGTTTCTTAGAAAGCCTC
Source organism: Ctena decussata (assembly GCA_963989385.1). Classification (NCBI taxonomy): domain Eukaryota; kingdom Metazoa; phylum Mollusca; class Bivalvia; order Lucinida; family Lucinidae; genus Ctena; species Ctena decussata. The sequence goes on from OZ022514.1 coordinate 431,824, forward strand.
CATTCCGAAATACAATTATTTTAGTTTTACTTAGGTTTACCTGCATTCCTGGTCTCAAACACAAATCTTCAATGACTTTAAGCTGTGACTGAAGGGAAGCAACTGTGTCAGCACAGTTAGCAATGTCGTCCGCGTACAATAAGGCAAATATATTGGAAACATCTTGCGTAATAAAAATACCATTTGAACATTTATTTCTGATATCCGATATTAGATCATCAATAAACAAACTAAACAGCATCGGGCTGAGAATACAGCCCTGTCTGGTTCCGATATTACACGAGAAAAATTCGGTATACTGTCCGTTATTTTGCACACATGAGCGTAAATTCACATACATTGCCTTTAGTACCTTCATAAGTTTCCCTCCCACCCCCTTTTCTGCTAAAGTAGATAACAATTTCATGTGGTCTATCGTATCAAATGCTTTTGAGAAATCAACGAATAAACAATAAAACCGCCCCCCTTTTTTGGTTAAGTATTTTTGTACCATCGCCTGAAGACAAAATAGGTTGTCAATCGTGGAGTACCCTTTTCTGAAACCTGCCTTGGATTCATCAATTTTTTGATAACTATCGGACCAGGTTTTAAGTCGTTCATTTAAAATGCCCGTAAAAACGTTATTCAAAACGTCAATGAGCGAAATTCCCTGAAAATTATTTGGATCGTGTATAGCACCTTTCTTATAAATGGGGCAGATAATACTATCACCCCATTGTTTAGGAAATGTTCCTACATCAAATATTTTATTAAAAAGCACAACTAAAATTGGGTATATTTCTGAGAGAGTAGTTTTTAACATTTCGGTAACTAATCCATCAGGGCCACCTGATTTCCCCGTTTTTAACTTTGATATACTTCTGCGCACCTCTTCATCTGAAATCGGATTCTGAAATATATCGTCTTCTGATTCAGGGCAATTAAAATTTGTTATATCATCCCTACTGTCATTAAACAGTAAATTTTTGAAATGCTGATGCCATGCATTACACGATATTTGATCATAACGCTTCTTGCTACTACGACATTGCTTTACTAGTTTCCAAAATTTTTGAACATTGGACCTTGACTCAATTAATTCTTCCTTCCTTCTTTTAGTGTACTTCAATTTTTTCTCGCGAATGACATTTTTAAATCTGTTTCTTTTCATTTTGTAGCGCTTTAGGTTTTCCTTTGAACTATTAAAACGAAACCTATGGAGTAATGATAGCTTTTCTCATTTTAAAACACTGCACTGATTATCCCACCAAGGAGGTTGTGTACTACGATTCCTATAATTCTGTACTATCATACAATCTGCACAAGTGTGATAAAGATCAACAATACTCTGTACTGCATTGTCAATACTTGTCGACATTGCAGCGTTAAAAATACTGAAAAAGGAAAACATTTCATTTCTAAATCTGTACAGGAAATCAATTTTCTTTTCTTCATTCAATTTATATCGAAGAAATGTCTGGTTGCCCTCGTGATTGTTTTCGTTCCAACATGTATCTATATTGATACTTTCTGAACTGGAGCTCAGTTCACAAATGACTGGGAAATGAACAGATTCTGTTCTATCTCCAATCTCAAAGAAAGAACAAATATTATAGATATTTGTCGAGGCAATCACGAGGTCAACTTGACTGGCCCCCTCGTTAGCTGTGCACGTGTAATTACCTTCCTTATCCTGATGTAAGCGTCTGTTAAATATATGTATAGCATAAGTTTTACAAAGCTCTATCAATGATAAGCCAAATGAGTTATGTACGTTATCTTTTGAATTCCTTTTTATGTGAAAATCATCGGACTCATAATACACATCATTGCCAAAGACAAAGTCTAAATTATCTCTTTCTATGTAATCTGGTAAATTGCTGATGCGACTGTTAAAGTATCCAGCTAAAAGTAAGCTGGCATCAGGATAGGTTGACACAATTTTCGCCAATATTTTATCTTCGAATAGTTCATTACCATTAATGTCCGACCGCGGTAAGTCATAAACAGGCGATCCTTCAGGGGATATGTACACAAAACACAGTATTATATCATTTAAGAGCCCTAAATAGTCCCCATTTAACAATAAACATATACAGTCCTCAAATTCAGAAAAGATACGTTTGACGGTGCCATCATCGATAAGTTTTGATGTAACAAATACTGATACTCCACCGGAAGGTCTACCTAAAGTATGTTTACGTTTCCTTGTTTTACTAAAACAAGTGTACCCGTTGACAAAATCGTCAAATTGTGTATCAAATTTTCCCCATATCTCACAAAGGGCACACATATCAAAACCCTTAATAAATGACCCAATGTCACAATCATCTTTATATTTGTATAAACCCTCAATATTCCAACAGCATATGCTTTGTTAATGTTTTACGATATTGTTTACTACACTGTTTTCCGTAGTATTTAAATTTGTCACGTACGAGCCTCGACCGCATTCCTATCTACTCGCAAGGTTCTCCGATTGTCCTTGTTCGTCCAATGAATTCTCGCCAGCGCTGCTCGTAGTCATCTCGTCATGGTCATGTGATCCGCTATTCACTCTGCCATGTGTTATAGCCCGTGTGGTGGCCACACCTCCATATAGCCTCGAATAACGCTTCGCATAAGAATTGTCAGACATTCTCACAGCTTTTAATTCCCTAGAATTTCTGTTATAGACAAACGACTTTCCTTCTATTATAATCTTGTTAAATGACACGTACGCCGTTTTGCCCGCTGTCTTAGCATTCCTCATTATTGGAGCCAGTGCTTTCCGGTCATCTCGTACCCCCTGCGAATAATTTTCTCCTTCTCGTTGCGGATTCACCCATTCCCCACCATCTTCACTTCTGTTCATTTTTTCTTTGATTCGAGTCTGAACTTTTTGTTTATCCTTATAACTCAGGAATTTTGCTATAATTGGGCGTGGTTTATGCCCATTGCCTAGTCTGTGCGCACGCTCAATTTCAACACGGTCGGTATCTATATTTAGTTCAGCGTACATGTACTCCTTAATTTTAAGCTCACAGTCATCCCAGGTTTCATTGTCCGACTCTTCAAATCCATGAAAAATTAAATCATTCCTACGAGATTGTGATTCTAAATACTCACAGCGTTTTTCCAATGTTTCAAATTTGCCCTTAAGCTCTCCATGATCCGAACGTAACTGTTGTTGTTCTTCATTCAGTTTTTCAAACACAGAGTCGATCTTGCCATTCAAACGTATATAGTTTTGGTTTAGTGATTTCAATTGCGATTGAATGTTTTGAAGTTGTGCCATAAGATCTTGGTCTCTCTGTTCCGCTGTTGTATCTGGTGACTCTTCCCCACTTACAAGCCCTAGTCCCCCTTCTTCATTTACTGCCAGTCTTGACTGCGAACCGGTTCTAGAGGATGCTCTTTTCGGCGGCCCTGGATTAATTTCAATGCCCGCCATTACAAGCAGCATGCTAGTCACAAGCAAAAGTCTAATACAAAGTCTTACTTGGGTCCCAACCAATTTTATAGTCCTTATTCTGCTTTTACGTTTATCCGGCATAACGAAGCAACCTATCCGACATCTCCAAACTTCCAAACTAACTCCCATTTTCACTATTTAAATGTCTTTTTTGGCTTCCACTCGCAAAAACACGTTTAACATATATCACCGCTAGATGGCGCTCCCGCTAACAACACATAAAACAACCAGGAAGAACCAAAAACAGAACCACCGCCTTGGGACGGCCAGTAATGGAATTACTAGGGTGCTTAACCGATTTGTGGTCTACCGACCTGCGCCCTTTGTTCTGCCTTGGTTCATCAGATACTTAGTTGCTTAACCCAACAAAAACAACCACCGCCCACACAACAGTCTTACAAAAAAGCACAACCCTGACAATAAGAACAAATTATACGTAAGCCATTAAACATCTATTTTTACCTATTTTCGTTTTTTTTTATGTCAGGGATAACAAATGAGCCATCAAATCAGCCAAAGCGACAAACAACACATGAAACAAATCAGAAGAGCCAATACAGAAGGGCCGCCTAGGGATGGCCAGTAGTGTTGTGATTGTAAGAATTTAAAACATCGAGAATTTTAATGACCTTTTAGAACGTATGAGAAGTCCCTGTACCTCAGTGGGTTAAGCATTGGCCTGATGATCTAGCAGTCCCCAGTTCGATTCCCGATGGAAGCGGAACTCTTTCCAACCATAAACGGGGTTCCATTGCACACAAACTTTCATTATCAAACTCCCATTGTCCTGATATGTTGAAATACTGTTGAAAAGAACGCAAATTCGCAAGTCATCAATTCAACATCCATGAACGTATGATCGGGTTGGTTTTCATGCCTTTAAACACATCGTTCAAATTTATATTTTAGATAATTTTTCAGAGGGAAATTGTGTAATTATTATTTACATTGATGATTTATAAGCAATTGAGTAGCATTATGCTCTGATATGGTGTCAGAGTGTTTGAGGTAAATGAGTTTGCAACCTGTATATTAAGTGTTTTCTGTTTTAGGGGGTTAGATAAAAAATAAGCTCAACTTTATCAGAAACTTGAGTCAAGAGACTTGGCAAGGCTTTGACATATAATATTCTTACCCGGTCTGAGTGTCAGCAAATCGACCAAATGCAAGCCATAAACATACTTCTAACCGGAATAAGGATTTTTTTTTATAAAACTAGATTTAAATCATCTGTTTTAAAAATGATTCCCAACTGATGCGTGAATATCGATAGCGACAACCTTAGTACTTTGTGTAACAAACTATACTTTCGAACACTTTGATGTCTGCAAATCCTTCATAAGAGTCCATGATAATAAATTGTATTGTCAGGCATCAGCTGCAGCTGTGGATTAAGCATAAATGCTTTAAAATTACAGTTTGGAATTCATTATGTAGAGGCAATAAAATATTGGTATTTCTTAAAATTGTAGCCTTGAGTGAAGTGGAGTTAGTGAGCGGTAGTGGACGGGACGGTAGTTTCCTTGTTTCGTTCGATAATTTGGTAAATGTAAGCTGTTATATATTACTTTCTTGCGCATCAAAACAGAACCATTTGTTAACAAAATGATGGAAAGTTTGTTCAAATCTTAAATCGGTCTAGGAGAAGTCGTTAGTAGTCTTATTTTCGACATCGGCTATAATCTCCTATGTGTGCATCAGAGCGAAACAAGTTGCAATATCCCCAAAATTGCTACCACTTATGAAGCAATAGAAACAACTGTAAGCTGTACAGTGTATGGTGGAATGAGTGATTGAGTGAACTCAGGTTTACCGTCTCACTGACACATGTCATACGGAAACTGGACCTAGCTTTAACGTCTCATCCGAAAGACCAGAAGAGCCGGGGATTTTGTAGAGAGGAAACAGTTTCAATATATACAATGGTCAAAATATTCAAAGAACCATTTACAATGGTCAAAATATTCAAAGAACCATTGCCATAAGTCCCAATGCCTAACCTATTTATAAGTTTTGATGACGAAGAGTTTTATATAGAGACTAAACCTTTCCCGCGTTTCGTTAGTAAAGCGGGAAAGAATTGTCTTTTAGATACGGGTATTTCAGTTCTGACTAATCAAATCGTTTGATTATTGCACGTGACTGGCCGTCCTGAGTAAAAGAATTAGTTCTAACGAGCCTACCGCACTGGTAACATCAATTTTCTACATAAATAATTTTATTGTAATGTTTAAGATTACCAGTCTTCTTTTGACTTTAGTAGTGACTGTAGTTGTTAAGATGAAAAATTCTCACATCAAATGTTTAACTTTAGCCATTATAACATTGTTCTTTGTGTATAAATTTTAGTTATTAGCACGACATAGTTGTATTCAGGTAAGGTCCGATACCTGCCCCTGAGATAAGTGGTGGGTTGTTAGACGTCGGACACAGGTTTCCTCAACAGGGGGTTTTCCTGGGCGATTGCACACTATCAATGAGGGGGACAAGTATAGTGCTTTAGGTTTTCAGCATGCTTACATGTTCGTACTACTCGTATCTCAGTTGTCCACGTCCATCTAGCAATAAATGCTCGCTGTCGGCAAAATGTTATTTAGTGTTGCTTAGTTTAGAAAAGACTTCATGAAATACATACATTGTTCCTTTAAATAGTTAATGCAGGGACTCTTAAGCAGAATATCTTAAACATCCAGCACTTATTTAGAATGTAACAAACTTAATCTCAGCTTCCTGCCTGTATACTAGAGATAAAATTTCACATAACATTCTACATGTATTTCCTCTTTATAGCGCATAGAAATTAAATGGAATACCTGTACATGAACACTTAAAAGCTTAATTTCTTCACAAATAAATCCAACTGCTCCTTCAGAAGACGTAAAAGTCCGAAAGAAGAACTTCCTGATTTTATTAAGTCACCGGTATGAGATCAATTTATTATCAAGGCGGGGCGAGACATTGTAACTGTTATCGATTGAGTAGTTGACCTGGCCCGTTATCTTATCAGAAACTTAAAATGTAATTTTGCATTGCATATTTCATCAATACGTTTGTACAGTCTGATATAAAGACGCGGTAATTTGATATAAACCCATTGAAGACATAATTTTGATTTATAAAATCTAATATAAATGAGATATTAGACAAAGGAAGAACAAAAAATAAATAAATAAATAAATAAATAAATACAATAAATACAATAAATAAATACAATAGATAAATAAATGGATAACATAGATTATTTGCATGTCAAGATGATGGAAGATTCCGCTAGAAAAACAAGATATCAGCTAATAACGACAAACTCGCTAACCACATCCTGCCCTAAACACCAGCTGAGGAAGGAAAATGAAATAAAGGCAACGCACAAAACAAAACTAGAAAAGTGGAAAGCATCTGCCAAGAGGTCACCTCTTTTCAAGGAGTTGGCCTCAAGGCAGCTGGTAGTCATTGTTGTAACACATAAGTGTACCTCGTAAAGCACTTAAGGTATCTAATTTGATCAAATAAACTAATTTATCATTTGACGTCGCATCTGAGAGTGTAATAAAGCCATGCATTAAATTCGATAATCAACTAGTGGATTAAATATGCAAATTACGTCGTAACGTTATGCGTTAACGTCCATAAAAACGTCGCGTTTTCTAATGGCGAAATCATGACGTTTTAATGGAAACTTTGCTAATGAAATGCAATTTTAGTGTCATATGATAAACAGAATCTTGCATTCGTGCTCCTGTATTATTGAATTTATTAAACTCGTTGGGGAAAACCGACAAGATGCTCGGCAAAGCCTCACATCTTATCGTTTTCCCCAACTCATTTAATAAATTTAATAATACATGAGCACTCATGTAAGATCCTCTATTTCATAACTTGAATCCGTCATTAAACGACATAATGGATTTTCCTGCCGCACAGAATTATTCGTTCATGTAGTTGTCAATATTTAATTTAGTAGAAAAATACCCATGTAAATTAAAGAATTGACAATCAATTTCTTCTCTAACCCTTGTAGCTGCATGAATAGTGAACGAATTTTACTTGGGTCAAGCGCAGAGAAGAAATTGGTTGTCAATTCTTTAATTTACATGGGTATTTTTCTACTAATATTGACAAATACATGAACGAATAATTCTGTGCGGCAGGAAAATCCATTACGTCGTTTAATGACGGATTCAAGTTATGGAATAATATTATCAAAGAGTAGCCTATGAGATGCAAAGAACTGAGATTGCCGTAAGACCGGGGGAAATAAAAATAAGTCTGTTAAACATTTACACGTTTTCAAGGGGAAACGCACACCTGAATTAAGGTGCTTTATTTTTTTCTGATTTATAGACTGAAAAGTCAGGTGGTTTCCCCGCACTATTTATGGCATAAGAACATTTATTTGATCTGCTGACAAACTGTCACACCATAACTTTTAACATTTTGCTATAAAAATTGGTGTTTGCATGTCAAGATGCATGAAGTGGGGGTAGATGAAGCATGTTTATTTTATATATTATGATCAGGATTTTTTTAGAAGCTTTACTAAATGGCATCGGACGATAAAATAGTGCGTGTTTAATATCATTCCACCCTGCTTTAATTATTGCAGCCAAATCCACAGTTTATGAGCCGGTCAAATTGTTGATAATTGACCTTGGTCTACCTGCCAGTCAAACTACGCATTGCCCAGTCAAACAAGGTAAAAATCTCGCACAAACAAATGCATGTGCGTTTGTGTGACAATACATGTACATGTAGTTTCTTTTTGTAAAATATACTCGGACAGATTTAAAAGGTGGTGCCATAAGCGCTTTGGCGTTAGGTCGATTGTTATTACTAGCACTGGGCTAGAACATATTTTATCAGAAGCAGCAAATTAAACTAAAAGCTAAGTTTAAAAATATTTAGCATAAACCAAACTAAGTTCGCGTTTAAGCTCTCTCCGAATTCTGTCTTATTTTGCGTTTTAGACCCTGGAAAAATAGTTCTCAATAATTCCCAGTCATACTATATCAAACTGACAAAATAAATGATATGTACAGGACACTACTATCTCATCCAGAGACCAAAATGAGCCTGAATTTTATGACCCTGAACATTTTTTTTGTTTGATAATTGACAGAGCAGATTTTATTTAGTGTTTATGTGTCCAAAGGCTTTTAATCAATCTGATCTGATAAAAATATTTAAACAACGGCAATGCCAAATCAGCATTTGTGTGTTGCCTTATTTTCTGACAGGTTAAAGAGGCTCTTCAAAGATAAACCGGATAATATGATACACTAAATATATTTTGATAGGGATTGTTTGTTTCATGTAAGCAAATCCCTGTCTTACTAGGAAGTCACCTCTCATTCACAAGCTAAAACACTACAGAATGATCAATTTATCTTCTTTTTTTTTATCTTACGAAATCATACATAATATTTCCGGATCTATTCTAACAATTGCGGCACCTTACAAACTTATCAAAATTAACTTTATATTGAACAGTTTCTTAATTTTGCAATAATGCCTTTGAATGATGCAGACGGAATGTCAAACAGTGTAGGTCCTGATAAGACTGCTCTTTACGGAGCAGTTTTATCTGGGTCGGCATTGTTTGCTCTTATCTCTCTAGCCCAATACCTACACCTTTTATAGAATTATGATTATCCTGAATCTTTGGACACGCTTTCAAAGTAATGTTATTAACGTTACTTATCCCACAGTTTGACAAGTTGCTTTCATTATACAGCAAAATGTAAAAAAAAAATGATGGCAGAAAGACGAACAGTACAGAAACAGTTCAAACTGCAAAGGCATTTTTGTTACAATATCTCCTGTCAAGTTGGATTAAACATCTTTATTTTGCTATGTGCTTTGACTTCATGTTATCCCTTGGACAATTTTTCTGTCTGCTTAAAATGTTGCACGTCCTTAGGTATGTCCAAGAACTCAGGCTCGGCAACAGTAAGCTCGAGTTATTGATTCGTTCCCTTGAGAATTAAACGGACACAAAACGAAAAACGTTCCCTTGAGAATTAAACGGACACAAAACGAAAAAGAAATGTAGTGGCTGTTTTACCCCTGTGAACCTACCCATTTCAAAACGTGCTTTACGGAGAAGTCCATTCAGTGTTTGCACTATTTCTACTCCGAAAGCAGTTTTTAGGTCATTGGATGTAATATCAGGGGTTTACCATTTTAATTTTGCCATAACATTTTAGCTCACCTGAGCCTTCGGCTCCGGGGGAGCTTATAGAATGGTAAGGCTCCGTCGTCCGTCTCCATCCGTCCGTCCGTCGTCCGTCCGTCAATATTTTCAAACGACTTCGCCTCTGAAACCGCTGGGCCGATAGTAACCAAATTTCATATAGAATCTCTAGGGGGCGGGGGGGGGGAACGAAATGTTGTTCAAACAGTTCAGGTCACATGACCAATATGGCCGCCACGCCCATGTATGTTAAAACATTTAAAAATCTTCTTGTCCAGAATCAATAGGCCGATGGCCTTGAAACTTGTTATGTAGCATCGGGTACGCAAGGACTACCAAGATTATTCAAATTATGATCTTGGTTTTACCTTGACCTCTTTACGATAAGGTCAAATTTGCTTTATGTAGTTTTTATATGGGAAAATGTTACAACATAAGATTTCTTGGAAACTGTTGAAGATTTTGACTTGAAAATTGGAATATACAGTCATCATAATGAGTACATATGAATTTATGCGTACAAGAGGTCAAGGTCATTCTTTGAACTTTGACTCTGGTCTCTCATATTTTAGTGGGCCAATTGTAACCAAATTTCGTGTAGAGCCTCTCGGGGGGAGGGAAACGAAATTTGATCAAAAGGTCCTAGTTACATGACCAACATGGTCGCCATGCCCATATATGGTAAAAACTTTACAAATCTTCTTCCGATGGCTTTGAAACTTGGTATGAAGAATCGGGTACACGAGTACTACCGTATAATGGAAAATTATTGCGTCGCCAAATTTTCGCGGATTTGCCCTGAAAAAAAATGAGGATAAATTTTCGCGGTTTTAAATTTTCGCGGATGTGAATATGAAAATTGTGTTTGTCCTGTGAAATATTGGCTTGACTGAATTCAAGACGTACAATGAGAGCAAAACGTAAAGAAACTGTAATCACTTTGTTATGAACACATTTGTTTAGATAGAATCGGTTCCTTTTGGGTTTTGGAGGATACCCATCCATTTTTTTTTATTTTACAAAAAAACGTAAGATAGACATTTATACAAATCAATTTTTAGACACAGTCAACTGAAATATTCGAGCAATTGATAAAATGATTATTGTTTAGGATAAAGGTAAACAGAACTCATAGTCAGTTAAAAATAATTCAATTGTACTTGCATAATCAGCTGTTAATCGAGCGAAAAAAGGTGACAGCCTGAAATTGTAATAACCAGCTAATTACCAGCTAACACAATTGCCCCGAAAATAATAGGTCTATAGCAACCTTTGAATACCGCAAACCATAAGTTTGGACGATTCAAATTTCTCATTAAATTCTGTACAAACTTGGAAAATATTTCGCGTTACCTAATTTTCGCGGATCGCTACCAACAGCGAAATTCCGTGAAAATTAGGCAACACGAAAATTTCCCATTATATGGTATCAAGATTGTTCAAAATATAACCTTGGTGTGACCTTGACCTTTTATACGGTAAGGTCAAATTGCTTTCTGTAGCTTTTATATGGGAAGATGCTTAAACATAAGATTTCTTGGAAACTGCTGAAGATTTTGACCTGCAATTCGGTTTATACAGTCATCTTAATGAGTACGTGAAAATTTATGCGTACAAGAGGTCAAGGTCATACTTTGACCTTTGACCCTGGTCTCTCATATTCTGATAATTCCATACATCTCCTCAAAATCTACTGCACCAATTGTAACAAAATTTCATGTAGAGCCCCTAAGGTGCATGAGAAACAAAAATTTGATCAAACGGTCTTAGAAACATGACCAGCATGGCGGCCATGCCCATATATGATAAAAACCTTAAAAAATCTTCTTCTCCAGAACCAATTGGCCGATGGCCTTGAAACTTGGTATGTAGCATCGGGTACATAAGTACTACTAAGATTATTAAAATTATGACCTTCGGTTGACCTAGACCTTTTTTACGGTAAGGTCAAATTACTTTCTGAAGCTTTTATATGGGAAAATGCTAGAACATAAGATTTCTTCGAAACTATTGAAGATTTTGACCTGAAAATTGGTATATACAGTTATCTTTATGAGAACGTGAACAATTTGCGTAAAAGAGGTCAAGGTCATTCTTTGACCCTTGACCCTGGTCTCTCATATTTTAACAATTTCACACATCCCCTCAAAAGCCACTGGGCTAATTGTAACCAAGTTTCATATAGAGCCTGCAGGAGCCGAGGGAACGACAATTTGATTAAAAGGTCCTAGTCACATGACCAACATGGCCTCCATGCCCATATATGAGAAAAGCCTTCACAAATCTTCTTCTCCAAGCCAAATGATTGATGGGGTTAAAACTTGGTATATAGCATCAGGAACTTGAGTACTACCAAGATTGTTCAAATGATGACCTTGGGCTGACCTTGATCTTTTTAAGGCAAGGTCAAGTATGGGTAAATGTCAGAACATAAGATTTCATGGCAAGTTTAGAAGATTTTGACTTAAAATTGGTATATACAGTCGTCTTAATTAGTTCAAGGAAGATTTGCGGGTACAAAAGATCAAGATCATTCTTTGACCTCTGACTCATGTCTCTCATATTATGACAATTTCAGACATCTCTTCAAAGCCAATCGGTTTATGTTAACCAAATTTTATACACAGCCTACAGTGGCTGAGGAAACGAAAATTTATTCAAGATGTCAAGGTCACATGACCTACTTGGCCACCATACTCAGGTAAGCGATTCAGGGCCTCATGGCCCTCTTGTTTTAGATTGGGAGAACTCTGATACAAAGAAGCAAACTAACATAATCATAGAATTTGTTTCTCATGCATTGCTTGCTCTGATATGTCCGCCTCGATAGTTCAACAGTTCAAAAGACAGGAAAAGCAGGAATCGGAACACATTGCAAACAAAAACACGATTATATGTATAAAAAGTTTATTATAACAGTAAAAGTTAATAAAAATTTAGAAAAGGAAAACTGTACCCATACATTGACTAGAACTGTAGTATATACGTTATCAGTTAGACGAGCTGTCCATCTTTGCATGTTTCTATGCACTACAGGGGTTCTTCAAACACCAAAAAGTATCAACTAACGATAACAAAATTGTCCTGAACATGCTAATGGGTGTGCAGCCTGGTCTACCGGCTCCTGTATCACACATATTCTACAGTTCCCTACAAATATGTAAGACACATAGTTTACATATGTGTAGAAACAAATATAACAATTTCATACTTTCACATGCAAATATGACAAGGTGAAACATGTACACGCGCTTACAAAAAGGCAATACATATGTGCGTGTAAAAAGATGAGATACCTCACATGTGAATTCAAATATGCCAAATACATAATTCAGCCGCGACACAACAAAAAAACAAAGTGACATGTGCGCTTAGAACTCAGATCAGTTTGGACATCAGCCCAGTCTGATCAGAGTCTTTGTTGTGCGACAAAATGGTGGCAAAGGTTCCAAGCTACGTCCATGGGGACAGCAAAGACTATGATCAGACTGTACAAAGTCTTCGCTTGGCGCACTTGCCATATTGTTGGATTTGTCGCGTCGCGGCAATATTATATTCTATCATTAGAATAAATACTCCTTTGAATATAATATGAGTCAAAAGGCTACTATTAATATTTACATGTCAATGCTAAATAGCGCATACTTTCAAATGCACCTACCATCATGGCATTTCGAAGCAAGTTGTTAGCAGTGTTAAAATTAGTTAGAATCTATAAAGGATATTTCATATTGCAAATTTAACATAGACCACTTTATCACATTTTGACGGCACATAACATATAAACGTCTGCGATGAAATTCATTCGATTCTACAGCAAAAATGCATATCTCAACAATTATGTGCGTTTCATCCCTGTGTTTCTTTTTCTCAATATAACTACCATGAAAGGAGTCGTGCTTCAAGAAGAATTATTCTCATTTGCGAACACTGAAGACTGTGATCAGCCTGTGCACCCACGCAAACGCGAAATATTTAAACACAAAAGACGCCGCAGAGGAGCAGGCTGATATGGTACATCTTTATTCGCACACGATATGTCTTACCGCGTCGCCACGTCCAAACCTAAAAAATACGAAAGCTTAGCTCATGCAAATTTCTGTTACAAAACTACTTCAGAACATTTATAAAAGTTGTATCACTGTGAGGGCTATATTTCTTTTTTTTTAACTTGAAAATAATAAATAACTACTATTTTAGGTGTTCATAATGCAACAGATGTCTCAAATGAGGGCTCAGAACTCAAGGTTAGCAAAAGCCACTGCAGCTTTGACAAAGCTGAAGCCAATACGAAGAGATAACAACATATCTCTGGCATGTGAAAGTGATGCGCTGCCTTGTAGTATCTATATTTCTGTATGCCTGTTAGTCAAAGACCTCGCCAGAAGAGTGAGAGAAAACTACGTAGGGCTTTGAGATTTAATGTTACCGAATTTTACTGAAATCTCATACATATATAAAGCGTAACTACAAAGACCATGCCACTAATAAGGAAGTTCGCTGAAAGTCTCAAGCAGCCATTGGAGAATATGATGAAATCATGACCATTGTCAAGAAACAGAAACTGAGGTGGTTTGGCCACATCTCAAGGCCTACTGGTTTAGCAAAGTAATTTCTTCAGGGCATAGTAAAAGAAAACAATGGAAGAGGTAGACAGAAAAGGTGGGAAGACAATATTAGGGAGTGGGAGGGTGGACTTTGCTAGCACAACTAGTGCAGCTCAAGACGGGACTAGATGGAAAAGGATCGTTGCAACATCATCTAAGGTGCTCCTGCAACCTTGAAAGGTGATAGTCTAGACACTAGACTGGACTAGAGTAACGCAAAGAAAACGTAAAAGGCAGCTTGGACTTATCTCTTTTTTGTGATACGCTATGGTCAAACATTGTTTTTATTTCAAAAAGCCCATGATAAACAAATCAAATACGGGTTAATTTATGTTCATTCAAATTATTTGACAGTGTAACATACCATCAAAATCGTAAATTTATTGCATTTTAAAGAAGATAAATAAGATAAGAAACATTAGATAGTAATAGAACAGGTTCAATTTTTCCCCAAGTATTTCTTGACAAGTGGTTGATTAGTATGCAATTTACGACCTGCACCTGCATAGCTCGTGGTAACAGGGAATTTCTCTCAATGGAGGTTATGAATACGGTAGTTTTTATATTCTGACATTCACACAAACACTTTGTTTCTAGTCAGCCATAATTATAATATTTAAAGCATTTAGCCTTTTTGATGAATAATGATGCACCCACAAAGTTTGATGCTAAACATTTGACAGTGTGACATGAATATTGAATCAAACATTTCATACGAACAACCATAAATAAAAAAAAAACGATCAAAGAAGCAACAAAGTGTAACATGAATCTAATCAAACATTTTCTTCTTGACAAGGACTATAAATCAAGAATATTTGATCAAAGAAATTTCTTAGTGTAACATGGTCTCAAATTATTGGAACTTGCAACATTTCCTGTGTTTCACAAAAGTCGTAATACAAGAAAAAGGACGTTATCGCTCATATTCGCCCGCGCATCTGTTCCGTTTGTTGCAGAGTCTTCAGTGTTTGCAACACCACTCTTTTAATATCTGGGCTACCAAGTTCCACCGTTTGTACAAACCATGCTGTTCAATTTCTGATGGCCTTGTTCAAATAAATATTTTCGGAAAGACATGTCGAATACAAAAAGCGCAACCCATCCTTGTACCAACCAACGTCATTGATAACACAAATAACGCACTTATGCGATAAGCGAACATTCAGATAACATTATTTAAAACAAACGAGATGAGTATTTAATATATATGAAGTAATTCAACATCGACAATTTGAGCAAAAAGTACAAACATACCGTTATATTATCCTAATGAAGCTGATATCGGATCCTAGTTGTTTTTTTCAAAACTAACAAAGTCGTTAGTATTTGTGACGTTAAACACTTATTACGGAATGTACCGAATATCTGATAGTTTTACAGAAGAAAAAAAGTGGATAGCATTTGCAGTGTAAATATATGCCACTATTTTCTCATGAAAAAATCTATTGTGTATTCAAATCCAAAAGTCTTGGAAGTTCCTTCAAGAGCAGATAAACCAATTTAGTGGATCTTGAGGAACGTATACTGCCCAGTTTGCGAAAACAAAGAAGTTGATTCGAATCCAGTCTTCTCCACATGTCCGTTCACCTGTTTATCTCGAATAAAATGGGTGTAGCTACTTGTGATAAAACCCCGCCAAACAGGTACATGGCGTTAAGAATAAGTCGCTTCAGCGTTGGATTTACGTTGTCAGATTTTTATTTTATTTTTAACGTTAAGTTTTGAAAGCCTTCTTGATGTGGGGACTGTAGCTTATCACCTTATTTATACAACCTGAGGTACGGTTTTCTTTCGATGAACAGTTTTTCACTTTATTATTAAGTGTTCTCTGTTTCTTGCATATAAAATAAGTTATATTGCAATTCCTTCCATGCACAAAGAAAACATATTCACTAAGAAAATGCACATTCAAAACATCACAGTTATCAAATATGTCGAAATCACTTCGAAAATTATCTGTTATCCGTTGACTAAGAAACCTCCATGGCTTGTGTCGAACGTCTACATATCCGTATGAAAACACGTAGTCATGTTTGACATTATTTAATATCATTCAAAAAGCACGATTCCCATGAATTAATTACAAAATTGGTGAAAGCTTTTATGAAGGAGCACAAGGCGTATACACCACGGTAAAATCAGAGTATGCCAATTTACGTTCAAAACATGATTCCGCAGTATTAGGAAATATCATTCGATAGCTGTTTCACATGTAATTTGCAAAACTGGTAAAACTTGGAACACCCTGCAGCAAAACCGTTTGCTATGAGTCAACTTCATGAATGGCTAAAGCATAGCATAATTGGAATGAACGAACAAAGTATGGTATTTAAAAAATTATTGAAAATTGGTCAGTTTGTGACGTCATCTCTCGCTAGAATAGCGAATCAAGAAGGATTCCGAAAGGACTTCTATTGCATATTCTGTGTAATGTAATGCCGCTTGCTTTTGTTGTAGTTTATTCATGTTGATTCTGAAATAAAGATAAATAACGTATACGAAGTGCGTGAAATAAGTAATGGGAGGGCCCATAACCACATAATTATAACTTCTGATAGAGGCTGCAGTTATCGAAAATAGGCTCTGAACCGACAAAATTGTTGATTGTAACTGCCGAGAAAAAAGTGTCGTTCATATCTTCCTTATAAGTATCAGAACGCTCTTTGATAAAAATGAAAAAAAGGCTGTTTGCATGTACAAACACTGACCTTCATGAAAAGTGGTTGACAATTTCAATTACATCAAAATGGCCATATAAACTGTATGTTTGGCTACTTTTGGGTTAAAACTTAATATTGGCTCAAAATATTGCTTTTGTTCTTCCTGTGATATGAAAAGCATATGCACATTCTATAACCAATATCAATACTAAACAGACATTTTTTTTTCACCCGCAGGCATCTCATTAGACTTATTCTTTAAGCCACAGTCTCACTGTCACGTATTGAGAGCTAGATTTTACTACGGTTTGAAACGTGGTAAAACGGCAGTATACGCTGTAAAACGTAGTAAATACGTTTTTAGATAGAGCTAAATACGTGGCCTAATTACTTTTGATTTAGAATCTTAACTCAAATATGGCATTTTGATATGCGTAGCGTATACGCAGTAAAGCGTACCAACACGTAGGAAAACGTGGTCAAAACGTACTAAAACGTAGCCGAAACGCATTAAAAACAACAACGTAACAAGAATAACGTAGAGGTCATCTAAGTCTCAGTCTCACTGTCACGTATTAAGGACTAGGTTTTTTTACGTATTTAAAACGTACCAAAACGGGAATATGCATATTAAAACTTAGTGAATACGTATTATATACGTATATAAACAGCTACATACGTGGCCTAGCTACGTTTGATTAGAAAAATCAGCTGAAACGTAGCATTTCGAAATACTTACTGTACAAGCGTAGACTAAACGTACTAGAACGTAGATGAAACGCTTTGAATACGTAGCCATACGAGAAGGTCTTCTACGTACTAGTACGCATTATATACGCTTTACCATGTCTTAGTACGTGTTGTGACGTTTAATTCTGCGTTTTATTACGATTTGGTATGTTTTGCGATACTTCTGAAACGTCACTTTTACTAGGTAGTTATCCCGATCACTACCTAGTAGTCCCTAGTAAAACGTACGGAATCGTAGTAGGTAAGTAAACTGTTCTCATCCATTCTGAAAGCGTGGTACTTAGCCGTTTGATTACCAGGTAATACGAAGTAAATCGTAGTACGTACTAAACATGTAGTAACACCTAGATACCTACAAAACGGGGTATATTTCTTTGCCAAACGTAGGGAGGGAAACGTAGTACAACCTAGCCCTCAAAAACGTGACAGTGAGACTGGGCCTTAATGGCCTTACTTATTTCCTATTCGCACTTGGGAACAAAAACTACACTCAACGACTGCACAATTGGTTCAGAATCTCCCCTGTTTGTATTTCCAGTATGCTTATCTACAATTTACTTCGTATTACCCAGTTATCAAACGACTAAGTGTCACGCTTTAAGAAGGGATGAGAATAGTAATCTTACCTACTACGATTCCGTACGTTTTACTAGGGACTACTAGGGTGTTTCCGGGATACCTACCTAGTCAAACTGGCGGTTGACAAAGTATCGCAAAACATAACAAATCGTAATAAAGCGTTTCAAAACATACTAAGACGTGGGAAAGTGTATATAATGCGTAGTAGTACGTGCAGGACCTCCACGTATGACTACGTATTTAAAATGTTTCATCTACGTTCTAGTACGCTTGGACTATACTTCAATGCGTTTTTACTACGCATACAGTAAGTATTTCGAAATGCTACGTTTAACCTGAATTTTCAATTAAAATGTAGCTAAGCCACGTATGTAGTTGTAAATATCCGTATAGAATACGTATTCACTATATTTAAATACGCAAATTCCCATTTAGGTACGTTTTAAATACGTAGAAAACCCTAGTTTTCAATACGTGACAGTAGGACTGAGGCTTAGAGGACCTCTAGGTTATTCTTGTAACGTTTTTATACGTATTTTATGCGTTTCAGCTTCATTTTAGTAAGTTTTAACCATGATTTACTACGTGTTGCTGCGTTTTACTAGGTATACGTTGCGTATATCAATATGCCATGTTTGAGTTAGAATTTCTAAATTAAACCTAACTATGCCACGTATTAAGCTATATCTATGTACGCATTCACTACGTTTTACAACATATACTACCGTTTAGCGACGTTTTGAAAACGTAATTAAGCCCAGTCCTCGTTACGTGACAGTGAGACTGTGGCTTTAAGGATTTCATTACATATTTATAGTATTCCGTTCAAACTGAACAGAAGCGTGGTGCTGCGCCTAAATAATTTGCTCATTTCTACATGGATCTTTGAATTTTGGTATGACTGCGACGTCATTATGTCTAGTTTATCCAGTCATTATATAAATTTCCTGGCCCAGGTGTTCAATAAAGTCTTGGTCAACGATTTATTCAGTCTGTTACTACACATTAAATTTAAGCAACGTGCTAATATTTTTGCCAAAATGATAGCAGTGTTTTTGCGTACAAAAAAAATAAATAAAACAATTAATGGCTGGTTAACTAAGGATGTCCTTAGTGTAGAACAACTGAGCCCAGATATTCAAAACATTACCAATATGTTCTTGAGTCTGTTTGAGCAATGGGTTGGTGGGACCATGTTCATCTGACGGTGTTGTAAGAGTTATTATCACACCACCAGGAACTTTAAGTTACTTCTAGTAAGTACAGTCATGATATAAATTTCAGATAGATGTACATTAAACATTACCAATATGTTCTTGAGTCTGTTTGAGCAATGGGTTGGTGGGACCTTGTTCATCTGACGGTGTTGTAAGAGTTATTGTGACACCGCCAGGAACTTTAAGCTTGGACTTCTCGTCATCTGAAACAAATGATTGTTGAATTAAAAACTAATGTGTCATGTACCAAGAGTCACAGAAGAATCTACTTAAAGGTATCCATCACTGCCCGCCCCCCTACCCCCCCCCACACCAAATCACTATTCATTTGCATAGTATTTTGAGTCTTCTCTTGTCACAGAAGAATCCATTTAAAGGTATCCATCACTGCCCCCTACCCCCCCCCCCACACACACCAAATCACTGTTCATTTGCATAGTATTTTGAGTCTTCTCTTGTCGTAGAAGAATCCACTTAAAGGTATCCATCACTGCCCCCCTACCCCCACCCCCCCCCCACACACACACACCAAATCACTGTTCATTTGCATAGTATTTTGAGTCTTCTCTTGTCATAGAAGAATCCACTTAAAGGTATCCATCACTGCCCCCCCTACCCCCCCCCCCCCCCCACACACACACACCAAATCACTGTTCGTTTGCATAGTATTTTGAGTCTTCTCTTTTTTCATCTGTTACTGTCGCTATTCTGTCTTGCATAAGTTTGTGTGAGCTCGGAGTGAGGGTGTCCGGGCATACGTTTACCGAGATACGCCTATTTACAAGCGTTTCGAACTTTTCGGGTTAAGCGACATTAAGGGAGAAACGGAAAGCTGGTATAGGTAAATGTTTATTCAAAAGACGGCTTTACACTTGCTATAGACAGGCGCTTCCGATACAAGTCATATTTTACTGTATATTCCATAAGCACATTACTAATACACCCACATCTAAGGAGCAGCCAAGGCAGCTCACTAAGTTAAACGCTGTCCTTCTAAGCTAGCGGTCCCGGCCAGGATAGACTTAAATCCCACTCAAAGGGCCATACCAACGCGATCCCATCCATTCATCACATATGGCATACTATGTGATGCACTTTTTCTGTCACCCGACTGTGTTTGATATTTTGTATAACAATCTGCTTCCCAAGTCGTGTTGCAGTATGAATTGACGCTATGGATTTATAATAAAATTAAATCGAGTCGGTTGAGTCGGCATCGCTTCTAGACTGCTCTTATGTTTTGTTTACTGACTGTCCAATTCTTCCAACAATTTCCTACGTAGCTAATTAAAACGACTGAAATACAATAGAAATCCATGTCAGACGCCATTCATCCCACATGTGACAGACGTATTCTTAACAAAGAAACATAGATTCATACCTTTGAGTTTATTATAAGTTTGATGTGACCCTCTCCGGCTGACAGATGGGCTACAATCCCTGCTTGCATTTCTGCTAGGATTTCTACTGCCACTTCTACTATGCTGTTGACTGCCGCTTCGACTTGGATTCTTACTACCTCGTCCCCCTACGGTTAGCTGATTCTGGTACATAGGTTCTTCTAGTCTGTTCACTGGTAAACAAATGAAACAAGAAGATACAAAAGGGCCCCTGACAGTTGTAATGTAAATACGGCTACGGCACTGAGGCAAAGATAAGCTTTCTACATTCGTACTGCAAAATTTCTCTTGTAGTTTGTTGCAGTTAACTGCCCTTGATTGGCATCAACTTTTAGAAATTTTAAACGACGGTGTTATTCTTCATGGAAAACTGTGAAACTTGAAACTAGTGTGGTAGTTACCTCCCCTGAGCCTACGCTATGAATGTAAGTAAGTAAGGTAAGTAAGTAGACTTTATTTAGTGAGGGTGGCTCAGTTGAATGTGGTTCAATCCTGTAGGTCATATATGATAAGACTAACTTGAAACTTTCAATAAGTAGTGGCTGAGTAGTTTACCAAAAAATATTAATCTTAACAGAGTTTTTAAGGAAAAATACGAAAACATGAGACCGAAGCCGTCCGAGAGTAATATTGCGAACTCCAGCAAACAAGTGTTGTATCTTCAAAGGTTTACTTAAGTGTCTGCACAGCTTAGAACCAATTCTGCACCGTTTCTCGGCCTTGTTCAAGCGTCTCGTTGATGATCCAAGGCAGGTTGTGCAGCTGATGTTTTACCATGTGGCGGTCGTTAAACGTCTCCCGTACACCATCACAGTGCATATTATACTTTCTAGTCCTTAGGGATCATCGAGTTCGTTTTAAGTTATTTTGTAAATAGAATTTTGCATAAGCCGGTGCTACGGGGAGCGGCCACTGTTGCACATTTCATGACTGGTCATGAACAGAATCAATTAAATGGAGTCTGTTTTTTCTTTCATGTTTTTTTTAATTTGTTCCTTGCTTCCAAAGGATCTGACTATTTAGAACGTTTTAAGTCATGGGGTATGCCGTGTTCATGTCAAGAACAGTTTGCTGACGCGTGCAGTTTGATTTTTATAAGGTAAATGCAGTTTTCTTGTTCATTGCCACACTGTTAAGAACATGCCCTTAACATAGGATGGATGTACGCAGATGGAAAGTGTTTTGCGTAATATTTTTATATATATTTTCCAACAGCTCATCTTACTAAACAGTGAATCTATTATTGTCCCATTGGTGGAACTTTTGTATAACTGATGAACATCTCGAGATAATGTTGTTAATCAAATTATTTATTGCTAAAGTAGGGTGAGCGAATGGACTCGGGTTGAACGTTCCACCAACAACGTCATAAAGAGACGGAACCTCGGTTTAAAGTCTCATCCGAAAGACCGTAGAAGCTGGGGATCGATCCTGCAACTCCTGCATTGGTAGTCCAGTGTGTTATCCACTACCGCCGCTTAACGTTAAGATTGTAGTTCTTAAAGAAGTGCTACAGTGTATGGGTTGAGGTCAATCTTGATAAACAAAGTTCCATCAAGATAGTGTCTGGAGTCGGCAATGAGCAGGCTCAAGTTCATTCTTTGGTTATTGTACGTTTTTACTATCGCTTGCCCCGGAACACTTCCATGATGTTACACACATAGAAATACGTTCAGAGAAGTGAGACCTATCAAGAGCAAGAAAAACACGAAAACAATAAAGAAAAAAAGAAAAGACTAAATTTGGCTAGCAGCGGTAAAAATGGAAATCGGGTCATGCCTCATAGCACCGGGTATTTGCAAAATAATAAATGCAATTAGTGATACAAAACGAACAGAAAACGTATAACCTACACTATGATAAAGTAATGGAAAAAGGCTAAACAGCCGCCAGAAGAAACTGTCTCCCGTACACCATCATAGTGCAGATTATATTTCTGGTTCTTTGGGATCTTCGAGTTTGTTTTAGGCCATTCTGTAAATATAATTCTGCATAAGCCGGTGCTAGGGGGCGTGGCCAGTTTTGCACATGTCATGACTAAGCATTAGCAGACAGAGTCAGTTAGACCGTGTCTGCTATATTCATTTTTATTTCTTCGGTGTATTCCTTACATCCGAATGATCAAAGTATTTAGACTGTTTTTAGTCGGTAATGCCGTTGATCATGACAGAAACAGTTTGCTGACACGCGCAGACTGATTTATTTTTATTAAGATATTTTTTTATAAAAAGTTTTATGGGAGACACCATGACCTCGTTGATGCCTACAATGTGGCCGTTTCGTAACTAATTTCCGATTTGATGGCCTCAGCCGAAGCTTAGTTAAGCTTTCAAATACCGGTCTTTCTTTTTCACTGACTTTTCCTGCTAATACATAGATATGACGGGTGTATTATAATAGGCAGGCGATGCTTAGTACTCGCGAGCACCTGATCACACCTCAATTTCGGGGTCCATATCTGTGTATCCTAAATATTCCGGAATTGTCAATGTTAAAAGGACTTACGAGTTCAGAGTTATGATTTGGTACTTTGACCATTTTCATTTATCAGATTTTTATAAGTTTTCTTGGCCATTTGTACATTGTCAAAAGCATACCCTTATCAAAGAATGGATGTACGCAGTAGGAAATGTGTTTTGCATAACCTTTTGTTTAACTTTTTCCACAGCTTGCCTTACAATACAGTGAATCCATCATTGTCCCACTGGTGTAAGTTTTGAATAATTGATAGTCCATCTAGGGAAAATGGTGATAATGAAATTATGTTTTGCTGAAGTTAGGATTGTAGTGCTACGAAAAACAGTGCTATTAAAGTAAAAAGGTTGGGGTAAATCTCTATAGACGAAATTCTATCAAGGCAGTGGATTCGGCACTGAGTTAATCAAGGCCCATTTTGTAGGTTCCGTACGTTCTTACTACTATAGCAGTCCCCAGGCACACTTTCAGGATTCACACACAGTCATAGATGTATGTTCAGAGACGTAAGGTCTTTTGGGAGCATTGAATACTCCAAAGAAACGAAGATAGCAGAAAAAAAGTTTGACCAGTAATGTCAAATGCAACCCCTGCTTCACCCCAAAGCATCAGTCTAAGAACTCAGTTTGCAAAATGACCAGAATAAAATTAGTGATACTTATCAAACAGAAAATGTATAACCTGCACTATAAGAAGCTATTGGAAAAAGGTTTAACGGCCGCCACAAGACACTTAAAACAAGCTGCAGTGCTGATAAATGAGTTTTGAGAAGTGAGGTCCTATGAAAGCATGGAATACTGTTTCAATGCTCTGTTTCTAACAGGAACGAGATAATGAGACAGTCCACGAATCACATCAAAATGCTTTTTATTGTATATGGTCGTTAGGTAACTACGTTCATTTTATGCTTGTCTTGGCCAGTCTAGTAAGTCAGTGTTTACGGGTCGCTTTGCTGGTAGTCTACTTGAATAAGTTTCGACGTTTCCTGATTTTATATATTTCTATTTGTCTGCTCTTGTTAGTAAGGAAACCGAGCTACGATATTTGATTGTGATAGTCTATGGACAGAGTTTTGACAATAATCCTTGCAATTATCATGAAGCTATTTCACCTTCAAACTGATCTTGGAAATTTTGTACTCATGACAGTTACATTTAATCACTTAATTGTTATACAACATGGTATCAACTTCGATTCCTTATTACGAGGATGTTTCATCGTTTGATGCCGATTTCACTGTAGGCAAAATTCGGTGCAAAAATAATGACACATAACCATGAAATGCCATATAGTACTCATTGCAGCAACTGAAAACGCAAGCGAGAGATATGGATAACTACTGCATTTCATTGTATCAACCTCGTTCTTCTAATACGACGTCGTTTCAGTGTTCATTTTAGATTTCATAGTAAGAACAAGTCAGTGCAAAAATAATGACACATAACCAATAAAAGGCCACGTGCTAGTACATGACTTCAGCTAGGTGAAAACACAAGCGATAGTTATGAATAATTAAAATTCTCAACGAGTAATAATTTCTAATTACATAAATGTTGTCTGTGGAACGGCGTATCGATCATTACACAGCATTTGTATCACGCCTGGGAAATTACATATAGAGAAATATGGTTTTCCATTTTACTGATGTGCATGAAAGCATAAACATTAGTAATTTCCGTGATAAGAGATACGATTTCCATGGGCTCAAACGCCTATGCAGACCATACACAGGTTTGGGACTGGCAGGAGAATTGATTGCATTTCTCAGGTTTATCCGTTATGTGTGTGTTTCCTGTGATGATTCTTTGATGGGGTATGAAACCTTCATGCAGAGAAAAGAGGTTACTAAATGTTTCGAACCACCGCAGAAGCAGAGGGCGAGATTTGGTTCCATTACTGCATGTTTACACCACCCCGCGCCACCCCTACCACCCTACACCCCATTAATTTTTTGCTGACCGTTCACAGGCGGTACCTTCGTCTCTGTGTTATACGTTGTATGTCCGCATGTATATTGTCTCTTAAGCTTCCAATTCTGCTTTTTGTTTTGTTCTGTAATTTGAATTACAAAATCGGTAAAAATTAATGTTGCTGCTTTTTAATTAGTCTAGCTGAATGACCACTTGTTTAGGAAAAGATTTGCCTGCGTGTCTTTCTTATTGTTTTTTTTGTTGTCGTCAAATTTTGTGTGTATATTTTTTTCCGTTTTTTAAGAGCAGGAATGGGATTTGATTGTATCAATTCCTGAGCATTGCCTTTCTTTTTACTTTTTATATTTTCGCACTGAAAACATGATAATTGTGCATTCAAAATGCACCATTTATGCACTGTAAAGCTAAAATCAGTTGCCATAGTGATTTTGCAATTGCTTCAAATTATCCATGGGTGAGAATGCCAGATTATCAAATAACTGCACTGTCTCTCTTATCTTATTAGAAACAAACCAAATTTATCTTATTTTGCAAGCGACCCAATGTAGCTTATACTTCCATTAACATCAGAAAAATGGACTTCATTCCTTCAGTGTTTATAAGATGTTGGTATGCAGGTGCGTGTGCCGCAATGACAAGATAATGGTGCTCTTGATACAAGTGAACAAGAATGTGCCTATTACGCCTGGCTGAAGTTATATACGTACGTTCCTTGCCAAAAGATCGTCGTACCCACATCAGCTTTATACCATCATGTATTTCTGGTCTTCTTTGGCAGCAACAGCAGTATAAAGACATACATATAGTCACGGACAGTACAAACCCGACAGCAATACTGATCCCTGTTCTAAAGAAAATACGAATTTGTTACTAGAGCATCACAGTTTTAAGACACATAGATGGTCATGATCTGTCACTGTGATAGTACACATCCGACGGCCATAGTGATCACTGACCTAAAGATATACAAAGTGTTACTGTAGCATCATAGTATAAACCCACATAGTGATCAATGACCTAAAGAAATACAAAGTGTTACTATAGCATCATAGTATAAAGACATATATGGGAAGTCACGTAAAGTTCAAATCCGGCGGCTTTACCGATTTCGTATCTTAAGCAACAACAGTATAAGGGTATTCTGACGGTACCAAGAACAACAGTTTCAAGACAAAGAGAGAGACAAACCACGTCGTCCTATAAAATAATGTTCTAAAGGGAATACAAATTTGTTACCACGGAAACATGACACGTATCACGTACTGTACAATGACAGCTGCAATATGACTCCTGATCTAAAACATACAAGCTTGCTACCCTAGCAAAATACTGAAATGAAATATAAATGGTCACTGTACATGCTGCTCACTGTTCTAAATATATACAAACTTATGACAAGACTATATAAGACTGTAAAAAGACATACAGACAGTCATGGGTAGTGTACCTCCAACGGCTATACGGATGGTACAAAATCCACCACCGTCACGGATATATTGATCCCTTTTCTGAAGAAACAACTATGGTATAATCGCAGAATAGTCAGATAGTCAGAGACAGTACAAACCGATCTCTGTTTTAATCAACAACAGGGTAAAATGTCATATAAATGGGCACAGACAGTACAAATTCTACTGCTATACCGATTTGCCTTCTAAAGAGATACTTTATTGACAAACCATTGTAAATTCTTCCATGTGTCTGTGTTTCTAGTAATAAAATTATGTCTCGCGAGAAGTGACAACTTTACGCTCTACAGGTAACCATCGGACAGATATGATGATGAAAGTTTTACCATTTTTTTTTCTATCCGAACCGCAATGAATCTTCATTTAAAGGCTATCGAAGTTGAATTTGAGAACTTAAGACTTGGTTTGTTTGTTTTATCGTTACTCATCTCTAACCTAGGAAAGCGGCGGTTACAGAACATTAAATCAGTAGTCTTGTCAGCCCCTGGCCACAGGTCCTTATGATTGTACCGATTGTATAATAAATGTCTACAGCATATAAAATTACTTAAATTTATAACTGTTTGCCTTTAGTTACTCTACCATGACAGGATACGCTGCGACCTTAAGTTAGAACTGCCCCGTGGTACCTCTAACGAGAATTGTTATACATGATGCTTTTGTGACTATTTACTCTCCATGACAACTTAATCTACGTATTTTTGTTAGTGCCGCCACGCCGGGGTGGGTCCAATGAGGGTCATAATAAATGTTTGTATTGAAAAAGAAATATGAAAAAAAGGATTATCAGTAAAATCATGTGCATGAGAAATAAATATGTTCTTGATTGATTCCACTGAACATTTTAAAGGTCACTCATTGATCTATTTAGATAAATTTAATCAAATTGCCAGAAACTCCGCTTATTGTCAGATTGAATTCAACAACTTTCAATAATAATATCCATGTTTTTGTCAATCTTTGAAAAGACGGATGTGGTAAATACATTATTTCTTTACAAGCACGCTGAATTCTCAGAGAAAGATTGATTTAATTTCTCTTCAATTTTGTTAAGGTACTAATTCCAACTAAATGCAATAACATGCGCAGATACCATACATAAAAGCGACAGATAACACATCTGATTCCAATTATTCTCGTGCCCATCGGGCATTAATTAGACATAAAACCTGCTTTGCTCAGATTTAGAACTCAGTAAATTGAGACTCTAGAGAATCTGACATTTAGCTAGCAGCCTTACGTTCTCGCTTGAAGATGTAAATTGTCATTGCAGGTGAGAATGCAGCGCGCAATATTATGTAGAAGAAAATACACATGGGGTATTTACAAGTCAATCCAAAGACGCTATTTTAAAGCATGCAACTTTTTTCAAACTTAACTATGATCATGGATGGCAAATCTGTTTGTCTATCAAATGCAACTGTTCCTTCACTATGGCGTAAAATGTCGTTATCTGCCTGCAAACTTTAGAAGCAGGAAAGGGTATGAGTACACATTATTTTTTTCCACGCTTTTTTAAAGTTGGACTTCATGTCGCCTTCTGTTTTCTTCCCTTGAAATGTTATGCGACAAATATGACAAATTATATTAGAATCAAAAATGAGCCGCGACATGAAAAAAACAACACAGTGAAATGTGCGCTAAGCGAAGACTCAGCTCAGCCTGGGTATCAGCCTAGTCTGATCACAGTCTTCGTCGTCCGCATGACGCCAGTTTAGACCCTTTTTAAGCGCACAACGAAGGCTCTAATCAGACTTGGCGGCTGCCCATCCTGATCAGAGTCTTACCCGGGTGCATATGCACATTTGTTGGTTTCGTCATGTCTCGGCTCATTATTCATTTTTATGGATGACTCACACAATATCAATGTCCTGTATCAAAGGTATATCATCATCGTCTCCATCACCGTCCCTCTCTTTCAATGTACAACAATGCTGATTGAACAGATCACCACAGCAGTAAGTCTTATCATCCTTCAGGTCAGACATGGGACATATGAAGCTTTTTAATAAAGTCCCGTTCTTGTCCTTGGTGACGTTTGAAAAACATATTGTAGGTTCTGCAGTAGAAGACGTAATATTATATTATATGAGTTTGGTTTAGTAAACAGAGATTAGTCAGGGCGTATAGACTTCACTCAGCTAGCACTCAGAAAACACAAAGTAGTTGGGAGCGTATGTATAGACCAGCCTGGTAATTAGCTCGCTATATAAGTCGTGCTGCCTCAAAATATCGACAACACCTAATTTGAGCCGCGACACGACTAAACCAACAATGTGGTTGTGCGCCCAGCACAAACTCAGATCAGCCTGGGCATTCGCCCAGTCTGATCAGAGTCTTCGCTGTCCGCATGGCGATAGATTAGCCCTTTAGCTAACCTCTGAGCACTTAACGAAGAGTCTGGTCAAACTGGGCAGATGCCCAGGCAGATCTGAGTGTGGACTGGGCGCACAACCATATTGTTGGTTTTGTCGTGTCGCGGCTCATTTGTCAATGCTTTCACTCACTCAGTACAACCAGTCGTTGTCCGTCGACGACTGAAAACCGAAACATAC
This sequence comes from Ctena decussata, assembly GCA_963989385.1. Classification (NCBI taxonomy): domain Eukaryota; kingdom Metazoa; phylum Mollusca; class Bivalvia; order Lucinida; family Lucinidae; genus Ctena; species Ctena decussata. The sequence continues at coordinate 461,093 of OZ022514.1, forward strand.
ACTAAGAATGTGTTTATTAAGGTATAATAACCTTTAAGCCCACAACTACAGAACCCCCTTCACTCAAAGTAACCCATACCCTTATTTTCCTTCAACCTTATTTTGATCTTCCAACTGCAACACTGCTTTAAGGCTCAACGCACTGTAGCAACTAATATCTAACAACGCAAATTTGAATAATGGACCAGGTATCCAGAATGCTTGAAAAAATTAAATTCTAAGGTATTTTTGCCTCAATTTATAAAAAAAAGTGGATAGTATATCTAGATCGGGGTATGCGTTTTTTTGTCAGACCCAAATTCACGTTGACGATGACGACAAAATCTAATTTAAAAAATGTTGCCGACATGCATTTGAAGTGGAGTTTAGAATACTGACTCATAACAGACAACTGAAAACAATAATTAATAGCGTTCCGTAATCACCCCTCAGTGTATCATTTTTGTTATGAATAAATAAATTATTTAATGACTTCTTGTTATTTCATCGATTCTTATGCTGTATCTCTAAGCAGTTCATGCCAATTATATGCGATAAGTTTTGTGTTTGGTTTATGTCTAAACACAATGGAATCATGCTCAAATATGAAAAAGTAAGGTGGAAAATTCTCAGGAACAGGCACCATTTAATTCCAGATCCAACCCAAGACACCGTGTGGGAAAGGGACAGCACAAAATGTAAACAACATGCCTGACTGAGCACTTACTTCTACTTGGATCTTTTAGGTACAAATCACGTTGCATATATTGTTCTGAACCATACCATGAACCATCCAGTAATTCTTTCAACCAGGGTGGCGCGGTCGTCGGCTGTGGTGGGACCACATTATTCTGTGAGGCAGTTGTTTGGTTGCTATGGTTATCGTTGTCGATGGATCTTTTGTTATCATGGAACACTGAATGTGCAAGACAATCTGTAATAGAAGAATGTTATCATGACTGCGATCGTTTTACTTTACTTTGCTTTAAACGTGGCCGGAGCAGACCCATTCATTCCAGTATTGCACATTGATATTACCGAGCATTGGAATAACAGTAAAATCCCTCCGTATCAGGTTAAGCCATCGTTAATGTGGAAACTGAGGTCGCTAAATTTGTAATAAAGACTATAAGATAAGGACCAAATAATCATCAGCTGCACAATGATGAAGTACGAGGTGAGGTATTATGGCTTCCTTACAGCTCTCAACATCAGCCACCGAACATTAATAAGTTCCAAAATTTTATATAGTTTTGAAGCACTGTATACAGGGTACGCTTCCTTGTGTACAAAGAATATTTGTGAATCTGAAAAAAAATGTTTGAAAAGTAAGATCATTTGGAAGCAGAGACAATACCAAACAAATGAAACTAGTGGACTCGGCTTAGTGAAGTATGTAAACGTTCATGAAAACAAAAAGTAAAAACCGCCATGCACATTCGCACCGACTTAAGCAGTACTATATTAACATAAATAAATATATAAACAAACTTAAATAAAATGAGTAAACCATAATTAACTAGTTTAAGCCCAAATCATTGTTCATTAACAATGCTCATACGGCAAGCACAACACTCGTTGATCAACACGTTCTGAAAGGTGCGGGGGTGTGAAGAGTGCAGGAAACATACAAAAACAACAACAACAACAACAACAACAAAAAAAAACAAAACAACAGAAACAAAAACACGACTTTAAATGTATGACCATGTCTCTATTGCATGTCAGCGTCGGGTATCAAGTCCAGCCAGCAGCAATGACTAGTAAAAAGATACCGCTTTGTTATCGCAGTCCCAGGTTTCCTTCGGTTAAAGACGCTTGGTTATGGTGCAAGAAGTCACCGAAAGGTCGTGAGATCGAGCCGGCTTTCGCCATCCGACGACTGAAAACTTTCTCTGTCAACCCAGCAGTAAATGGGTACCTGCTTCGAATCAGGGAAGGATAAGGCAGTGAAAGGAGAAAGATGGGCTCTGTGTTCCATTGCTGTGCCCAAGACACAGTGGGCCTCTAACCCCCACTGCCCCTACGGCTAATATGCTATGGAAAACATTTCCTTTACCTTTTATGTACATAAACGGCATTATGCTTCGTATATTCAGCAACGGTCAAAGTTGATGAATCAATCTTCTGTGAAACAAAATTGGTTATAAGTTACAAGAGATAAATAATGGCACTGACTTAACGTACCGTTATTGCTCCACAAGCAAAGTAATGCAATTGTAAACGTGTGATACCTTAGTCTATAACAGTAAAAACATAATGCTCTCAATCCATTTTCGGCGTGTCAGAATAGCCTGTAAACCCTAATCAGAGTGCCTATTTTGGAGCAGGATTAGTTAAGCCTACCGTTCGTTCACTTCTGTCACTATAATTGGGATCATTGCGGTAGGTTAAAGAGCCTGATAATCGTATTGATTCAATGTAAATCTGTAACTCACCATCAGTTATATACCGTCTGTTTATTGCCAAAATGTCAGCCTGGATTAGTCTTAGAAAGGAATTCATCAGATAAGAAAATGGATCGCTACTGCTCACCAAAAGATGAAGACGTTATACTAAGAAGTAAGGAGGAAAACCTATTATCTGGACTATCCAATCCTAATAGGAAGATTTTCATCCTAAAGATTTGTGATTTATGTTCAAGATCACAATTAAAACACAGTGATTGACATAAAAAAGCTCAAGACACAAATAGTTCTCTTTACAATATCCGAAACCACGCCTACTACAAACAGGAACACATCCCTCCATTAACTCTAAGTTAAAGTCACGGACTTACTGAGGGACGTTGAACACGTGCGATTTTGTTTGTGGGACTATGTTACGTGCTAAGTTATCGTTGCATTGACAAGCTAAACACTATCTGGTGACTTTTGAGTGACAGTCTGGTTTTGGCTCGGAAATGTGAGATTCAAACCATTCAGAAGGCCGTGACCGCTGAGTCTGTTTATTAATTCAACAACGTTTATCCTAATGACGGGGCGAACATGTGTTTTTTTAGCATGTACCGAGTGCCCCGTTTTGCTTTTTATCACAAAACACGAAGATAGTGCACCTTTAAATGTATAATAAAATCATACGGTATGATACTTAGACCAATTTCATAAAGTTGTTTAGATGAAAGTGGTCAAAGTACACACACCATAAGTCTGAACGAACTCGTAAGTCATATAAACATTGGCAATTCCGGAATAGTTTAGATACAAAGACATTGACCATAAATAGAGGTGTGATCTGGTGCTCGCGAGTAGTGAGCATCACCTTCCTATTATAATATACACTCCATAGCTGCGTACCTGTGAAATAAGTCAGTGAAAATGAAAGTCTGGTACTTGAAAGACTTACTAGGCCTAAACTGAGGCTAATCATTAACAAAATCCACAATGCTAGATGTGGGCTTTTCAGATCTATGCCTATTGCTGTCTTCCACTTAAATAGAAACTTGCATGTAACATTGCAACAGAATCTGAAACCAATGTACAAGAATGTTCATGTAGATGTAATAATTCCTAATGCAAACAGTGTAAAATAACTTAAACATAGATGTACTAATTCCCGAAACTGTACAATAATGAAGGAGATATCAGTTTGAAACTTGTAGTCAAATTTGAAATACTGGAAAATCAAAATAAGTCGACTTTAACAGAAAGGTGTTCTTGATATATACTACCCAAAAGAAGAGTTCCATCACCAAATTGGTGAAACAATGCTTATTTTGAGAAGTATATTTGAATCATTGTTCTTACAAAGAATAGAACTGTTATAAAAGGACACCCAGCGGAAAAATAGTTTAACTGAAATTCTATATTATTATTACAGCTTATTTTGCAATTATGGCATACATTTTGCTAATAAATACTAGATACAAGAAAAGGAAATAATTTTGCACAAAATTTAATACGAAACAAAATGTATATACACAAGCATGAAACCCCAAGACATACATCAAATTAAAGTGTGTTTTCAGATGAAGGAAACTTGTACTACCGCACGACACTGTTTATCTGCTGGTTATATCATGTGGAGACGACAATACCTTATTTAACTCTCTCAACCCTTTATGCCTGATACTGACACTTCCATGATTGGATCTAGGCATTTGCATTACTTAGATGAAGCAATTACAAATAACAGGTATAGTCCAATCAATTAGATGCATCCCGGCTTTGTTGAGAAATACATTATATAAATAGAGGATCGTCAAAAATCAAAAGGCTGTGGTTAGTATTTTGTCTGCAAGCTCCAGATGTCAGTTAGAAATAGTTAACATATATATATATATATATATATTCTATTCTATTCTATCCCATAACCTTACAAGGTCGTTGGGGCACAACAGCTGACTTCAAAACAATCCCTTTCCACCTTGTCCTGTCTTCAGCTGCCCTAGTTGAGCTGGCAAAATCCATTCCAGTCCACTCCTTGATATTGTCTTCCCACCTCTTCTTCTGTCTACCTCTTTTTATTTTTCCTTTCACTGTGCCCTGAAGGATTGTTTGCTAAACAAGAAGACCTTGAGACGTGGCCAAACCACCTTAGTTTCCGTTTCTTGACCAGCGTCAGGAGTTCATCATATTCTCCAATGGCTGCTTGACTCTTCCTGCGAACCTCCTCATTGGTTATATGGTCCTTGTACGAAATGTTCAGTAACCTTCGGTAGCATCTCATCTCAAAGGCCTGCGTTCTTTTCTCTAACTCTGCTGTCAAGGTCCATGATTCACAGGCATACAGAAATATGGAAATGACAAGGGAGCGCATAAGTGTCACCTTTGATCCAAGAGATATGTTGTTATCTCTCCCAATTGGTTTCAGCTCTGCAAGAGCTGAAGTGGCTTGTGCTATCCTTGAGAGAACCTCCTGTTTCGAGCCATCATCTGAGACAACTGCTCCAAGGTATTTAAGCTGCTTACAGTACCCAGCTTCTGTCCCTTTACCTTGATCTCCCTCTGGATGCCATCTGCGCTGTTTGTCATCAGTTTGGTCTTCTCAGCACTGATCTCCATCTTATACCTTGTGCAGGTCTGGTCGAGACTTTCAACTAGAGCTTCTTGTTCCTGCTCTTCCTAGGCAAGAGCGTCTATGTCATCGGCAAACCGCAGGTTGGTAATATTTCTGCCGCCTATGCTAACCTTTCCGTCATGTTCTTCCAGAGCATCAGACATGATCCGTTCGAGAAAAATGTTGAAGAGGGTGGGTGACAGAAGACATCCTTGTCTTACTCCAACTGTTGTTCTGAACCATTCTCCTGTGCTGCCATTTATCAGGACTGCACTTGTAGCCTTGTCGTATAGCTGCTCAATGGTGCGAACTAGGTTTGGATTGATATTGTACTTCCTCATGGTGGCCCATAAGGCTGCATGCCATACCCTGTCAAAGGCTTTTTTGAAATCAATGAAGACATGGTACAGATTCTGCTGATGTTGAAGATACTTTTCACACAGGATTCTAAGGTTGAAGATCTGTTCTGTGGTGCTCCTTCCTGCTCGGAACCCAGCCTGTTCCTCAGCGATTATCTCTTCGGCTTGTGGCTTAAGCCTGTTCAAGATAACTTTCAGCATGACTTTGCTTGAATGACTGATGAGGCTGATGGTTCTATAGTTCTGGCAGAGCTGTAAGTTTCCCTTTTTAGGGAGAGTAATAATCAGCGACTGAGTCCATGGGGTAGGCCATTCTCCTGTACTCCAGATCCTGTTACAGATATCTGTTAAAACATCAATCATGGTCTCCCTTCCAGCTTGAACAAGTTCTGCTGGTATATTATCAACTCCAGCAGATTTTCCCTTCTTCAGTGCTGCTACTGCAATCTCAACTTCCTCACGAAGGATCGGTTGTTGATCTTCTTCTGGGGGCTGACTGCAGTCCAGAACCGTATTGTCACCATCAGTCTCATGGTTGTATAATTCTGAGCAATATTCTGTCCATCTGCTGAGAATCTCTTGTTCTTCTGTAAGGCATTTCCCAGACTTGTCTTGGATAGTTGTGGATAAGCCTGCCTATATATACTTAGCAAAAATAAAAACTTGACAGTCGCTATTTTTCATCCTATGGTAGTCGGGAAATAGTGAGACATAAAAATTATTTTAGTTTAAGAAAATATAATTATTCTGTCATATCATAATCACACAAATTTCAAGATTCCATAGATACAGCGAAATTGAGGCTATTGTAAACGTCACAAGGGTACTTTTCTGTTTTCTATGCTCAAAACCAAAAAATACCAAATTTAAAATCGTCGAAGTCTGCTTAAATGAAAAAAAATCTGTTGGCAATGCTTTGCCGTTATTAAATCCAATCTGTATGGACTCATAAGCTAAAATTATGCCGATGCACGGTCGACTAGGAGGCCGTAAGGACCAGACGAAAAACCTCAGTCCACGCCATTATGAAGTCAGAAATTCAGTTTCAATGAAATTCCCATTACACATTTGAGTCTTTATGGCAGTTTTAGAAATGGCTTTCAAATAAATTTAGTAATAAACACATTGAGTTTGCAAGACAAGTAAACTAATCACGAAGAAAATAACGATAAATGCGCATTGGTATAGAAGATACGGCATTTCATAAATCTCTCTATGTTTAATTCAAAGGGAGGTAATCTGAAAGTTTTGAAACTTTAAACGTTATTATCAGGTTGTGGTTACAATTACCATAAGCGTTTAAAGTGTTTTCTATGCATACTGGAACTACTGTTTATGGCGTACAAATGAACTGTCTTCTGCGCATGCGCAAATTAAAGTTCTTTTCTGAATTAATAAAATAGGAATAAGTTAGATAACTCCGGACAGGACAAACATTTACCAATAATTTTCATGATTTAAGTAATCAGATGTCTGTCTAACTCGAAAACATCCATATATACATTACAAATTTGCTAGGTTGGCCGGAATTGAGAAATAAAAACCGTCAAGTTTTTATTTTTGTTCAGTATATATATAGGCAGGCTTAAAAATCTGTTTTTCCACTGACGCGTAATTATTAGTACAGGAAAAGTTTAATGTCAATGTTTGTGTTTGAATTTGAAACAGCATTAAACAAAGCTGTACGTTTGTTGGTTGATATGATGCTTAACGTCCACGGTAAACAACTAAGGTCATGTCGGGACGGTCAATTAACCTAACCACACTATTCCTGGGCAGGCTTAGACCTCCTAAGCGGTTAACCAGTACTAAGTGCACATACTTTCGCCAGTAACTGACAACTGCCCTTCTTGAATCAGCGGAAGGAGAAACGAAAGTATGTGGCCAGACGGGATTCGAACCCAGGACCTCTGACTTACGAGTCAGGTGCCCTACCGATTGCGCTACCCGGCCGGCCCTAAAGCTGTACGTCATTCGAACTTTATGACATCTAAGTAAATCACCCATATATCATGAGGTCATTTCATTTAAGGAAGTCCTTATGCCCTGATCACAATAAAAACAAGTTGAAATCAGCACTGAAGCACTGATTGGACAAAGTGGCAAGCAGCAGAGATATAGTCAAATAGTATGCAATAATTTTAATGCGACAGAATCGCATTTTCATATTTAAGTTGCTAAGTGTCCCAAAAAGCCCAAAAGTATGAACATGGGCAGATCTAAGCAGGTAGCGGATCTTCCCCTTCAAGCACACGTTTACCGATGCATATTAATCTTGCGAGCACCGGTGTTCGTAACTGACCCGAGATTAGTCAACGTTTTGGTAAATAAATGTGAAAATAACCGGAAAGACACAACCAAAAGAAAGATATTGCATAAAACAAATCGTAAAATGTCGCAAAAACAAACAGCACAGTTAATGGCATATAAATCTGATGTATCAAAAAATATAAGCAACATCAGAACCGTCTTCAGATAGCAAGTGGTAATTAAAGTAGTTTGACTTACACGATTAAAGATTTGGTTCAAACAATGCAATATTCATAAAATCATTAATTTCTATGGATTTTTTTGTTGGTTTGTTTCTATCTCAAGCTTTGCACGCCGTGAATTTCGTTTCCAGGAAGTAAAAAAAAACAAACAAATAAAAAACAAAGAAAAAAACAAATTGAAAAAAATAAAAATAAAACTAAGTAAGAAATATTTTCTGATTTTCACCATTAATTGCAATACTTGTTACAGATGAGACAACATGAATGTGTTCATATTATTATACATGCTTTTCAATTTAATTTTACAAGCAAACTCAATATGATATATATTCATTTGGCGCTTAACCTTTGATTTTATTCAATTTCACTTTTATCTTTTACTGGTCACTCATCTTTTGTCTTTTCTGCGTAAGCAGGGGACATTTAAACCTTGTGATACACATCTTTTAGGTAAAGAAGGCACCAAAGGTTACGGTTTGAATGTTTAAATAATGGCTATCAATGTAACAAGTGAATATTTTCCCGACCAACGATTGAGTATAGTTAGAAATTAACATACTATGTAGGAATAAGAGGACTCCTAAAAATCATATTCTTTGATCACTTTTCTTAGCGTAAAAGTAAAAAGTATGCAAAGACCAGGAACTGAAACAATCAAAATCCAAATCCAGCCCTCAAACCATAGTTGGAAACAACTAAGATTACAAATAATCAAGATACAGAGAACATATGGTCAACCGAGTGAGCAGCTTGTTCCCAAAAGGTGGCCACTCAGCAACCCAAACCGAACCAAAAATAATAAGAACATACATAAGGTAAAACATCACAGAAACTCTGACACCAAAAACAGGCAACAGAGAACCACAACAGAACTACCGCCTTGGAACGGTCAGTAATGAATTGAATAGATATTAAAATGACAGATGTGGCTTGCATTATTTACATTCAAACGCAATAATTCAGGTATGCACACTGCAGGTATGTAAGCTCATATTTATGACATAAATGCGGAATATTTTTTTCTTTTGAACAATCAGCAGTCTTCGGCGTTTAGTATCTTATGCAAGCGCAAACATCTCTTACATACCCTGAAAAGGCTCAATGTGGTAGCATGTTCGAATGTTATAAATGCTTAATCTTAGAGCAGTTCTGTTACTTCTTTCTATCAGTCTGTCAAAGTACTTTTCTACATCTAAGACAGAAAACGTTACTGCAGCCCCTTTTGTACTTAAGAGCTATACTAGGACAACTAAAGACGAAGGTACATGATACTGCAATCTTCGTTTGTATATGCGTGGTATTCAAATTACGTAATTGCCAGCAAAACGCTAAAAGCCAGCAATAGTTTTTAGATAATATTCGCTCTCAGATGCGCGTATTGACATTCAAACACAAACACGATTGACCAAGGGGACCTACCACAGATAGGACACAGTGTGAGTCCCTTTACTGACCCGACGAAAACCCTTGCCTTATACTATTTATCATTGTGTAAATCTACTATTGTAGATAATGGAAGGTAGGAGAATTGGCCAGTTAAAACCCCCCCCCCCCCGAACACACACTTCAAGGAAATCATCATTAATGATGACTGAAAGCCATTTTGGCTAAGAATGTCCGATCCCGGACGAGCCCCTATCACACGATAATACTGCCGTAACAAACGGACCAAAGCATAGCTGAAAAAATTCTGACTTTTGTTGGGAATCGAGCCCGGAACTCATGGGTGAAAGTCCAATGCCTAACCGCTTAGCCAAAGAGTTAACTCCCTGACGCAGTTGTCAGAGATTGAATATATAACGAAGCTATGCGCAAATCTATCATTGTAGATAATGGAAGGTAGGAGAGTTGGCCCGTAACATTATCAGAGCTTCAACCTCTACGATTTTAATTTATTGAATAACCTTAATATCGGTTTTTGCGTTTTGATAATCGATTTTTTGTGAGAATGTATGACGCGAAATGATTCCCAGGTGATTAGTTTAAACAGAGGCAGCAGTGTTAGCTCATGAATATTTCATTGCTACCAAAGTGCGTCTCATTTCATTAGGAAGATAATGTCATTAAATGACAAGTCTCGCGTATATGTACAAACAACGGATCAGACATGCAACTAGCGTCGTCATTCCTGCCTGACTACATAAAAGTAAAAAGTATGCAAAGACCAGGAACTGAAACAATCAAAATCCAAATCCAGCCCTCAAACCATAGTTGGAAACAACTAAGATTACAAATAATCAAGATACAGAGAACATATGGCCTACCGAGTGAGCAGCTTGTTCCCAAAAGGTGGCCACTCAGCAACCCAAACCGAACCAAAAATAATAATAACATGCATAAGGTAAAACATCACAGAAACTCTGACACCAAAAACAGGCAACAAAGAACCACAAAAAAAGACATTATAAACATTTAAATAAAACAATAATACTCATATAAACATGAAGAGGAAAACAATAAAAATAATCGAAGAATTGCATTAATTGGACACAGCGTCATGGGCATCCAGAGGGAGATTAAGGTTAATGGACAAAAGCTTGGAACAGTTACAAGCTTCAAGTACCTTGGAGCAACTGTCTAAGATGAAGGCTCAAAACCGGAGGTTCTCTCAAGTATCACACAAGTCACTGCAGCTCTGACAAAGCTGAAGCCAATATGGAGAGATAGCAAAATATCTCTTGGATCAAAGGTGAAACTGTTGCGTTCCCTTGTCATATCAATTTTTTGCATGCCTGTGAGTCATGTACCTTGACAGCAAAATTAGATAAAAAGACCCAGGCCTTTGAGATGAGATGCTATCTAAGGTCACTGAACATTTCGTACAAGAACCATATAAGCAATGAGGAGGTTCACAGCAAGGTCTAATCAGTCATTGGAGAATATGACGAACTTCTGTCCTTGGTCAAGAAAGGGAAACTTAGGTAGCTTGGCCACGTCTGAAGATCTTCTTGTTTAGCAAAGACAATTCTGAAGGGCACAGTGAAAAAAAAGAGAAAGCGGTACATGTAGATAGAAGAAGATGCGGGAAGACAATATCGAGGAAAAGACAGGGATGGATTTTGCTAGCTCAACCAGTGCAGCTGAAGACAGGACTAGGTGGAAAGGGAGTTTTGTAGAGACAACTGTGGTTCCCCAACGACCTCACAAGGTTATGGGATAGACATTACTAAAGTTTCCATCAGGTTTCTACGAACTGCCTTTGAACCAGACCCAGTTTTGCGGGTACACTCAGCACAATTTTTTAGACCGGATATCATCAGGGATCAGCAGCTCACGGCATGGCAAAATGCAAATATGCTAAGTCTCGTATGGGTATGCTTACTAATGCTCCTTTTTCAATGTTTTCTGTGCTCTTATAGGGATTTTTTAAGATTATATGTATAATTTGTTTCACTGCAGCTAGTGTTGTGCTTGTGGTGATTGAGATATCCAAAAATTTCGATTGGTTTAGACCCATTGTCTTAATCATCGCTTCTTTATTATTATGACCCTTTATGAAACTTATAAGTATTGGAATCGACTGTCTGCTTAAAAATTAAAAAAGAACTGCATGTTTTTCTCTGCGTTCGTCACCAGATATTGCCAGGGTAACTGATGAAGCTTAAGTCACTGTAGTCGAAACTTCGAGGAATGGCCCATGGTCATTTTGAATGTTTTCTCTGCTCTTAATGGAATTTTTAAGATTTCTATTTGATTTCACTGTATTTGTTGTTCTGCCGTATGGCGGCCGTAAACAACTTATTTTTGTTCCTTGAGATAAGAGGATATGTTCGAGATATCCAAAATCTTTCAGATTATGATTAGTTAATAAAAAAATTCAGGTATTATAATTTCAAGAAAAAAAAACGACCCAAGCAATATTAATCCATCATGGCATGTTATAACCTAACGCATTTTTATCAAAATACACAAACAATCCAGTCTGTTTACGCTCGTTGTCACAAAGTATCAATAAAAAATCCAATATCTAGTTGATAAACGGATCACTCATTTATCTCACCGGACAAGTCATTGTAGGAGTAATAAACAATGGCAGAGGAAACAGAAGGCATTACTTATTCTGTTAATTGGATGTATTCAAACTAAACGAATTTCGCCCGTCAAAATCCAGACGAAGACATTTCGAATAGGCCATATTTGCATTGAAAGTGTCACAAAAGACCCAAAGAGACCAAAAAAAGACAAAATATCAATCATGGAAGGTCAAAACGGAAAATAACATCTTACGACAACATACAGAAAATGGAATTATTCTGAAAAGGTTTTCCCTTCTAACACCATCAGTCTTTTGCCGTAATATTTAACCAAACCTTCCCGACAAACGTCGGTAGTTATTTCTGATAATATCAGTTTTGTTTTTGTGTAATAATTGATAATGACTCCTCAAAGATAGCATTAAAGACTTCGTGTATTCCCTGTTTCCAAAGGCTCTTACTGTTTAGAACTTATCAGACTGTTCATTCTAAGGAATCGCTTTCGTAGTGGTAGACTTTTGTCATTTATTTTTCAATTTTATGTAGACTATTGAAATTCTAAATGTTTTTGGCGTTTGTTCTTATTCATTCTGATGCCTGTTTTGTGTATATAAACAACTGATAATTATCGCTGAAAATAATGTTGAAAGTGCTAAATGCGTGTTTGCTTTGTTACAGCTGAGTATGTTACCATCAACCTGAGAAAGACCTGTTCATATTTCTGTCTTAAAAATGACGTTTGTATTATTGCCACTATATTCGTTTGTTACCTAGATGGGATGTGGGGTTTGATTGCATTGCTTTTTAATAAGTTTTGAAGAGCAAGATCCTTTATTTGCAAGGACTAAACTAAATTAAAATCTGAAAGAGTTCCTTCAAGAGCAGAGAATACATTAAGAAGAAGGAATATGGGCAAAACTACGTAGTTTCTGCTAGTAAAGCCTCATCAGTGAACCTGAAAATATCTGGTGACTAAACCAGAGAAAAGCATTTTGATTTTTCTTAATTTTAATTGGGCAGTCGATTCAAAGACTGACAAGTATGAAAAAGGGTCCAGAAAATATAAAAGATGATGATCTAGAATAAGACTCTACAGTATTTACTTTGGATGATATTGTACCGCTTTGGGGGAACTGTGCTTTCGTCTCTTATATAACTTCTCTGAGTTCTCGTATAACACAGATTAGAGACATGACGTCATATGAAATATGAATATTATGAATAATAAATGGTGCATAAATATCACCTATTGCATGTTAACTAGCAAACAGTTTTTATATCCTGTCAGCCTCGTCGGCATACTGTAGCATCTCTTTATAGCAAATAAGGTGGAGCTCTACTAGCTCATCAAAGAGACTTCGCTGTAGAACAGTTCAAGTCGTGGAAAGCTAAACTAATGCAATTTACTTTAGAACCTTCTTAGAATCTGAAGCGGAGTAGCAGAAAATTGGTTGGTTGTTTTGGTTTTAACGGCTGTTTGAGACAGTATTTCAGTCTATAGCGAGCCGTCTCTCAGAGGCAGGAAGAACAAAATGAAATATGATAGGCGAGAGAAAAAATTGTAACCCCCTCATCCCCCCCCCCCTCCCCACACACACACACTGTAATCAGCAGAGTAGATCTCTGCTCTAACATTTTCCAAATTAGTGGAACGACACGGCACTCAATGTTACCCAGCACCATCGCCCGACCAGACCTTACCCAAAAGCAGATAATAACAAGTGGGATCAAGGAAGTTTCAATCAAATTCGCATTACGTCTGATGATATGAAACTTCAAGCTGAGCAGGAGAGATTCAATCGACAATTGCGCTCAAACTGTTAGAAAATGTAAATAAAGATGTCCGGGACGGACCACAACCGCAAGGCACTAAAGCAGAAAAAGCGAAAAAGACGTCTAACGTAGGACAAAATGGAACAGCACTTTGTCCATCATATGCATCTTCCACTAGTGGGAAACTCCAATAGTAAACCACATCTAGTAGGAATAAATTTGACATATAAAATCTACATGTATATGCAACCTTACCAGACACAGTTTCAACATGATACTATTATTGTCCCCTGCCTTTTCAAAGAAATGCACGGGACACAGCATGCAGCTTTCCGTTGTTCTGTTCTTCTGTGATTCCATGGTTCCGTAGTTCTGTCTGCCTTAAACAATAGATACACTGTGTGCGCAACTACTCTTACAGTCTTTCATGACTCATTCTGAAACTTCGCAGGCTCTTGCTCATGGTCAGTAGATGTGCATGTGACTCATGGGTTATCGTCAGATAATGTTTTACCCCTTCATTTGCTTTGTGACATTAGTCATTTTTCAGCATCAGAAAACCTCTCGAGTGCATATCTTGTGTGCGCAACTCCTCCTACAATTTTTTTATGAATCATTTTAAAACTTGGCAGGCTTCTTCCTCATGGGCTGTAGATGTGCATGGGTTATCGTCAGATAATGTTTTACCCCTTGACTCATGAGTTATCGTCAGATAATTTTTTACCCCTTCATTTGCTTTGTGACATTAGTCATTTTTTAAGCAACAGAAAACCTCTCGAGTGCATATCTTCTGTGCGCAACTCCTCCTACAGTTTTTCATGAATCATTTTAAAACTTGGCAGGCTTCTTCCTCACGGTCTGTAGATGTGCATGGGACTGAAATCTTACGGTCAGTTTGTTTTTCATTTATCGCACATCAGAAGACCTATTGACAGCACAAACCTTATGTACACTACTTCTTCTACAGTTTTTCATAAATCATTATGAAACTTTGCAAGATTCTTCTTCATGTCTCTAGGTTTGCATGTGTCTATTAGATTACCGTCTAATAAGTTTTGTCACTTTTTCCCGTGTTTTGAACTTAGGCACAAATACTAACCAAATATATATGAGCCGCGACACGAGAAAACCAACAAAGTGGTTGTACGCCCAGCGCAGACTCAGATCAGCCTGGGCATTCGCCCACTCTGATGAGAGTCTTCGCAGCGAACTTAAAGGGTAGCTAAGTGTCTAAGCTACATCCATGCGGACAGCGAACACTCTGATCAGACTGGGCGGATGCCCAGTCTGATCTGAGTCTGCGCTGGGCGCACAACCACATTGTTGGTTTTGTCATGTCGCGGCTCATATACAGTGAGTTTCTTATGTGCCCAACTCCTCATAGGGGTGTGAACCAATCATTTTAAAACTGAGCAAGTGCTTTTTTTAGCATGGTAAGAGAATTTGCAGGGTTTTATTTTTTGAAGAATCTCCTGATGATTTAAATACTTTCTTTGCATTTTGAACTTAACCATTTTTAGACTTGAATACTATCAAATTGCATAGACAACGGGTACCTTGTATTCCAAACTTCTCATATGGTTTTATACATTGTTCGTTTTGAGATTGTGCATACCCCTTCTTTCTTCCAAAGGCAGGGGACATAAATTCATCGAATTTGCTTGTTGTCACTTTTAATTCTTTTATATCTTTGTTGGCTATAATCATATTTGTACTCAGCGTTTGGTTCTTTCCAGACGATTTTACCATATCGTTTCAATGCAAACTCGACACCTAGGGATACTGATGAGGACTCAATAACCGAAACGACTTGATAATGTTCACAGTGAATTTACATGTTTGGGTGTCTAGGCTCATTTTGGTTCAGAACCCTTATCAACAAAATGTTATAATGTCAACAATAGCAAAAAAAAAAATAATGTCAATAGCTAAACTCCTGAGAGCATAAATATTCAAGCCATTATGTGGTCGATTTCATTAGCTCTTGTCGGTCGTTGAGGACAAGTAATTTGAGAAGGAATATACAATGACTGAATAGACAGAAGACTGTAAATTAATCTGTTTATCGATCATTACCAGGCTAATTGAACTGGTACCAGCTCAGATACATTCTTCGTAGAATAATATTTACTTTGCAATTGCGCTGGTTTAAATTGCAATGACGACAAATCGTTGGCGATACGGTAGATTATGCTAGGCAATTTGAAACTTCTATGAATTGATTTAGGGACCGACCATTTGATATTCTGGGGGGGGGGGGGCTGGTATTCTTGATGGAGACACAACATTTTATTTCACTGGCCTCTGGAAACAATTTCTTTTTTTTTCACCTTGTGGGAGCTAATTTATTTTTTTTACAAACTAAGTCAAACAGGTTATTTTTTTTTTTTTAATTTTATAGCTGAACTATCAGATCCTTGTTTACTTGACCTTAATATCCTTTTATTTTAGCCACATCAGTATTTTTTACACCTTTTTTCTCACAAAAAGAACATGGTGCTGTCTTTAACCAGGCCAAGGGCATGGCTTAGCTTGCTCCTGGAGCATGTTACTCTTTTCGTCTAAGGTACAGATACAAACATCCCTGTATGAGTTTGGCAAAAAATTAGGCCTTAAATTAGGGATATTTGGCCAAAATTTCGGGCTATTTTGGCAAAGTTTTAGGGCTAACATTAGGAATTTAAGTTTTTCTATCCCAATATATGGCCAAACATGCTTTATTCGTACTTCAGAAAGTTTGATAAATACTTACATGATAGAGTCACAGTAATTACATGATAGAGTCACATTATACATGAATGGCAATTTATAAAATGGCTGAAAGTTATGTGCTAAGAAGTTAACAAAGGGGGGTCTGGGGGGCAACGCCCCCCAGAAGCTAAAACAATTTCCCAATTTCAATGGCAATTTTAAGACTGGAAACCATAGAGAAAAACTAGGAATGATGATAAAAATAAGGGTTTTATTATTAGGACTTTTGCCTTTTGGAGTGTTTATTTTGCCATAATGGTTTTGTCTCCAATAAGCTAGTAACTCTTTTGCAATTCAGTTTTAGTGGAAACATTTACTTAGTAATGTGGCAGATCAATAATACATGTATGTGAATGTTGTATAGGATGTTTTTGTAAATGTATGCATGCACATGCGGGGCCACTGGTGTAAACCAATTGTAGATAACCTTAAAATATTGCTATAAATATGGGGGTCTGGGGGCGCAGCCCCCAGAAGCCAGAGACATTATAAAAACTCAATTCCAATGGAATTATCTGGAGACTATATTTTTTTTTTGAAATTTTGGGTGGAGACAGGTTATTTTTTTCTCTTACTTTTGAGGCCAGATTATTTTTTTTTACCCCCTTATGAGCCAGGTTATTTTTTTCTTGCATATCCAAAGACAGGGAATTTTTTTGATAAATATACCAGCCCCCCCCCCCCCCCCCCCCCCAGAATATCAAATGGTCAGTCCCTTCAGTCCCTTATGAAGATAGTCGTACTAGAAAGGCTCTAACTACGTTTTATTGTATTTAGGTTTCATTTTATCACTGTCACTTAAGTTCCATATATAGCAACCTGACTTTAGTGAAGTATCAAAGTCTTTTTCACAGTTAAACATATCTTTGACGAGTTGGACGATTTGGATTCGAGGAACATGGCAAACAAACGACAATAACAAATTTCTTTGTATTGTGGATGACATGCAATGTCTTTGTAAACATGGGTTTGTATTGAAATGTTTGCTTGGACCTCTGTTTCAAGAATTAAAAAAATGGCCTGAAGGATCCTTCGGCAGAAAAAAGTATACATTGCATTCATATACAAAGTACGATTTATTTCCGTTTATTAACAATTTGCTCTGGTTCTTTTATTTTTTTAACAAAACTCAAAAATGAGCTCCTTTACGAGCAATGAAAACATTCACAAAAAATAGGCACGACTATGTCCTGTTGCCTAATTAAGCCTCATCCTGTAATGGCCTAACAAAGACAGTCAGAGGAAAACTAACTGTAAATTTGGGATAACAAAGGGCGAGGGTTGGTCTACCACAAACCGGTTAAGCACCCCCCAGTAATAATTTCATTACTGGCCGTCCCAAGGCGGCAGTTTTGTTTTGGCTCCTCTTTGTTGTTTTTTGTGTTGTTAGTTGTTATATCTGTTATTGATATATTGTTTGTGATGTTTAGGCTAGCCTGTTGACCACCTACATGGAAAATGGCTGTTCACATGGCTGCCACTGGTGTTGCCATTGGCGGTGAATAATTTTGTGTTGTCTCTTTCCAATGTGGTGTCTTGAGTTTGATCTGGGATTTAATTTCGTCAGTTTCTGAGAATTTTCCTACTTACTTTTCAAACCCACAGTTTGTTCAAAGACTAGTAAAAATCAACAAAGTGGGGTGCACATCGGACGACCAGTGAAACGATTTAGATTTACTTGTACCTAGTCGTCCTCTTAGTGACACTGGCAGTCTATGATACTACGATATGTGATTGTTGCAACTGCTTTTATCCGGAACGCTCTCGTCTGAAGTCTGGTTTAATTTCAAACCACCTATGCAGGGGTTTTGATATTGGAGTTACAAAACGAACAGCCAGTCAAAGCGGTATAATCATGAAGTGTTTAACCTTTAATTTTCCGTTTGTTAAAACTTTCAAAGATGTATCCCAGCAGGCACATGACGTCGTATAAACGTCCAAATGACGTCGATGTGAAGTGATGCCATTACATGTGCTTGCATGGTTAATTTCAGCGACGAAATTCAACGTCAAAAATACATTCTTCATCGATACTTACCAGACACGTTTTCTGAATGAGAGAAACTGTGTTACTAATACCCTTTAATCGCTGTGTAAGGCAGACGTGTCATGTCGTTTTATAAGTTTTTACTAAACGAAACCCTATGAATCAGTCATATAAAGGATACAGCAAAGTTGGCAAATAGCCGTACACATTTCTAGTATCTCAAAAAAGTCCCTGCATCAGAAATTTTAGCACAGTTGGATCGACTACCAGGGAATGACTACTTTTTTGTTTCGGATATGCATGAACATATTTTAGTTTGTTAAATAAAACTCCTGAAGCCACTCAACCTGCGCTTGCCAACTTTCCGTTTAGGAATACCTTTACTTGAAGTCATAAAGTGGGGATTCCACATAAGCGTGTTAATACAGACTTAAATATGAAATAAACAGTGCATTATTGACAGCAATACACTGGTTTCTAGGGTTGAACCGTTATTAATTAAAAGAGACATGTTTGTAAACATATGAATAAGGTCCAAAGCATTTCGAGAATATGATAAAGCATGATAGTAGATGTAGCTGAAAGTACCAAGAACAGACTCTATATCGAAACACAACCCATCCAATACACAACAAGGTACAAAACATGGAACGCCAGCGGCAAAATTAATCAGAAAATATGAACGTTTGCTGCTGCAATGGATTATACAAATAATGGTTGCCCATCTTAACAAAAAGCACATTAAGGTGCAAAAAGTTGGAGTCTGGATTCATTGAGCCTCTAAATATAACCCATGCCGGTTGCAGCATTGCATACGCTCACCTTGCATCGGTTCTAGCAATGCTCAATTTTCAATTGCTACAACCGCTGCAAAGACAATAATGGACTCAACGATTTCAAAGGAACTGCACTGACTGTGATGAAGTGCGAATATTACACAGAAGCTGTTTAAATATTTTAATAAAGCCATATTTTCATTTAATTTCTCCCCCAGTTATGTCATTTCATATCTTCACCAAAGATACCTTTGCTGCAATCACTTTCTTTAGCAAGTCACAAGTAAAGAAACTAACAACAAATACTTCGAATTCTTAGCCGGCAAGCTTTGCATCAAAATTATACGACCGATATAGAATAAGGAACTGTTACTGACTCTTGTTAGATGATCGTAACTGAGCAGCTTGAATAGGATTAAATCGAATAATCAGCAATATTATCGACGTAATTGGCAAAAGGATACATTAATAGAAAACTCAGTTTAAAATGTGTTTTCAATTTATAAAGAGAAATTTCATTAAAAAGAAATAGGGTAAATACAATTATATGAAAAAGAAGTAAACCTTATCTTGTATTTTGGAAATGAAAAGTTGACTTCCAAATGTGTTTTAAGTTATACCGATTCTGCTATTTTCGTTCCTTTGGTGTCTCTAGTTTCAGAGGTCCTGCCTCCAAAAGTTATTATATTCCTAAAGCGCCTTTATTGTGGTTATTGTTCGTTTCTGTAAATGTTTTCTATATTTTGTCGGTATTACACATTTCTTTTGTACTTCTAGTGCATGCTTTATACGTTTTGTTTTTCCCATGTTATCATTTTCGTTTAATGTAAAAATGTAAAAAACAGCTTCAATGTGGCTTCGACATATAACATTAACTTACCGAATCTCAACAGCAAAATGAAACATAAAATTCCAATTATGTAAACACAGTCCAAATTCAGTGCCATGTTAGCAAACAGCTCAGATGAGAAAATCTATTGAAAACATCGTTAAGAGCTGCATGATAAACCAGAGAATACAAGGCGAAACCTATTACCGGTCGATTTTAGGCTCCCTGGAGAAATGTCCCGGAACAGTATTGCGAATAAATGTGTAGTGTAAAAGAACAATAATGATAGGGAAACAAAAGTGTCCAATTATCTTGTATTGATCTTCCTGAGATAATGGAATTATCTATCGATATAGCGGATGCTAGTATATTCGTAGATTCTGCTGGTTAAGAGAACGAGCAATTGGCTTAGAAATTTAAGCTATTCGTGTGAAAGAAGAACGATCCAAATCAACTGTGCAATTATAGAATGCTTATATGACGTTCCATATCCGAACATTCTATCGTGTCTTAGCCATTGTTCGGTAGTTGTCTCATGATTCATGTATTGTTGATTTTATCAACAGCATCTGATAGGTCTGTGCACATATGAACCGAAACACGACTAAACCAACAAAGTGGCATGTGTAATAAAGTCATGTATTTAAACCGATAATTAACTTTTGGATTAAATATGCAAATTACATCGTAACGTTTTAAGTTAACGTCCATAAAATTGTCGCTTTTCCTGATGGCGACATCGTGACGTTTTAGTGCAACATTTGCTAATAAAATGCGATGTCAGTGTCATATAATAAATAGAATCTTGCTTTCATGCTCCTGTTTTATTGAATTTGTTAAACTCGTTGGGAAAACCCAATAAGATTTTCGGCATAGCCTCGTATCTTATATTTCCCTCGACTCGTTTTATAAATTCAATAAAACTGGATGTAAGATTTTTTGTGCATCTTGAATCTTGCTGCATCTCGACATGCAAAACTTGAATGAATGTTCAAATTCTATTAACATCAATATCACATCATTACCCTTTCATTTGCATTTTACAGTTATATTATAACCGATTATCAATATTTAATACCGACGCAAGACTGAGTCATGAATATACATAACCCATGAGAATTGCCAGCGTAGAAAGAGTCTAGCAGAAACAATTTTAAGCACACTAGGCTATCACGGAAGGTGATAATAATAAGTTTTTTGAGCAACTGAACCAGTTAAGCTGAGCTTTGAATGTATAAGGCCGCGTTTACACGAACAAAGTTTCTATGTCACAGAAACTTTAACAAAGAAAGTATGCCAAACATTTTGCATGTACACGGAGCAAATTATTTGTAAAAGAAAATGTGACACAGAATCTTTGTCAAACAAACTATGGCAATGACATATTTGCTGCAGTGTTCACACGACCAAATATTATTACTCAAAGTTACCTGCAGCAATGAAACAAACTGTCACATTTTCAACGCTTATAGCAAAATTCTTGGTTACATAATCTTTGGCAAAGTTCTCCGTTTACACGGACAAATTTAATTTATCGAAGTAACTTTAACATATATCTTTGTCAAAGAATTATTGTCATATTTTGGCATTTACACGAGCACATTTTTCTGTGGCAAACCATCTTTGTCACAGAACTTTGCCTGTGTAAACGCAGCTTAACCTATTGGAAGCAAATACATGTTAAACTGGAGGCTCGCTTCATATGCTGATTTCAGTTAATATCTAAGAGATCTCTCAGTAGATGACTATCATAAGCATAACGCTTACCGTCAGATCCAATATTCAGCTGATCTGTATATATTCATATGTATCACCATGTACTTTGCCATGAATAGTTTTAAAATTGTTTAATTTCAGCTTCGGAAATTGAAATTTTTAATGAACAATGCTTGATTGTGTGAACACTGCAGCAAATACTTCCTTGCCAAAGTTTATTTGACAAAGATTATATGCCATATTTTTGTTTGCCAAATAATTTGCTCGTGTGAACGGCCAACCCTGCTACATTTTCTTTGGCAAACTTTCTTTGTTACAGTTTTTGTCACAAAGAAGGTTTGATCGTGTTAACGAGGCTTTTAATTACACTTAAACGTTGTTTTCAGATGAACATATTTCCCGGGCGATATTTAACCAATTTTCAAAGAATGGTCATGCCATAATTCTAGCTGCATCTACAAAGAGCTTTTGCCTTGTTTTACTTTTCTGAATTTGTTTGGTTTTCTGAGTTTTCTGAGTTCTGAAATTTCGTGAAACTCATCAATATAAATAAATAGATTGTCTTCTAATGATATACAGTTAATTGCCTTCCTTACACAGAACAAATGCCAAGCGGTATGTGCAATCACTGAATAAATGTCTCGTTACATTACATTTCCTGCAAAGTCTGTAGATAATCGGCTAGGATCGGACCGCATGCTGACTTGAGTCTTTGCTACCTACACGCATCATTATACCGCTTATCTTTTGAAAAAGTCGATTCAGTGAGTTCTTTTAAACGATACATTCTGTCATATTAAGCCTGTAATACGAGAAACATCTGGTAAACAGAGGATTTACAAGAATATTAGTGCATTGCATTTCGTACATATGCTAAAATTAGGTTATGCAATATTAAATAATAGCAGAGACTACACCGTCATAGCCTTGATGAAACTACACACTTATTGACTTCTACTGAGGCATCAACTAGTACTATTCAGTACGAGGGTCACCCAAGAAGTCTTGGAAACGTTATCATAACTTCACTATTATTGGGGCAGTATAATCAAACTGCACTGTAATAAGACGATGTAAAATATTAATGTACATATATACCGGTATCTGCTTAATATCATATGCTTGGCATACCTTCCTGAGTAATAGGATGATTTGAATTGAAAGGTGTAGGCGATATCGGCGGTAAAATTGTACAAAGACGACGTTTTTTACAAGAGGTAAGGAGAAAAAATATATCGTTTTTTTTTTATTATTTTAAATGCCAACAATTTGTGTTGCTTAATTTTATCGCATAATTTAAAGAATCAGAAACAGTTATCATAATAAATGAATCTGAATTAAAAAACAGATGCCGTTACTACGTACGAACGAATATTTCATATTTGTTATGCATGTCATTACAATATTATGCCTTTTGACGTTTGCCTCTGGTATTAAAAGGCTGCAAATGACATAGAACGAGTTTTTACAGTTTATATTTTGTTTAAAGTTTACAATAACATCTCCAGAGTACATTTTAATCTCAAAGATCATTCTACGAAACACTTCATCTGATGTGCATATACCTTTTTGAAACACCCACTTCATATGAAACTGTAGTGCCCCGCGAAACATGACCTTTTGCTTAAAACAATAATAATATTAAGACGGACGATAATATCCGATCTTTGTCCTCTACTTCAGTAATATATTTTGTGTCTCTTAAAAAAATCGAATACGTGCAAACGTTTTACACTAAGGCGCGGGACATTATATATACCACAGAAGCCACCGCCGCTACCGTTACGTTTTGTTTCTTTCGTTGCCTGGCAACAGGATTTGCAAGCCGATTACGTTCCTAGAAATAGTTAACTGAAAAAGAGACGATGCATTTGGAAATTGTAAACTGTTGTATTAGATATCTAAAACTATGCTGTTTGCATGACTTATTGAATGACCCTCGTAACACGGCATGGTCACCACGATATTTAATATGATATGCATACGTTTGATAAACGACATCATATTTCAGTTGATGTTTCTTTACAAACCGTTGCGATATTTAACGTTATGTCACCACCCGTGCGGAATTTAGTCTTTACATTGTATGTCACAAAATATTCTCAGACCGTGACGTCTGTTTCACGTGATCATCCGCTAAACCAATTGAATGGACTTTATTTACAGGTTAAATGATACACTATTATTTCTCTAAGAACTGGCAAGAGTTGCTTAAGGATCGCGCTATAAAATAGCTGTCTGTTGCGTTTTGCCAACGCTATGAAACGATTGTGCTTTCAAAAAGCGATTTTCTGTAGCAGTGTGTTGCACAGTGAAATTTGCCTCGTCTTTAACACAATGTAAACAGAAAACGCTACAGAGCACTTTGCCTATTGCAACGATGTGTTAAAAAGCGTTTTGTGAGGCAGCTCCGTTGATGCCACGTAGCGATCGCTTTTTTAACGTACCGTTGCATAGCCAATCGCTACAAAGCGCTATGTAGTGCTCGCGTTAAGCAACTCGACCCTGATTCCGGACATGACGATTAGAGCTGTTATGGCGGGTCATTTCCCTTTCCAGTGATAAGGTACATTCAGTTACAGTTTTTGACGGTAGTTTAAACCAAAAGATTTAGATTATTGTAGACTTACATTTTGAGGATTTTTTTTTGTATTTTCAAAATGAGCTCCATAGTAAACATACTATGTTAAACTGAAAAAGGAATAGCACTAGCTAACCCAATAGACACACAGCGCTGCATCAACACCGAATAAGCGTTAATTAAACGTTGTGCGTTGTCCATTCAATTGTGATTCAAAGTTGCGTATTAGCGGGGGACGTTAATCATTCGAAAGCAATATATGAATGAAACAAGAGCTCATTACTTTATTTGAAGACAGTGTGTGTATATAGGAGGCGAAAATAAATGTTTGGTAAAAAAATTAAACACCGTGGCATGTTTTTATTTTACAAGGCAAAGACAAATGAAATGATAATAAGAGATGCATTACTAACAGTGAAGGTTTTGTTAAATAAGCAGAAAGTTGATTCAAACTGATCTGTTTTATGCCTCTGTGCTTTTAATTTGAAGCTTCATTATATTCCATGCTAAAATAGGATAAACTCGAAGCAAAGTCCCTAAACTAAGCAATGAAATGAAAACAAGTCAGTTTTAATATTGTTAATTTTCGCTTTTGTGTTTGCTGTCAGTTCACGGACAAATAATTACCGAAAAAAAGCAAGCCCGTTGCATCACACGAATTTCTTTAAAATATAATTCAATAAAATGTGGACAATTCAAAAGGGACAATTGACATGATAACTGACACCAGAATAGAAATTAGTACATTTTTTTTGGCTTCTGTCTGTTTTGTACGTGGTTTAAAAATAGAAAATGTGACAAAAATACGTTTCGTGTGTTTGAAATCGCCTTTGACATTTTTTGTTGTTTACTGTGGAATAGCTACTGTCTCGTTTTTTTCGGCGGCATTTCTGTGTCATTCTTCAATCAGTTTCATGGGAAGGATATGTTTTTTGTGATTTTGGCTCCATTTACATTTGCTGTTGTATCTCAGATGTCCTGTAAACAAGAGGCCAGGTAGCTCAAGGCTCAAGCGATGTCATACTGATCTGGTAGTCCCAGATTTGATTCTCGCTGGAAGTGGAAGTCTTTTCAATCGTAGAGGGGGTTCAATTGCACACGAAATTTCGTAATCACTCTCCTTTTGTCCTGATATGACTTATATGCTGTTGAATAGGACGTAGAATCGTTAATCATCCCTCCGATATCCGAATCAGCCAAGTTTACTTGAAATCTGGTCTAAGAGAATGTCTCAAGAAGGAGAAGGCAACGATGGGAAACCGACAAAACCACTTACAAAAATGAGAAAGGAAAATAAAAGCCGGCTCACGAAGCAAAAGAGGCCTAGATGTTATAAAATTTGAGTACATTCTCAAACTCAAAATAAAGCACACTGATTGGCTGCTTCCGAGCACAGCAGCCAATCAGTGTGATTTATTTTGAGTTGGAGATTATACTCAAGTTTTATAACCTCGGACCAAGGTCAAGCGAATAGCAAGGAGCACAAAAAGTCAAAGTCCAAAAGAAATCTGACAAACAAATTTAACAACAATCAAAGTACATGTAAACAGTAAAAAGTCGCGGACGCACCACTTTCAAACGGTCAATGATAAATATATTGGTTGCGGAGCGAGTAAACCGTTTTGCGTGATTACAAGTCCGATGCATCCAATCAACGACAGATCACAATTCCAACGAATCCGACCAAAGGCAGATCGTCAAGCAAAGCCAACTCTCCAAGAAGATTTTAGGCCGGAGGCGTCAGTAAAATACGAAGACAATTTAAAACAAAAGCGAAGTTTTCTTTTATTCTTTTCAATGAATTATAGAGATTTCTCGGTGAAATCGAAACTGGTAATCTCACTGTTTCAAACAGTGAAATTATCACTTTCGATTTCACTGTTTCAGAAATAGGGTTTTGTGAGATAGCCTCAAGTTTTTTGTTAATTAATTGGCTAAATCTTATCTGGCTTGACAAAAATTATGTCACGCATGTTTGCACGTCATTACAACGTTAATGACGTCACTTAAAGCGCCAACGTAACATTGTTACTGCACGCGACGTCAAGCCTTCTAAGTCTCCTATAGGCATTCTTTCTTGGCAATTTCTTTTAGATCTGGTTATCAAAATGATATTTGAAGCTATTTTTCAGTTGCAAACTGGGTTTACAACCAATACCATACCCAATAAACACACTGGAAGCATCAAATTTGACGCAAAACGGCTAGAAAAAAGTTGTGTTTCTGTCGTGATGGCTGACGTTCTTGAATAAACAGAATTATTGCGATTTTCAAGCATAAAAGAAATAGAGAATTTGACTTTTTCAGTGTAAGATGAATTTTTATTTCACTCATGAACACCAAAAGTGGTATTTTCACTCGTGGCTTCGCCACTCGTGAAAATACTGCTTTTGATGTTCATTCGGTGAAATAAAAATCGATCTTACAATGAAAAAGTCAAATATCCTCTATGTCTACCACACTTGGAAATACCAGAAAACATTAGAGCTTCGACGTTTCTGGTTCCTTTATAACAAGATATTGGTAAGAAAAGACAGTCCGACAAACTATTTCTACAATTCATATCTTAGTAATTATTGATACATTGCCATCATAGAATGCAGGTTCCAAAAGTCCTGTAGGAAGAGAGTTAGTTCCGTATTAAATTTAGATAACGAATCAAAGCGGCATCAATGAAATTTTGAAATAATTTCACTTCTG
This sequence comes from Ctena decussata, assembly GCA_963989385.1. Classification (NCBI taxonomy): domain Eukaryota; kingdom Metazoa; phylum Mollusca; class Bivalvia; order Lucinida; family Lucinidae; genus Ctena; species Ctena decussata. Next base: position 488,008 of record OZ022514.1, read on the forward strand.
GAATTTGAGTTCAAGACCAACACGAAATTATCTCTTTATTCAATTTGAATCAACGTTTCACCATTAGGCTTCTTCAAGATATAGTAAACATTGAAAAAGATTACGTCGTGCACTGAAAATGTAACGTGATACGGCGCGCCACGTCAGATACATTGCTCAAAGGTTAGCGGCGAAGAATTGTACAATAATAAAATCTATGATGGGGTTGTGGCTGAGACAAGGAAATCTCAGGCTCGTTTTCAGATTATTTAAGTCTTATGCTCGGCAAGAGACAAGGAAATCTCAGGCTCGTTTTCAGATTATTTATTCTTATGAGAGGCTTGCCGAGCATAATACTTAAATAATCTGGAAACTAGCCTGAGATTTCCTTTTCGAGGCCTCAACCCCATCACTGACTTTTTTTCTCACCCATTTTATTTTATAGAACAGAATATCCAGTCAATACCTTAACTTCTTGGTGAAGCCATTCCTATAAACTTCAAACTTATTTTCTATTAATAGTTCTGACATGTGTGTTAATTTCACCTTGTGCATGCATATTTCATGACTGGAGCTAATCAGAAATGTACAGCGACAACTCATCACATCACTAGCTGTCAATTTCATTTTGCATGCAATTTACCTGCAAGTGAATTTGTTGAATTTAAGTGTGTAATTAATTGGGCTGTAATATTTAGCAATGATTGGCATTTTGAGACAGCTTTCAGAGCATAGGCTGAGATAGCAGGCCGAGAAAGAAAAATCTCAGACACCTCTGGAAAGGATTATTCTTGTCCAATGGGTGAGAATAAATGTGCCCAGACACAACAATCGATCAGTGAATATTCAAATCACCCTGCGCATCCGCGCAGCCTGATAAGAAAACCAGGTGTCCGTAAGGAGACGAGGGAATCATAAAACTCCCAGAGTAGACCCAGTTAGGCCGCACATACACGCAAACTGAATGGGTATAGACACAGACCTAGATGCAGCATAAATGGTCCGCCTTTGCATACGTCATTCCCTACAGGACATATCTAAAATTATATATATTTTTTTGATGATTTTACGGAACACACTGTAAGATTTTACGTGTACGTGACTGTCTTTTCTTCTTTTCTTCAAACGTGGTTGTAGTGTTTTCAGTTCAGTAAGCGATTCAAAAATAAAGTTTACTTGTCTCATTTAGTTATCCAGTAATTTCCTGTAAATTAATCATCAATATTTGAGCCGCGACACGACAAAACCTACAATAAGTTTGTGCGCCCAGCGCAGACTCAGATCAGCCTGGGCATCCGCCCAGTCTGATCAGAGTCTTCGCTGTCCGCATGGAGGTAGCTTAGACCCTTAGCTACCCTTTCAGCGCTTAGTGAAGAGTCTGATCGGACTAGGCGGATGCCCAGGCCGATCTGAGTCTGCGCTTGGCGCACAGACACTTTGTTGGTTTTCTTGTGTTGCGGCTCATTTATCAACAGCAAACGTCAGAGCATTGCAAATCTGTCCCTGGAGGTTTCCACGCTAACTAAAAACTCAATGAAAATCGAAACAATTCTCAAAAACGTTCATAAATCATTCAATGAAAATATGGGAATGTTCCTTTTACTTGCATTTCTCAGAGTGTTTGAACACTGACATCGCAATAAGCCGTACCATGCAGATTGACACTTTCACGTCCTGCTAAGTTTCCTTGTTTTAGTATGTAATTCTGTAGGGACTGATAAGCTGTACTCCCATCAGCTTGGAACATTTCTTAACGATTTCTTTCTAAAGATGTTTTGTCTTCTGTATCTGATGAAGTTTAAGTATTGTCGCCCATCTAAGTTGAAATATGAAAACCTGACCCCAGATGATTTTCATGTAAGCGATTTTCTTATCGTCAAATTCTGTATCACTTTGTACAGTCACGTTACCGTGCACTTTGACAGTGTTATATTACAGTTTCATAGTTTTAATCGTTATATTGTGGTTTTTCTGAACTTATTTGCGAGTTGATTTCTCACGGCCGAAACATAATATGGTGAGCCGCGACACGAGAAAACCAACAATGTGGTCGTGCGGCTAGCGCAGACTCAGATCAGCCTGGGCATCCACCCAGTCTGATCAGAGTCTTCGCTGTCCACATGAAGGTAGCTTAGATAAGAAAATGTTTCAGCGGTTTATGTGTTTGGACATGATTTTTACTTTACTGTCTACGAATGATCAATAAAAGCTAATACGATGCAGTGCCATGCTTAAAGATAACAATATGTTATACACTATCGTGCATCATTCTGTTGTGTACATAGCCGTCAGCTGAAACCCATAAAACTAGATATTCCTGAAACATGAGAAAACTATTGGCAAACAGAAACTAACATAATGGCATATCAAACGCTGAATGCAATAATGTAAGAATAACTTATTGTGTGTTAAATGTGGAACATCTATTATATTCTGAAAAAATCTAAACCAACACTTTTCCTGACACTCAGTACCATCCAAGACAGACTGCTGTCGTAAGTCATTAGGTTTGCCTGTTGTAAATATTCTAAATGCAAAGGCACAAGAGTGTCGTGGACAGTCCGCGATTATATTAGCCTAATCTATTTAATTGGCATGCATGCATTTTACAATAAATGTATCCATACCAAATTTAATGCGACAGACGCGCGTTTCTGTATTTAACTTCTTCAATGTCATTTTTACAGTTATTTACATTTCTGTTTATATAATTATCTCTTACTGAGCTAAATGACGTTGACGTCTGTTGATGTAGATACGGGGACTAACTAAGAACATAGATGGACTAACACAGCAAGGCTGTTTCAGTCAGACTACTATTTGGAGAGACTAAAGACAGCAAGGCTTCTTTTAGTTAAAGTACTAGTCAGACAAACTACTGTCTGGAGGAATACTGTTACGGAAACTACAGTTTAGAGGTTTACAAAGCAAACAGCACTACAACTTCGGAATAATACGGAGAAATGAATGGAGACAGTACAACTACTTTAAGAGATAATAATTCAGAGAATCGTGGCGACATTTAGTAGAAACAGAGAAGTGCACTTTTACAAATAGCTTTAGACGTATGGCTGATTTATTTAAATTTAACAAAGTAGAAGAAAAAATGTTTTCATATTATTGTTACATTACGCCACTTTGAGACATGTTGGCAAGAACTGTGGCAAGAACTGTCCTACAGTTGAAATGAGTACAAAGAGAGAGGCTTATTGCCGCGATTATTGATGTTTTAGTATCAAAATTGTATCGATGTATAGAGTATCGTTCAATTATTTATTTGATTTTTTTCTTTGAAACAACGAACAAGACACACGTCCCAAGGCGGTACCTTCGTTGCGGTTGCATTTGTTTTATGTTCGGTGCTGTTTATTTATCGTGTTCTCATTTTAACCCTTCTATAATAAAAATAGAAAATAGGTAAAAATAATTGTTAAATGTTTTTCGTATAATTTGCTTAGTCTGTTGTAACCCTTCTGTTGGTCTAAATTATTTAGTTCAATAAAGATAGCTGAGTTGCCACCTATTTAGGAAGGAGCTGCTGACTCGGCTTATCATATGTAATTTATTGTTTGTTGGGATGTCTTTGTCAATCTTTCCCTTTGATGTCGGGGATAGGGTTTGGGATCTGATTCAGCCAGTTCCTGAAGTGTAGTTACTCTTTAAATTTGAATATTGCAGTCCTAAACATAAGTAAGTCATGTCCTGTTTAGGTTATTACCAGAAGCTTTCATGACAAACTGTTAGTATAGGGAATAATTCAGCTAAGCTTGTGTTTTTGTTAATTTGTCTGCGAAATGGAATCGGACTGATTTTAATCTGCGTGTAAAACCGGTTAAAGCCCACAGTATTTTATTACTGGGCATTCCAAGGCGGTGATTCTGTTGTGATTACTATTATTATCATTGTTTGTCGTATTTCCCATTAGTCTATGACTAATTACGCAATATTTAGTGTAGCCTCGCAGCCATCTGCTACAGAAAAGCTGATAGCCTGGCATATAGCTTGTATTTATTTTTAAATCGTGAGTGTGTTGCACAAGGTATAAGATGGAGATCAGTGCTGAGAAGACAAAACTGATGACAAACAGCGCAGATGGCATCCAGAGGGAGATGAAAAGATAAAAGGGCACATGCTTCAAATACCTTGGAGCAGGTGTCTCAGATGATGGCTCAAAACAGGAGGTTCTCTCAAGGATTGTACAAGTGACTTCAGCTCTTACCAAGCTGAAAACAATTTGGAGAGATAACAACAATTCTCTTGGGTCAAAGATGGAACATATGCGCTCCCTTGTCATTGCCATATTTCTGTATGCCTGTGAATCGTAGACCTTGACAGCAGAGTTTACTTAGAGAAAGGAACGCAGGCCTTTGAGATGAGATGCTACCGAAGGTTACTGAACATTTCGTACGAGGACCATATAACCAATGAGGAGGTTCACAGAAAGATCCCAGCAGCCATTGGAGAATATGATGAACGCCTGACGCTGGTCAAGAAACGGAAACTAGGGTGATTGGCCACATCTCAAGGTCTTCTGGTTTAGCACAAACGATTCTACAGGGAACAGTGAAATGATAAAGAACAAGAGGTAGACAGAAGAAGAGGTGGGAAGACAATTTTAAATAGTGGACAGGGATAGATTTGACCAGCTCAGCTAGGGCAGCTGAAAACAGGACAAGGTGGAAAGGGATCGTTTCAAAGTCTTCTGTGGTGCCCCAACGACCTTGTAGAGTTATGGGATGGAACAGACTAGAAATAGAGTGTGTTGTGTTAGGTGTTTAGAGTAGAGTGGCAGTTGGATGTGTCCATACACATTTAAAATATGTAGTGTCTGTTTTGCTTAAATACGTGCATCATCTAGGCACATATAAAGACAAAACAAATACGTCCAATGGTCTAGTACGAGTAGCACTTACCATGTATCAGCAATGAAACGAAACACGTTATTCCTAATATATTAGCGAAGTGAAACTTCATATCCATATTTGCTAACCATTCCAATATGAACGTCTATTGACATACATTGTTAAAAGATCCAGCATACTATGAACTCTGAGGAAACTCTATTATTGGTCGATTTCTTGTCCCCGGAGAGTACTTTCCAGGAACAGTATTCTGAATGAACGTACATAGACATATCAAAAGATCCTAACTGAATGTGCGAGTAGCGAAGATTCTGATCAGTCTGCGCATGCGCGCAGTCTGATCAGTATCTGCACTACTCGCATAAACTTCTTCAGATTCTGAGAAATCTATTTTTAAGTAGAACGAATGCTCTGAACAGTTTACACGGACCTCAAGGCTGACCTGACTCTCCCCAGTTTGAACACAATGGCTTTTTTCTCGCCTTGCGGCTGAAATATGTGATATAAACAAGAAATTACAGGAGAGGGAAATTAATACCGAAACATGTCGTATTGATCTTGTGTCATCGTGATAGGATTATCCATTTTCTGAGCCAAGATACACTAGCTTTATTGATAATTCCGACAGAAGCGAGTACAGCTATATATATGTATTTAGTGTTATTTCTTAAATAATCAGCAATGCATGAGGCTGAGACGGATTACTAAGATACAACTTTAACTTAAACAAAAATCAATTTGTTGACATAATTGTCAAGATTGTTTGAAAAAAAAATTGAATTATGCATATAATTTAGTCATTTTCAAACTTACCTCCGAACTGCGGGATATGTATTTTACTTTACCTTCTTTAAGAATATTTGCAGTATCGTCATGTCATCTTTCAGGAAGTTTGACTTTCTCTCAAAATACCCTGAGAACCTACGATGTTTTCTTGGCGCTATGTCTTGGCTATTCCACATATTTTGATTGCATAAGAGCACGAAATAAATACCAGAGTGTCTGTAATTATAGCCGCAGCGTTTATTTGACCCAAAGAACTTAACCCGAATATTTCCTGCAGTGCAGGGTTGAGACGAGGGGGGTTGATAAATAACTTGTGGTTTTATGTCTTTTTAACGGCATTTTAAGCATGTCAGGACGATAAGAGGGTGATCATGAGAGGAGATTGTATGCACTGGACTACAGTGTACTAGTGAAAAGATTCCCGTCTTCAGCGGATCTAGAACCCGACATCACTAGATAAGCCGACCAGCGCTTAACAACTGAGCTCATCGGCTCTAACGAGAGAAGTATAATATCGGCACATTGACCCGGCCCTGGGGTTGTAAAAGTTGTAAAATACTAGTGCACAATATGTCTCTTTGGAGACCAGAACACATCAATTAAATATAATTTCTGAAAGCTCTGGCAGAAAACATACAACTTACAACAGGTAGGTTAACTTCAAAAATAAAAGACGCCATTTTCAATAAACAACATTTGTACCAGACGTTCCTTCCTTTAGATGGACAGTAGCATAAGGCTTAAGCCTTTAGCTACCTGACACCCCTTTAATAAATTTTGAAGCACGTAGGGTATTTGCGACATGAAGAACGCACACCGAGAAAGCGATATGGGCCTTAGACGGATTCTTTTAGTCGTTAAGGGAGTTATATCGCAAAGAGCCATGCATTATCAAACGTCCATCATCTCAGTATGATCAAACACTGCTCTAAAAGGCATTTCATCCATCCTGATGCAAGGGAAACAATATTATCTTTATCATTTGTGATTGTGGTAACAGAGTTGCCTAAAGTTTCAAAGAGTAAAGCGTAGCTATTCATGATTTTGTTATGAACAGTGCCTACGTGAGTGATCGCCCATGTAAGAATCAACTGCATGCAAAATCCTCGGGACAGATAAATTACAAATATATATTTTCTAAACTTTCAAGTGCACAGCCTAGGTGCAATGTAAAAATATTTATTCTTTACAGCTATCAATTTCATAGAGTCTAAATATACTCATTTACGGCATGTCTTGTGCATTCTAATGCTATCGTTTCTTAATCAGCCTCTAATCACGTAAGTGTGTAACACATTCCATGAAAAAAATGGTGTTTTAATGTCTATGTCCTCAAGTAAAAAGAAAATGGAAAACAAAGATACAATGAATTTTATAAGCCTCAGCGTATGCATACGGGGATCTGAATCTTAGGGGTTTTCCGGAATATTCCTTAAGCCCCTATCTCACTGGGATGCGACAGTTTGCGACTGATTGCGAACTGCATTCGCGGATGAGTCTCAAAACTGTCTTGAAACGTTCGCGGGGATTCGCAATATCCTCGCGTGAGTCGCAAACGGGCGCAAACGGGCGCAAACGGTTCGCATTGTCGCACAAAAAAGTTTTACATGTAAAACTTTTTTGTGCGACAAAATTTCTCGCAATATAGTCGCAACATAATCGGAAAGTCATCGCGGGTGTCGCGAACACGTCGCGGACCCATCGCAATTTAGTTTCCGGCGAGTCGCAATGACCGTGAACACGAAAAATTTGCGAAATAAATAAGACTATATTGCGAACAAATTGCGACATAAATAAGACACTTCCGCGACTAAATTGCGAGCAAATAAAACTGAGTAACTGTCGCGCGAACGTCGTGAGACATTCGTACGAATATCTTACGACTCTCGTGCGAGCGTCTTAAATTACTCGCAATGTCGCAAAGGTGTCGTGAATGGTTCGTATTTTCGTCCCACGTGACTCGGACAATTATGTTTCTCGCAAACAGTTTGCACTCATTCAGTTCCAACATGGGCATCATGCCAGCGAAAGTCAGAAAAGGGCGAGGTAGGGGTAGGGCTGCCACTGCACCCGGCCATCAAACCACAACACAGGAAGCCGAAACAGTCCCAGCTCCTGTTCCCTCCGACGACGAGAGCTCGGGGGCTCCCACGCTTTCTCTGACGGGCGAAACAAGGAAGAAAAAGAAACCGGGCATTGAGAGTGAGAAACAGTACCCATGGAAGGATGCCCACCAGAATGTACTGGCTGAGTTCTGGCTGAACCACCCCATATTTTATGATAAAACACAATATCCATCTTTCTGACGTTTGATGATTAAAAAATTGCTGGAATGTCAATAGGTTCTCATTTTCTCGCAAAATCATCGTACGACTGTTGCACGAGCTTCGCACGACAGTCGTGCGACGTTCGCGAGAGTATCGTGACACAGTCGCACGAGAGAAATAATCGCAATTTCATTGTGCGAACGTCGCACGAGTGTCTCTCGAACGTCGCGCGACTGTCGCGCGACGGGTGTGCGAACTCCAGGCGAAATCGGGCAAGATTCGTGAGATTATCGTACGACATTCGTGCGACATTCGCGCGACACTCGCAAATATGTCGTAATCACCATTTCAGTGAGACCCAAATATGAAAAATGTCGCAAAGTCGCGGATTTTATCGCAAATCTTTGTTTCAAACTAGCCGCCAGTTGTCGCATCCCAGTGAGATACTAGCTTTAGTAATACTATCTGATCATGAGAGTAATGTGACTGTGCTATAAAAAATAACACCCGCGATGAGAAATCTGTTTATGAGACGATTTATTTATTCATCTATTTATATGTTTATTGTTCGATTTGATGTACAACATCTTATCTGCTTTGCAGGAGTTTATAAATGTAGATCGAGATCCACAAAATTTGACTAAACTTTATTTAGAATGCACGCACGCATATTTATTAAAAATGCGGTTCAAATGGGGCCTGTCCGTTTCTGAACGAATTGTGTGATCCATACCGGTCATATGTAGGCAGGCGAAGAAGAGGGAGTTGGTTGTTCTGCTTTTTCCTTAGTAAGCTGCGTATGTGCGCCATTGTGTGATATGTATGTCTTTGTTTATATGTGTTTGCCATTGGAAAATTGTTGAGCTCAATATCCGTCAGATATTCGGACTGGCATGTCCTAGATCCAGTATAGTTTTAGGGCGTAAACAAAACCATGTTCAGATATTAAGAAAGTGGGAACGAAAGAAAGAACGAAAGAACGAAAGAAAGGTAGAGAGAGTCCAAGAAAGAAACAAAGAAGCTAGAAAGAAAACCTAAAAAAGAGAAAAATTGAAGCGAAAAAAAAAGAAACCTTGAGGCTACTCACAATGAAAAGCAAAGTCTAAGACATGGCTATAAGGAGACACAGGCAGCATTTTACACTACGAATACCCATCAAGTAAACGTACTGTTTTCCTTAGCTAAACTTAAAAGAGCCACGCACGTGAAAATCAACAAAGTAGTTATGCGCCCAGTGCAAACTCAGATCAGCCTGGGCATCCGCCCAGTCTGATCAGAGTCTTCGCTGGTTACATAGAAGTAGCTTAGACCCTTTGCTATCCTTTAAGCGCAAAGCAAAGACTCTGATCAGACTGAGCAAATGCCCAGGATTCGCCCAGTCTGATCGGAGTCTGCGCTTTGCGCACAATCACTTTGTTCGTTTTGTCGTGTCTCGGCTCCAATGACATTTATTCCATCTATTTCTGATAAAAACATCAAATGAAGGAGAAACAGACAAACAAAACAACAAAATATAATTAGCCAAATCAAGTCATATTGGAGTGTTGTTTGAACTATAATCAAGAAAATTAGTGTTATTCTGGAAATCTGATGACACCTGTTATTGCCTAAACCTTGTACAAGCTTCATACTAGGCAGAACATGCTACCTACAAAATTAGTTTCTTTCTGCCGTGTTTTAGCATTTTAGTATTATAAGAAGAAGCAACATCTATTTACAGTTATCATACAGGATGATGAAAATGACCATGCTCCAGTTTAAATATTTAAAGATTGTTTATCATAATTTCAGTCATTTCACTGTTTTGCTACTCTTAATTCTTTATTTCAAACATACACACATATCCCTAATCGTCATTTCATTCACACTGACAGAGGCCAAGAGGTACTTACCGTTTAATAGCCTGGCTACAGTCGAATCTGTATATTAGCTATTGGTCTTGCTTACAGAATAATGCCACATGAACAATTGACCCGCGACACGAGAAAACCAACGAAGTGATTGTGCGCCCAGCGCAGACTCGATCAGCCTGGGCATCTGCTCAGTCTGATCAGACTCTTCGCTAAGCTTTTTAAGGTTACATGTAGCTAAGGATCTGAGTTAGCTCCATGCGGACAGCAAAGACTCTTATCAGACTGGGCGGATGCCCAGGCTGATCTGAGACTGCGCTGGGCGCACAACCACTTTGTTGTTTTTCTCGTGTCGCGGCTCAATTTTCATTTAAACGTAGAAGTGTGCTAGAATTCTGATGGCGCAGACTGACTCTTCTTTATTTTCCCAAGTTGTAACATAAATGAATTTTGTAACAAGCAGGAGCCTTCTTCATAAGAGAATAAATAGAAAAATCAAAAACAAAGCTTGGGAGCATGACACGAATATATATGTAATAAGCTTTCTCTAAGAGTCAATACACTGTAGAAACACGTGACCTTGATTGATAACTTAATATATGTCTGTCAGTCTGCAATTTATGTCAGTGTAAGCATTTTTATTTATTTTCGTCCTTTGAGATCAGAGGATATATTTTGAGAAAGCAGATTTTTTATAGGTTTAGACTCATATTCGACATCATCGTTTTTCATTCATTTGGACCCCTTTTTGGTACTTAACAGTCTTTGAATCGACTGCCTTATTAAAAGTACGAAATTGAAGCCTTTTTTTCTCCTTGGCTTTCATCACCAGATTATGTCAGGGTCACTTTGATGAGGCTTAATTAGCCGAAACTTCGAAGTATTGCCTATGTTCCTTCTTTCGAATGTGTACTCGGCTCCTGAAGAAACTCTTCAAGATTTTACATTGTTAATGAAAGCTTAAGAAATCAAAAACTTTGTGACCATTTTATAAGATTTCCTTACAGATGACGAAAATTGTCTCTATCAGAAACTGCAAATGATCGCCACTATTAAGGCGACGTTACAACACGAGCAGAGAACTTTCTCAGTTAATGTATTTTTTTAAATATTGGGCGGGTGTATTAAGATAGGGACGTGATGCTTACTACTCGCAAGCATCTGATTACACATCTCTTTTGGGGTCCATATCTGTGTATCTGAAATATTCCGGAGTTGTCAATGTTAAAATGACTTTACGAGCTGGGCACTTTGACCACTTTCATTTCTAAGCAGGACGCGTAGGTCGCATGAAGGAACCATACCAGAAACAATTCACATTATCGCAGCAGCGCAGTCACATAAACTGCCACAGACAAAGCGCTCGGAATTCTACTCTGAACTACATATTATATTAGTTACCCTAGATTATGTGCAATTTTCAATCTTATATTGTGCTCTTTGAGCAAAGCAATACACTTTTCGAATTTATCAACTTCACTACTTTAAACCTTATTCCTAGACGTTATGAAAGGGGGGGGGGGGACTCTATTTGACCGTATTTCACTTTCCATTTATGGGAAGCAGTACTCCCTAGGCATCTATATTTGGAATTTGTTTCTTTCGGTTAGTCCTTTTTACGATATGTAGACATTAACAACAGAGGTAGTAAATTGTTAATTTGTTTTCACAGAGCAAAGCTTGTGTTGACTCTAACAAAGTAGTTCTGTGGGAGACACTATTACTTCAATGGTCGTTTCTAACGATGACTATGGCCGAAGAATATCATTGCTAAAATCTATTACTCGACTTTCATTTTCAATGACTTGTCCATCAGATACATAGGCATGGCGGGTGTACTATAATAGGCAGATGGTTAAGACAAATGTGCTAATTTATTGGGTATCATAATCCTGTCATCCAATTTTCCACTAAGACTGCTATTTCACTAACGAAATTATCCCATCTCATAAAGCTAATGACATGTCTGGGTCATAAAATAGCTAACAACTAGAATGTTTTCTAATGTTTGCGAACACCTGATCTTACCTCTGTTTTGGGGTCCATGTTTGGTTGGTTGATTTGATGCTTAACGTCCACGGTAAACAACTAAGGTCATGTCGGGACGGTCAGTTAACCTAACCACACTATTCCTGGGCAGGCTTAGACCTCCTAAGCGGTTAACCAGTACTAAGTGCACATACTTTCGCCAGTAACTGACAACTGCCCTTCTTGAATCAGCGGAAGGAGAAACGAAAGTAAGTGGCCAGACCGGGATTCGAACTCAGGACCTCTGACTTACGAGTCAGGTGCCCTACCGATTGCGCTACCCGGTCCGGCGGGGTCCATGTTTGTGTATTTAAATATGTCATATTGTAAAATGTTTCAATTGTTTATGTTTTCGGGCTTAAGAATTTGGTACTTTGGTCGCTTCTGCTTCAACAGAAAACCCATGAACTGGATTGCGTTGGAAATTATCTTTAACATTATGGTGATCTGACACAGTGACTACAGCTTTTCCATAACCCAGATTCTGTCATGTCCTATATTCTTTAAACTTATATATGGAGCCGAGAATTACGTTTGAAATCCGGAAATCATCATTTCGACTAAAAAGCACTATAATTGTAATATGACAGCTCCTTGGGATGACAAATAGTACGCAAGGATTTATAACGTAAATATTCATATCAGTACATAAAGTAAGGTTTCAAAAGATGCTTGATCTAATTGCAATATTATTCTAACTGTAACCTGCATTAGACTAGGGTCGAGTCGGGTAACTTCGGACAGCGGGTAAATTCGGACATACAGTCGGAAACTATGAAAATCCAGATGAGGCGGCTCATAATGAGCCGTCTCATCAGGATATTCAGTGTTTGCACACTTTTTTGTTTAAATTCCAAATAACTGACATATAAAGGAAATAATTTCACTGTCCGAATTTACCTGCTGTCCGCATCTACCTGACTTGACCCTAGCTGGCAGTATTCGGTTCCTGAAGTCAGATCAATGCACTGGACAAAACTATTTCTGATGGATGAAAAAAATCGACACTCTTTGGAATAGTGAGGCTGAAAACGGTGTGGGGAAATTCACATTTTTCCGGTCTTGTGGACCTGGGTGTAGAGATGCATTGGAAGCTTGCTTTAGAGCCATGTTTTGTAAACATTCTAGCAAACTACTATGCATAAGCGCCTCAGCATTGTGACTGGAATTATGACAGAAAAGCTTCAAGCGCATGAATGTCTTGTATAATCGGATACTGATCTGAATAGGAACATGAAAAAAAACCCAAAAAACATAACTTATGGCGAGTGCAGACAGTGAAGATTCAAATATTCCTGTGCATTCGTGCTTTTGATCATAGTCTTCCCTGATCGTAAGAGCAATTTCTCGATTCTGAGGTGTGTTGAAAAGCAAAGGCACCAAGTAGCAAACACTGGTCAGGCTTCACTAAGACACCGTTTACTGTGGCTATGGTCTATAATACCTTAAGAAACAGATTTAACTCACACTAGCCCGCTGAGAACTGACTGATTTCCTATTGTCAGGAAATAAGGAAAATAGACAAGATCATAATAAAACGTTGTTTTCTTTATCATTAGATTTCCCAGGAGGCGAATGAATTCTCTGCTGATGTTACACTTAGATGACCTATACCCTCGACAAAGCCAGAAAAATTACTCAAGATAGATATGAGCCGCGACCGACACGAGAAAAAGGACAAAGTGGTTGTGCGCCCAGCGCAGACTCAGATCAGCCTGAGCATCCATCCAGTCTGATCACAGTCTTCGCTGTCCGCATGCAGGTACTTTAGACCCTTAGCTACCTTTAAGCCTTTAGCAAAGAGTCTGAGCAGACTGGGCGGATGCCCCGGCTGATCTGAGTCTGCGCTTGGCGTATAACCACTTTGTTGGTTTTCTCGTGTCGCAGCTCAACTCAGATAGGTACATCCAACATGAAAGAAAGCGGTAGCGAGGCTTCCCTTCTTTTAAATGCATACCTGTTTAACTGTTGAGTTTATGTTAAACTATCGTATATCTTGACCTTGTCGCAGCGTCAAAACTTTAGAAGTAAAATCAAGATCCAGCAGGTAATGGCTAATTTTGAATTTGAGCCGCGACACGACATAACCAACAAAGTGGCATGTGCGCCCAGCGAAGACTCAGGTTAGCCTGGGTATCCGCCCAGTCTGATCAGAGTCTTTGCTGTGCATATGGAGCTAGCTTAGACCCTTATCTATCTTTTAAGCGCATAGCAGAGACACTGATCAGATTTGGCGGATGCCCAGGCTGATCTGAGTCTCCGCTGGTACACATGCCACATTGTTGGTTTTCTCATGTCGCGGCTCTTTTATAATTTACCGCAGCTGCGTTTTACCAGAGACATGTGTTACGGAACATATCTTATAACTCAAACTAATCTTATTTCCTTATTTATGTTCAAGATTTGCACCTATAGGCTATTTAATACAATATGACCAAAACTCGGATAATTGAGGCGGTTTTTCTTGTTAGCTCCCAGTGACACGATAATAACTGTAGAATTATCGAGGCTCTGACAATAGGAAGTTTTCAAGACTGATTAATCTAAGAAGTTGTTCGGCAAGTCTCAGGAAGGAAATAGATCCGGTTCTCTTAACAAGACATGGTACCTGGAAGAGTATTTCTTATTGAATACATCAGCTTTAAAATTGATAGGACGTATAATTACTATCAGCGATACGGCTAAGTATACAGTCGTTATACTTGTTGATGAAACAGACTAAATTCAAAGGTTCTATCTTGCATCTTGATTTCAGTCAAGATCCGTTACTCTTAAATATTTACTTTGAAATGTCCTGTTCAGTATCGTATTGGAATTCAATAATATTAACTAATATAATTGAGCCGCGACATGAGAAAACCAACAAAATAGTTTTGCGCCCAGCGCAGACTCAGATCCGCCCAATCTGATCAGTCTATGCTATGCGCTAAAAGGGTAGCTAAGGGTATAAGCTACCTCCACAGCGATGACTCTGATTAGACTGTGCGAATGCCTAGACTAAACTGAGTCTGCGATGAGCGCACAATCACTTTGTTGGTTTTCTCGTGTCGCGGCTCAATTATGATCATGTATACTTATGCTGACTTCAAGGAGATGACCACAAACAGCTTTTAGGTTACTGTCGGATCCTGATACTCTACGTAGTGCATTAAACATGTGCTTTTATTCATAAAAAATGTTTAAAGCAAATGTTAACTCCATCGTCTGTCGTACAATTGTAACTGTAACCATCGTTTAATTCACAAAGACAGGGGCGTAGAGGTGATTATAACTTGTAAGGTCGTTCTGAGGAGTATCCTGTTAATTTAGAAATTCCGGGCTATTGATACTGCATGCACAAATAATGCAAAATGTGCATTTGTTTTATACTTATTTGGCGGTGAAAATTTGCCCGAATTTTTATGAGAGCGTAAAGAAATTAATATTTACAAGCAGGAGCCTTACTCACTTGAGAGAATAAGCAGATGAAATTAAGCTGGTGAGCATGACGCGAATTAATCTTTTAGGGTCAATAAACAGCAGGCCATGTGACCTTGACAGACAAATCATATGTCATTGGTCCGATGTTTCGATCTCTCTATCTGCATTTATGTCAGTGTAAGCGAAGTTAATGAAAGGTTTAGTAATCAAAGACTTTGTTACCATGTTATTAGATTTCCGACGAATGACGAAAGTGGTTTGTATCAGAAACTACAAATGATCGCCATTATTAAGGTGACGATACGACATGAATAGAGAAGGACTTCTATGCTTAAGGCGTGAATTTTCCCCATGATTTAAAAGTTATACGGATCACTGACTTTTGCTTTGCATTTATGACTATGACTTGTAACTTGCATGACAAATGAATTTTCAAGCGTTTGTGCCTATGTAAAGTACGTTAAACATACGTTGACGTTGACGTCATTGTTGAGATAAATTGTAAATTATCCTCAAACTGATCGTTGAAATAATGATTTATTGTATACATTTCACCCTTTTTTGACTTACATTACTTACATAACAGACAACACTGGATAGTTTTGACTATATGTATGTGACCTTGACCTCATTTTAAGGTCATGGTACACAATATAATCCTTGAAGATCACAGTGCTACTGTTGACCATTCTTCTTCTTTCGCTTATTGAGTATCGTTCCCCCCCGTGACCCAGCTTCCCACTCATATATATTGCGTACTTGCATCGCATAAGTATGCTGCATGAAGGAAATGCTGGGTCACGGGGGGGGGAAAGTACTTGTATTTTAGTTATAGTGAAGCGTTCTCTTTTGGCCGCTTTGACCGGAAGTATAACTGTGGTTTTGCATGTTTAAATGCCAGTCATGCGTAACAAGAAAAAAATCATTGCTTTGTATTGTGATATGCATGTATTATGCATGCATTTATGACAAAAATGTATGGAATGAATGACTGATTCCAATATTTTTATTACCTCAAAAATTGAGGTATGCGAAAACCTTGAATTATGGGTAGGTAGGGTCAGATTGGATTATCTCCCCATGTCTTTGGGTCTGAATCACAAATGATCTGATTTTATACCGCTTACATATTTGTGGAAGCTCCGCTGAGAAAAAACACTTTATACTTTTGAAAATTCGGACCTGTCGCGCCTGTCTAATGGGGAAAATCCTCGCCTTAATCGAAGAAGTCCTTTCCGTAGTTGAGCCGCGACACGACAAAACCAACAAAATGACATGCGCGCCCAGCGAAGACTCAGATCAGCCTGGGCATCCACCCAATCTGGCCAGTGTCTTTGCTGTCGGCATGAAGGTAGCTTAAACGCTTAGCTACCTTTTAAGCGCACAGCAAAGACTCTGATCAGACTGAGCGGATGCCCAGGCTAATCTGAGTCTTTGCTAGGCGCACATGCCACTTTGTTGGTTTTGTCGTGTCTCAGCTCATATAGTGTTACTAAATTCTGGGACAGTTTCTAACCAAACAGTGCAGACCCAGATCTGACTCCCCGTTTGGACAAGTTTGTTATAGATCTGAGCTGTTTGCCATTTAAACGGCATTGTTTTGATACCTCGATCAAAAAAATATTTAAAGGTCAAGATACTAACCAAAGAACAGCCGCATGGGGTGGGGTGGGATGGGACGGGGATGCATATACAAACTATTTACGAATAGACCGACAGCACAACCACATATTAGATATGATGGTAATAATAATAGTGATAACGACATTAAAATATACAAGGGCGTAGCTACCTATACGGCAAATACGCAAGTGCGTATTGAAATTTTGTCAAAATTGACAAAATTTCAAAACGCACCTGCATATTTGCATGCTGAATATTTATAAATTAGACAAGATTTCAATACCAATTACCAAAGTGGCTGAAATACTAGCTTTCCCCTCAAGAAGTAGAGATTAAAACATGGTTGTGCGTATTATGAAATTGCCCCTAGTTACGCCCCTGAATTATATGAAAATAATAAGCAGTTAAATGAAAGCATAAATTAATATAAAAAAACTTGCAATGTTCATAGCAGTCACTTCTGAAGGCGTCCCAATAGTTAGGAAGATTATCACAATTACAAGTAAAGAGTCAGACTTTGACATAATGACCGAAAAGATAGTTTCCGCAGACAATGTGATCAGAATTACATTGCTTCAGGAAATGTTTGCCACTGAAGTTAGTTATCAAAGACTGTTTCCGCGTTATTAAATTTCCGGGGAAGTAAATGAATTTCTTTATTTGTTCGTGTCAAACAAAGATCAGCTGCATTGGTAACTGGCTAGATTTGTAAGCAATAAAACAGTATATGCCATTTCGGTCTGTATTTGATTCGCATCATGAGAAACATAGAAAAATCTTAATCCGGAATACTCACACAGGGACTTCTAGCTAATAAGACAATACAGCAACTGAGCTACGCGGCCGACCTTTGACATCTATGTCCGCGTATCTAAATATTTTAAATTTGTCAATGTTTTTGTTAGGTTGACGAGTATGGGCCCTTGATTTTGGCACTTTGACCACTTCTACCTTTCACTCGTTGGTTACTTTATTTTATTTGATTACTATGACAGTACATAAAACAAATATAGTGACAATGTGGACTCTTCCTAGCAGTAGCATATAGAAAGTCGGCCCCAAAAAGAAAACTGAATGCAAATCTGTATTTCGTATAATTAAACACCGGTGATTACTATTTCAGCGATGACATGTACTACAGCCTAAATAAGCAAACATAATGAGGAGACGAATATAGAGGATCTTAAATGAATGGTCATTACACATGAAATTATGAAACGAGCTTTCGGCGGGTTTCATAAACTTCATATGAAATGACCACGAGTATAAGATTCTGTTAATTATATAACCCTTGAAAATGGGAGTTTATCGACTTCAGAATTAACATATTTCAATACGAAAACACATTGTTGACACGAATATTGTCAAAGACGTTACATGTACATGCCAAAGTGTTATGGCACGTGTGAGTTTTCTGACGCGACGTTATCCATTAAACAACAGCGATGTCACAAGAGAGAGGAAATTAATATGAGTAGGTACATACTCAGGGGAGGCAACTTTGCCAATATTTTTATTTTGCATCTCTTCTCAATAGGGTAAACCTTTAAAGGAAAGAAAGTGTTCCTTTAGGAGCGAGCAGATTTTCCTTTATGAATGCATTGCTTTTGGAGAGGTTTCATTGCGATGAGGAGCAATAGGAAGCCACAAATGCTACAGTCACACCCATTGGGCACACAACCTTGAATCAACCTTAAATCAACCTTAATTCAACGTCATGACGTTGAATCAAGGTTGATTCAAGGTTGATTTAAGATGTTGTGCCTGCTGGGACACCCTCTTCGCAATATTTATAGAATACATGAGGATGTGTCAATGCTCCTTAAAATTAAAAAATGATGAAAACATGAAAAACATGCTGAAAATGTGTTAGCAACACAAAGCAAAATGTTCGCAATGAGAGTAGTAAAGGGTGTCACTCTGGCCTCATCCGTCCGGAGACTAAGTCCACAGCCTGGGGGAGTCTCCGGCCGGGATGAGGCCAGAGATGACACCGCTTTAGTAAGCTTGAAAAGGCTAGTTTGAAATAACTTAGTCTTTTTCAGGGGAAAAGTCTATGTTAAATGGCATAGGAGATGGCTTAAGAGGCTATACAGTAATATGCGTCTGCTATGAGTCTCTTGGCCCTGTATCTCAAGACCTCACTATACCAGAGGCATAACTCTATAGCGTCAGTGGATGGTGTAAGTTGCTGTGGCATACTCTTGTTCATTCTGTTCAATTTCTGAGGCTTTATAGTAATATGCGTCTGCTATCAGTCTCTTGACCCTGTATCTCAGGGTCTCACTTTACCAGAGGCATAACTCTAAAGCGTCAGTACTTGTTCTTGGGGATTAATAAAATCTTGTTTCTCAAGATTTTAATGTTCTGGACAGAAATTATTTCTTACTAGCCTTCTAAAGCCTGACTACTACATTTGATGACGAGAAGATCTCTGCTCCCAGTGTGCTTGAACTTGTGGGTATCTAGTGGAAGGTCCACATATCCACATTGAAATTGTGGAGCTGATGTGGATGTCAAGTGGAAGGTCCACATATCCACATTGAAATTGTGGAGCTGATGTGGATGTCAAGTGGAAGGTCCACATATCCACATTGAAATTGTGGAGCTGATGTGGATGTCAAGTGGAAGGTCCACATATCCACATTGAAATTGTGGAGCTGATGTGGATGTCAAGTGGAAGGTCCACATATCCACATTGAAATTGTGGAGCTGATGTGGATGATGTGGACTTGATGTGTATGCAATGTGGAGGTTATGTGGATGATGTGGATCCACAATGTGGAGTTTCCACATGTCCACATCTACACATTAGACAAATCGGCTTACCCTGTCCCATATCCACATTGAAATTGTGGAGCTGATGTGGATGTCAAGTGGAAGGTCCACATATCCACATTGAAATTGTGGAGCTGATGTGGATGTCAAGTGGAAGGTCCACATATCCACATTGAAATTGTGGAGCTGATGTGGATGATGTGGACTTGATGTGTATGCAATGTGGAGGTTATGTGGATGATGTGGATCCACAATGTGGAGTTTCCACATGTCCACATCTACACATTAGACAAATCGGCTTACCCTGTCCCATTTCTGACAGACTGACACAATGCATCTCAAAACCTCACTGTTACAATGCCAACTGCCCAGGGGTTCACTTGTTCCTCATACATCCTAATTCTTAGTTATATCTGATTCCTACCTTCTATTCTGTACATGCATATTGAGGTTTATTATTTTGAAACAAAATTTGGTAGGTGTTGACTTGTTCTTTTCAATAAAAGAAAAAAATTGAAAATTCATTGAGGCAATTTGGAGTTATTACAGGTTTCTTACCCTCCATATTCCGCGCATGCGCAGTGTGACAATTTATTTTAATTTCATTTGGTAGATGTTGACTTGTACTTTCCAATAAAAAAAGAATTTTGAAAATCCATCAAGGCAATCTGGAGTTATTACAGTTTTCTTACCCTCCATATTCCGCGCATGCGCAGTGCACATGTCCCGGCAAACTTATATTTTTGTATTTAATAGTTTATTAGTAAACATATAATATACTCATAACTGAAGTGATAAATACATACAGGAATTTAATTTTTATTTGTATCATTTTTCTGAAAGCTACTACTTGAATAATCTATTTATAGAATTAACAAAGTCAATCCAGATTTAGCTCCCTTGTAATAACACCATAATATGAAAAAAATGAATAACTTTGTTATTTTTCAGCCGATTTTGATAAAATAACTACCAAAATGTAGATTTTATTATTCTCTAATTATCTTTTATATTTTAAAAAGTGTTGCTATAAATAGCAGCATGACCTTATTCAAATAGCATATACAAGCTATGCAAATTTTCAATCTTGTTTCAAGTAAACTGGTTTATGTTTAGTTATATATATTGGGAACTAGCATATTAATATTGCTGGTTTGCCGGTCACCACTGGACTGGAACTGGTGTGCACAACGGTTATACCGCCTGGGCCCGCAGATGCGAAGTCTATCGATTACATGTGAAACAGTAGAAGCCTTATGGCTTAAGGGGTCGGAACGCCGTGGTTCCGTAAAAGGTACCTCCGCTGGCAGGTCTCTGGTCCATAGCGACATTCAGGACTTGTGATCATGTAGATATGGCTTCAAATCGCCAGGGCTTCCCAGGCATAGGGTAACCGACCGGGGAAGAAATAGTGCTGTACAGCACACTCTTCCTGCTAAATTTTTAAGTGCATATTTTTGTCTTTACTGGCATGCAAGAAATAAAGATTGCATTTTTTGTGGCGCTATGATCTTGATGAAAATTGTGTGAATTAATATATGAAACTCAAAATGCTATCCGGTATATAAGTGTGATGTTCAGATATGAATTCATTCTAGTTTGGAACAGAGAGAAGTAAGAAGCAAGAGAAAAAAACAAAGCAGTTAAAGATATTTGATGAGTTATAATTCATCTCCTGATCATGAAGGACTTCTATCTAACACTTCTGATCGATGGTTCTCTGAAAACTTTCCCTCAAAACACACAAAGCTCTTTTACTGTGAGACTAGATCACCAGATAAATATCGAAAGCGAAAAGTGGGAAGTTGCTTTGGTGGAATTAATTACACCATCTCGAGTCAATAATATTTCAGAAAACAATAACTTTTTCTTTTTGTCATTTCTGGACCAAGCGGTATTAAATGCTCAAGGAATAGATACGACAAAGGATTTGTGTGCTAGTGGAGAGGGCTGTCATGAATATAAATTATTTCTTCCTGAAGGAAATTACAACTCTCCACAGCATTTGGTGGATGAGATGCAATCTGTAATAGAAACAAAACATGGATCTTTAATGAAACAAATAAATGCTTCTATCAGCATTACTTATGTTAAAAGCACAAATCGTCTGAAAGTTGTTGCACAAAATCCAAACCAGGTCAGGATTCGCTTTCAAGCTTCACTTGGACAAGCTCTTGGAGTTAATCCGGATATGTCAGAAAACCCCATTGGAAACGAATCATATGCTTTCAAATATGGAGTAGACCTAAATATATTGCATAATCGCTTGTACGTGTACTCAGATGTAGTTGATTATACATACCTTGGTGACGTGACGGCCCCTATTTTGAGAGTTGTACCATTTGAGAATTCAAAACGCTCTCAGCAGTCACACAAAGAATTTATCAACATGCACTACGTTCCAGTAGGAAAATCTTACATTGATCAAGTTCATATCAGTATCAAAGGTGATACCGGTAAAAATATTCGGTTCAGCTCTGGAAAGACTTTAATTAAGTTACATTTCAGGCGGCGAATTAAATAAAAAAAAAGAAAATTGTTTGATTTCTTGTTGAATAAGAAACAGGAAATAAGTATAAATACAACACACTGTTACAAGCGTCACCATTTCAAGTAAAATCTTGAGAGAAAGCAGAATGTCTGGTAGTTCCAATAACCTAACAAAAGCACACTGTGGGCTAACTTCTGAATCTTCAGGCTTGCCTGTCATTCCTGTTGTACAGAAAAGAAAAAGAAATCCTTCTTCCTTTGGACAGATTCGATACCTCATGAAACGATTGTCAACTGCTTTAGACAAAAGGCTCAGAGAGGGTAGACCTTTGAAGTATTGCCGACTAGCAGAGCGGAAATTCGTTCATTATGTCGTGAGGAGAAAGAAAAACAACACAAACTCAAAGGATACATACACAAGAAGAATAAACATTTAAGACGTTCCAGACGGACAAAGAATGAATCTGGGGGTCATAAATGTCATAGACGTAGTGAAGCTAAAGAGGATATCAACAGACAGACAGGGAACAAGCTGGAGTTAAAAACAATGAAATGAAGTGTTAGTCACTTTTTAAATGCTATGACGATTGAGTAACATTGGAAACTTGTATAAGTTTTCTAAATGTAGGTTTGTTAGAATTCAGTTGGTATTTAAATTATTGACAGAATAAATAAAACTGATTTTAAATCATACACATTTTTTCACAATTTTCTACATCATTTAGTTCACAAAAGTGCATGCAATTGGTAAAAATGTAAGAATTGCAGTGGTTTACCAAACTTAGCACAAGTTTTTCAATATCTATTGCAGACTATAAAAGAAAGAGTCAAAGGATATAACTTCATTCTTCAACCAGTCGTTAATGGGTCGATACCAGTGCAAGCAGTGCTTCCGTGAATTTGCTCGATCAGACAGCCTGAGAAGACATACGTCCAGTAGTGTTTGTAAAGCAACTACAACTATGTCTGACAGCGAAGAAAGCACTATCTCAGAAGTGTCAGATGTAACTACAAACAGAAAATATTTGAAGGGAATGAAAGGACATGATATCTTTGGAGAATATGATTATAGTAAACTCTCAGACGATCCAGATACAGAAGTCGAGACAGACTGTGAGTCTGCTAGTAAAGAGGAAAAACAGAAAGCCAAACGCAGGAAAATTCAAAAGACAAGTCCTTGGGATAGACTAATGAGAAGCACTTACAGAGACAATCAAGATCAGTTCGATGAAACAGTGGAAAATACCATGCAGGAGACACCTAACATCGATGTTGAATCAGCTGAGGAAATGGCATATGAAGAACTGAAACCAAAATACAGATCAACGCTGGTTACCAAGTATCAAGACCTCGTGGCACTCGGGTCTGCTTTGAGAAAAGATCCTATCCACAAGAAAGTAATATCAACAGCTCACAGATTGAAAGAAGATGAAGACTATGATGAAGAAGAGGCGATGCAGTATGCAGTGAAAAAAAAGAAGATATCTACTAGAACGAAAACTTGACGAATATGAAAGACCAACTTTAACTGTTGAAGAGGAAACCCAGTGACATTGATTCTTGATAGGTCTCTGAAATTAACCATTTCAGCGATGGCAAAGCATTGAGATCATTTACATAATAGTAGACCTGCAGTGGAACCTATCAAAAGAGTTTTATTAACCATAAAAGACTAATGATCATTATGTAAACGAAGACAGAGGGACGGTCCTAATCCTCTGTCTGTCGTAATAAATACGTGAGCGGGACAAATAAAGTTGTTCTGAATTGAAACTGTTGTTAATTGTTCTTTTCTTCCCAGTTCTTATTATTGTAACAGTGAGGTTTTGAGATGCATTGTGTCAGTCTGTCAGAAATGGGACAGGGTAACCGATTTGTCTAATGTGTAGATGTGGACATGTGGAAACTCCACATTGTGGATCCACATCATCCACATAACCTCCACATTGCATACACATCAAGTCCACATCATCCACATCAGCTCCACAATTTCAATGTGGATATGTGACCTTCCACTTGACATCCACATCAGCTCCACAATTTCAATGTGGATATGTGGACCTTTTCCACTTGACATCCACATCAGCTCCACAATTTCAATGTGGATATGTGGACCTTCCACTAGATACCCACAAGTTCAAGCACACTGGGAGCAGAGATCTTCTCGTCATCAAATGTAGTAGTCAGGCTTTAGAAGGCTAGTAAAAAATAATTTCTGTCCAGAACATTAAAATCTTGAGATACAAGATTTCATTAATCCCCAAGAACAAGTACTGACGCTTTAGAGTTATGCCTCTGGTATAGTGAGACCCTGAGATACAGGGTCAAGAGACTGATAGCAGACGCATATTACTATAAAGCCTCAGAAATTGAACAGAATGAACAAGAGTATGCCACAGCAACTTACACCATCAACTGACGCTATAGAGTTATGCCTCTGGTATAGTGAGGTCTTGAGATACAGGGCCAAGAGACTCATAGCAGACGCATATTACTGTATAGCCTCTTAAGCCATCTCCTATGCCATTTAACATAGACTTTTCCCCTGAAAAAGACTAAGTTATTTCAAACTAGCCTTTTCAAGCTTACTAAAGCGGTGTCATCTCTGGCCTCATCCCGGCCGGAGACTCCCCCAGGCTGTGGACTTAGTCTCCGGACGGATGAGGCCAGAGTGACACCCTTTACTACTAATGAGTACGAATTAATACAATCAAATACCACATCCCACCCTCGAAACCAATAGGGAAAGAAGCAGCCACACACCCATATTGACACAAGTTCACGAAAGACACGTCAGTAAACCGAATGAACAGCCTTTTTCCCAAACAGATGATCATTCCGCTACCCTTACTGAAAAAAGAAGCCGCATCTATTTTTTACCTATTTTATATTTTACATTACAAAACAAAAAGCAGAATAGGCAGCTATTCAGGTGACAAGACAATTAGAAACCATAAACATGCGGACGTAACAACATGTAACACAGAGGAACCGCAACAGAGGTACCGCTTTGGAACCGTCAGCAAAAGAAAACTGTGGTCTTAAACAAGTTTTACACCTCGCCTGCTGCTTCTGAGGTGGTTCGAAACATTTAGTTAGCTGTTTGGTCCGCATGAAGGTTTCCTAACCCATCAATGAATCATCATAGAAAACAAACCATAATGAAGGCTATACAATTTTGCAGACCAAAGACAAACAGGGCAAATATTTTATTTAGAGTAGTATCTAAATAATTCGGTCAGAGGAAAACTATTTACTCCTATTTAGTCACGTACTATCTCCTGCCCAATGATGGATACAGTTAAGAAGAAAATAATTGTTTATGGAGTCTATTAACAGTGCGGATATTAGATCAGTCTTACGAGACAAGAACGACATCATGATTGATTCATTTCGAGCCGAATTTCTACATTTTGAGACTAAACAAGATCATATTTTGTTGCAGATGCAGATTATGGACGTTTTCCTAATAATACAAAAATTTAATCATTTGGAGCTAAATTAAATACTATTCGCAGTAATTAATAATGAATAATTCACATACCGTAGTTTTGGCTGTTGTGATTGTGTTGAATAGTTGTCGTTGCAATGTTTTTGGCTTTATTATGAAATTCAGATGAAAGATCATTTATTGACAATAAGTGAACAAATGCCTGACAGACAAACATTCTCTATCAGAAATAACATTGAATGTCTTGCAATACCACAGGATGTGAGCCAAATGGACCATACTAAGGGCGCAAAAGACGCATTTATCAGGGAAACAACGGAAAGTTGTAGCTATGTAAAATAGAGGTCTTTGTATGCTCCAACGTCATCTTTTGATGTAGCTCATAGATGCTATTGTATATATAAATGCGTCTGCAATTGCAAAAGTATTGTCATTACCTGTACGTATTATGCTTTTCTGCTAGTTCTGTCAATACTGTGAATGTGCTGGGTAGACTGTATTCTGTGAGTGCGACTTTTTGTGGATACCTTCGTCTGTATCTTACGTATCATAATTAAAAAGAAAGAAAAGAAATATGTTGTCGCAGATCATAGACGGTAGAGGTCAGCAAACAAACACACAGATACACAAATAAACCACAAGAAATGCAATACCCTGGAACGAACTGGCAGAAATGACAAGAAGGTGTGAGGCTTTAGGAAACAGTTGTCAGGGTACCAAAATTGTTAGTCCTAACTCATAAACTATTGAAAGTTTGACAAATCCGAAATATTTTGACACAACCGGTTATTAAACATCATCATAGTGCAGTGTAGATTATATTTTCTGGTCCTTTGGGATAATTGAGTTTATTTGGAGTCATGTTAAAAAACAGAGTTCAGCTTAAACCAGTGTTGCACATTTGTGACCCGTCGAGCAAAAAGGAGCGAGTTAGGTGTCTTCTAGCGACATTTAGTTTTATGTCTCAGTAGTCAGGCAACTCTTAGAGGATTCCGAAAATATCAAAATGTTGGTGGTTCTTGGCCATTTCTGGGTTCAAATTCTCTGCAAAACGTAGGTACCATCATGAATCATCACAAATGTTTTGATGACGTTGTGGTGACGTCGCAAAGTAAAATCGTTCAGAACTTGTTACTGATGGATAAAGTAACTGTTTGTTTTGTTTGCCGTCCCTGGAAGCTTTGTTTGTTCGATAAATATTCCGAATCATGCTTCTCGGGGACCACTTTCTGCAGGTATGACAAACAGACCAACACGTATAATGCAGCATAAAATTTAATGAAAATAGGCATTTTGATGTATTATCAAGTTACATGAAAATATATGAGCCGCGACGCGACAAAACCAAGGCAGTGGCATTTGCGCCACGCAAAGACTCAGATCAGCCTGGACATCCGTCCTTCGCTGTGCGCGTAAAGGATAGCAAAGGGTCTAATCTACCTTCATGGAGTCGGCGAAGACTCTGATCAGAGTAGGCGGATGCCCAATTTGATCTGAGTCTTCGCTGGGCGCACATGCCACTTTATTGGCTTTGTTGTGCCGCGGCTCATTATGAATTATACATTCTTTAAGCATTATCAAAGCAATATAAAGCAGTACTTCATGGGTCTGGAAGAGTGTCATTCTAATTATAATGATAGCCTAACTGATGGTATTTTCCTTGTTTTTGCTCCAAAAAAATGCAATTGCACGTTAGAACCGCCTCATTAGGCGATGAGGCGGTTTTAACGATAACTAACCAACTATGTCTTGAGACAAAATATGTAAAATAATGCCGTGTTCACGAAACGTGTAGGACAGTCTGACAGAGTCTGGTAAACATCCTCGGCATAAATATTCTAAACTTTCACGCGTATCATTTACCAGTTTCGATTAGACACTTTATTCTAAACTTTTTTGTGAACTCGAATAATATCCCACTTTTCCCTCCACAAAGTTGGACTTTCAATGGTGTTTAGTACACGACCTTGTAAACATGGTGCTCGCAATTTCTTCTTTTATTTTTTTGCACGAAATCAGTCCAAATTTAAATGAAAATGCCAGGTAAATTATAGAAATGGCTGTTTTTAAGTGAAACGAGTTGCATGACGTCATTCAGCGAAAATTAGGACCAGTTGTTCAAAGCTAACAAAGGCATTACTTAACTTTTATCGTGCGATATGATGAATAAACTAACATTTTTGCGGAAAAAATGAATGGCCTTTTTCAACAGCAAAAGCAAAAGCTACTCGCTTTCTTCAGCAAAAATTAGTGTATGGTCGATGTACCTATTTTCGGGGTGCTCCAGAATTCGGGGTATTCTAATAGATAATACCTCTCCTTTTGCCTAGGACGTCTACAGACGATTACTTTTGCAAATAGAAAGTTGAATCAGCATGTTTTATCATACACTAATTGACGCGCGAGAGCACGTTAGTTTTGACGTCATCCATGACGTCTTCGTTGGTGACCGTGAAAGCGGCCATATTGGAAACACTGCAAAGTTTATGGAAAGTACCGACGAACATGACACGGCGATTAATTCAATTATGATTTTTTTTTTTGATAATCCAATAACCGTTTCTACATGCTAAAGAACTGCAGGTCTCCCGAAGGCAGTTGCTATCAGAAGCATCTGCAGCTTATGTATTTTGAAGGCGAGTTCTTTAACGAACCCCGAAAACTGGGACAGTTTCGGAGAGCAGATTCAGTTAAGCATCTGTTTCGATTTGATCAGCTTTGTAAACATAAAGACATGCGGGCATGAAATGTAAGTTGCATATTACTTAACACATATTTTTATATGCACACAAACTATCATTGTGTGATCTTTGTTTATCACACAGTTTTCATGTTGCGAATAAACGTTAATACCCCGAAAACTGGTGCAACCATCATATTTTATATTGTATTTGCAACAACAGATGCTTTGAAGAACCGGACGTAGATACATGTATATCATTTTACAAAAGTGAAGACAAAATGGTGGTTTCAGGAAAAAACGTACAGACATGTAATGTTATGTAAACAAGTCAAGGCCCCTGAGGAGAATTTTCAAAACAGCATATGAATCCATTGTTTGAATATAGTTTTCGTTGTTTTAGCACAAGTTTTTATGTAATAATTAAGCTTTAAAGCTCCAGAACAAATTATCGCTCTGGTGCTGCAAGTATGACCATTTTTCGTTTTGAAATCAAACTCAAAATTTCAAAGTTAACTGAACGCAAAATAACTGACTTGCATTTGGGAAACAGATTTTAAAAAAGTCAATGACTTTCTTCTGTATCCCATTCATTGTACTGTGTGTTATTTATATGTACCTATGTAATTGTTGTATATGTACAGTATTGTGAAATAAATATTGTTTAAACTAAACGAAATTGCACCTGCGGGTGCGGTTCACATTTACTTATTTTGTTGGAACAAAAAGGGGACGAAAATGCTCCCAATGTCTAAAGTTAACCATTTAATTTTTTAACCTGGCCTAAATCCGTAAAATTGCATAATAAAACTTGACCCCTGCTTAACTATGTATATACAAGGGCCGATAGGGGCCCCGATAGCTCAGTGGGTTAAGCGCTGGCCAACTGATCTAGCGAACCGGGTTCAAGTCTCGCTTGAGATGAGAATTTTTCCTGTCGTACGGGATTCCATTGCACACAGCCTTTCATTATCACCCACTCATTATCCTGATATGACTGAAATACTGTTAAAAAGTATGTAAAATCGCAAGGCATCCATCCACCTATACAAGGGCTGTTACGAAACGAAAAAGAGCTGTTACGAAACAAAAAGAATCATAGCTAACAAACGACCTGGTCATCAGTCTATGACTCTTTTTCATTTCGTAACAGCTCCTTTATGTTTCATAACATTCTTGAAAACATAGTTGGCCAGGTGTGCATTTTATTGCATGTTCTGTCAGCGAAAGCCTAGATCATCCTGCGCATTCGCGCAGTCTGAACAAAGCATTCCCTGTCCACATGAAACGTTTTTGGACATATCCATAAACCAAATACAGTAGAACTTCATTGTGTTGAACAGGCTTGGGACCATGAAAATTAGCTCCAGCCAAGGGTAATAGCCATCCAGGGTTAGTTTCTATATAAAGGGCCAAGGAAAGAGTTCTATGTTACGAAATGGATCTTATCGTCCAGTATGTCGTCGAGATTATTTTAATCCTTTCAATCAGTAAGGCTACAGTTTTTAGGGTAACTGTGGTAATAAAACATTTACGGAAATTGTGGCTATGTTATGCATGGGTTGTTTGTGAATACCTCTCGTGGACAGCGTATTGCATGATTTTAAGGTGAATACCTGCACGAGTCTTTTGATTGTGGAAAGCGTGTTGCATGATTTTAATGTGAGACGCATAGTATTTATACGCCTATCTTTTAATGAAAAGTTAGACGTGGCTGTTTAATTCTTGATGGATGTTATATTGTTGTGTGCCCAGATTCTGTGTTAAGACCTAGAAGGGTAAGATTTTATTATATTTATTTAGAATAGTTTGGCTAAGAATGAAAAATGTGACTTCTGATTGATATGGTATGATTATATGTGTCGACTGATTTGATTTTGTTGGCAGTGATCAGGCTGCGCATGTGTCGACCGATTTTGTTAGTAAGCATGCTGCGCATAATATTTGTATATTAGGAAGTTTTGTAAATTTCGGAAATAGTTTATATCACTGATGTTGGTTGCAATGGTGTGCGTCTATTTGACGTCCAGTGACGTCAGTTGCATTCATGTTATTCATGTGACGTCAGTTGCATTCATGTTATTGCGACGTCAGCACTTTTTATATTAGTTTCACGTATACGTCGCCTATAGAAGTAGATTGATTTGTAATGGAACTAATTTATATACTCGTGACGTCAATTGACGCCATAGCATGCACCGCATTAAGGGTTTTTTCCATAAGTTATAATGGTAGCATTTGGTCATCATGCGTTTGATTTGCCTTCATTAGACGGCGTCATATGGTATAACATCATTGATGTCATGATGTCAGATCAAACGTTATGATCCCAAATGTGTGAGAAACGCTTATTCAGCTATTATATTCTATGGCAAATGGTATTACGCTTAGTTTAAAGAAATGAATTAAAACATATGCGAGTTAGATTTTGGTCAATCAATTTAATGTAAATAGGACATTGTTTAGATTATTCATGTTTTATGTTTAGATTATTCATGTTTTATGTGGGGTATGTCATGGTAATGCCTGTTGACGTCAGTATACTTCTTGACAATGTTTGACGTCAGATCCTTTGACGCACATGCGTGGTAGGATCTACGTTTCTTCATTGGCGGAAGTGGTAAGCACACTTTTAGCTTTACATCGTGAGCGCGAGTCGTGTCTAGTGACACGGCTGGCGTGTGCACGTTATGCTCGGCATTCGCCGAGGGCGTTGTATGGTATTTCCAAGACAGGCCCAAGTCTTACGTATTATTATTATGTAGTTACAATGTATTAAGTGTAAGTTCGTTATTTTTAGGCACATCAAGTCCGGCAGTCAGCTGTTAGGACTTAGAGCCACGTCTCACCTGGAGATTCGATAAACGTCTCCAGGTTAATACCAACCCGGGTAGAGGCAGTTACAACGCCGTTTGTGCAAGGTTCCTAAGCAGAGGCGGGAAGCACAAAATGTAGGCGGAAGTGGTTAGCTCAGTTTTGCCAGATTCTGTGATAAGATCTGAAGGTCACATCAAGTGTGGGACAGTGTTCGTCCACTAAGGTGTGTAAATATATATAGACTGGTCCCTGGTACGATCCAGGGAGCGACCAGTATATAATCGTGCACGTGTAATTATAAGTTGGTGTTCCTCATGATATATGGACTGGCCCATGACATGATCCAGGGAACGACGAATTGAAGTCTACCAACATAAGGCCTTGTTTTTTTTTGTATGAGCTCAAACTAACGGTTTTTTTGTTCTTTGTGTCTTCCTTTAGTTCATGGCGCTGAGCCGAGTACGGTGTTGACGTCATACGGTAATCTATTTGCGTATTGTACGCAAATCGATTACAGATTTGAAACAAACACCTTACTTGGGCCAGCGACATGAACTAATATGTGTTGTATATTATTGTAATTGTGACAGTTGTAAATTGTATTGTTGTATATAGAATTTACATTATATATAAACTTAAAAAATTCTAACGTTGTTAGAGTTTCCTTGTCAGTGTATTACACTAGTAGATAACCCTTTAACCGGAAGTCACCCTCCGCCGTCCTGGCGACGCATAAGGCTCTACACCCGTGTCGACCGAGTGTAAAACCTTCTGCGTAACATTCTAGCCTGGCAGGGTTAAAGAGCCATCAGGGTTCGAGCCATTGAAGTTTTAGTGTACCTATGAGTTTAGAATTAAATCAGTATGGGTACTGGGCAAAGACAGGTTTTCCTTAGGACGCCGCTTACATATGCTTTCCTGATTTTCAAAGTGTTAGAACATCGGAATCTACTGCTCATTCAATAATTCGGAAATTTCCGGTCGTTATAAATCCAAGTTGGTCATCAAACTGCTGTATTACGTTAAGACCCCGTGTAAAATTTGTCCTTGTTTTTTGGTTCTTTAGTGAGAAATAACAACAACAACAACAAAAAAAAAAAAAAAAAAAAAACTACAGCATTTTCAGAAAAGAAATTGTTCTATTTTTGTCATTTTGTTGAAATCAGGTCAATCTCAAGATTGACCGCGGTCCATTTGGAATTCCAAATTGGACAGCTTAATTCTAAGATAGGTCATTGTCGCTATCCAGTGTCAAAATTACGATTGTGGGTGCCTACCGACATAGCTCACTTAAGTCATATTCATGAAAGTTGTTGTCAGCTCTTCACCTTGAGACATATTCCAAAACAGACTTCCATTTAATCTGCGCAGATTATCTTTTTTAAAGGATTTTTCTTGTTTCCCCGTACGTGCAACAGACTGATTAAGTTAGCTGTAGGTACAAAATTGTTATTTATCTTTAAAACGCTCAATTTGTAATACTTTTCGGACAAGTCAGCAGATTTCGTGGGCCATTTCATTCAACAGTGTCAAACAAGATCAAAATTTATTTTATTAATCGCCTCCCTTTAACAGACTGGCAGCAACATCCCGTTTTGAAAAACTCGGACACAGATGCAGCATATTCAATGTCTTCACGTCTCTCAAATACAGTCCTAAATGATCCCTCATCTTCATCGCCGCCAGAATCACTGTCCGAATCAGACTCTTTCTACATTTTCAAGGCCAAACCGTTCACTTTTTAAAAGATCACTTCTTTAGGTTGGATAGTAAATATTATTCACATCAGTCACTAAATCTAAGGTCTCATTATCATCATCTTCTAAGCTTAGGAAACAAGTATCGGGAAGGAAATCTTTGACTGAAGTTGTTGTTTGACTCATATTTTCGCGGCATCAAAACTTAAATACTCTTCAAAGGGACGCAACTTTATTTACGTCAAATATTTGACAGACTGGTGGGAACAAAAGCCCCAAAATATAGCCTGAAATGATTGACAAAAAGCGGGTACCTGTTTATCGCGCGTCTGAAATTAATAAATCGTGACGTCAACTTCTAAACGTCATTTCTTGAAACAACGTCATCCACCCAACTCGTCCCTTTTCGCGCGACGGGTCACATTTCTGTACTGGTCAAGAACATAATCAAACCGAGTCTGTTTTTTTTTTTCGCTTCTTTGGTGTAATCCTTGCTTCCAAAGGATCTTACTATCCGGAACTTACTAATCTTGTCTGCAGCTGGTGTTGTGCCGTGTGGCGGCCGTAAAACGTCTCCCTGTACATCATCATTATAGAGAGGATTATATTTCTGGTCATTTGGGATCATTGAGTTCATTTAGACTCTACTTGAAAATAGAGTTCTGCTTAAGCCGGTGCTGGAGGGCGTGGCCAGTATTGCACATTCCGTACTGGTCATGAACAGAATCAATTAACCGAGTATGTTAATTTCTTTTTTTTTTTCCTTGCTTCCAAAGGCTCTAACTATTCAGAACTTATTTTATGGGACCCAACTTCAATCTAGCTCTTATTGTGGTTCATAAAACATTTAGATCTGTCCGCGTGGTGGACTTCTAGAAGAAGTGAAACTAAAAAAAAAAATTTTTTTTTGACGAAGACTTAAAGTTAAATGACTACACAAATGGATTTATCATTATATCAGAATGCCTTAAAGTCAATACAATATAATTCAAATAACTCATGGCTTTCTTAACAAATCTTCCATAGTAATCCTATTGACACTGTTCTTTATTTCTGTTACAAAGGAAATCCTACAGACAAGACCGAAACTTGATTGCAAACACATTTAACCTCTGTCCTTAGCAATGACAAATGTACTCTAGGACTCTATATCTGCGATAATATACTGTCTTATATATGAAAAAAAGCACATCGCTGCAATGGCAATAAAAATCTAATTATATCTGCAGTATATATCTATTTTATGTCCTCGGCGGGGGTGTAATTTGTCTGCCAGACAGAGCAAATTTCCAAACTTCCACATAATGTCTAATTTGGACATTTTATCAGTTTTAAGGTGCACGTTTATGGACTTATTTGACAGTAATCAAAGATTTGCCAGACATGAATGATGAGTCCATTCACTTGTGCAGTTAACGTAGCTAAATTGGAAGAAATCTGACCATAATGGTTAGACCATGACCATTGCTATGTTACTGATACTACATGTAATAACATACCATTTAAGCATGACCTTCAGATGGGCTTTTATACAATAACAGTCATTGCACAGTTAATTGATTCATTATTATTATACAAAAAGCAGTACCGTACGCTATGAACAACTGTGCATTATTCGGAAGAGAGCCGTGTACTAACAAGAAAATTCTTGCGCTGTTGATGCATGGCTTTGCGGTTTTCCATATGCAATATTCAGACAAATACTCCATTAATAAGGAAGCAAATGGGGAGTTTAATATTGTAGATATCGATGTAGATATTTATTTGAATTTGTGCAACAACAGCAATTAAACATTGTTGTTGTTTTTCATGCATTACCATGTGGCAGGTCCCGAGGGAGCTATTGGAAACCGAGGCCCTCGGACTTCGTTTTCAATTGCTCCCTTGGGACCTGGCATATACCTTAGTATATGAAAACCATATCTGATCCCGATACTCATGTCCAGAAATAGTTGCCTTTCAGGTGCACAGACACACTCCCATTTTCTACGTCATTTAACAAATGGAGAAAACAAAATACTTCCAGACTGTAGTCTACTCTCAAACGAAAGAATTGGCTGATAAAGGTCCTGTAACAAGTTCTTTCCTTTAAAAGTTCTCAAATATTTGTCTACTCTTTAAGAAAATCGGTAACTTCTACACGAGGAGATATCTTTCTTTATTTCAAGAACATCATGGAAATAGCGGACAAAACGAAACTAGTAGAGTTAAGATTTTAATTTTACCTCACTGCAGCTGGTGTTGTGCCGTGTGGCGGTCGTAAAACGTCTCCCCGTTCATCAGCCAAAGTGCAGATTATATATTTTATTTACATCCTTTGAGATCAGAGGATAGATTCTGAGATATCTAAAATTTGAGATCGATTTAGACTATTATTCTAGATCATCGTCTTTTATATTATTCGGATCCTTTTCAAATTAATCAGTCTTTGAATCGACTGTCCAATTAAAATTAAGAAATTACAGTATGCTTTTTTTCTGGTTTCGTCACCAGATATTGTCAGGGTCACTGACGAGGCTTTATTAGCCGAAACTACGTAGTCTCGCCCATGTTCCTACTTCTGTATGTAAGCTCTGCTATTGAAGGAACTTTTTAAGATTTTAATTTTACCTCACTGCAGCTGGTGTTGTGCCGTGTGGCGGCCGTGAAACGTTTCCCCGTACATCATCCATAGTGCAGATTACATATTTTATTTACATCCTTTGAGATCAGAGGAAAGATGCTGAGATATCTAAAATTTGAGATCGATTTAGACTATTATTCTAGATCATCGTCTTTTATATCATTTGGATCCTTTTCAAATTAATCAGTGTTTGAATCGACTGTCCAATTAAAATTAAGAAATTACAGTATGCTTTTTTCTGGTTTCGTCACCAGATATTGTCAGGGTCACTAACGAGGCTTTATTAGCAGAAACTACCTAGTCTCGCCCATGTTCCTACTTCTGTATGTATTCTCTGCTCTTGAAGGAACTTTGTTAAATTTTAATTTTACCTTTCCTGCAGGTGGACTCATTTGCAGATGATATTTCCTACTCGCAAGCACCTGATCACACCTCTTGTGTGGGATCCAAGTCTGTGTATCTAAAATATTCAGGAATTTGTCAATGTTTATATTACTTACGAGTTCGGATTTATTTCTTGGGAACTTTGACCACTTTCATTTACCTTAAACGTTAAATGCGAGGATATCTTGTAGCATTTTAATTTATCATTCGGTTATTTGCAAAGACATTTGATTTCCCAAAGGTAAAACTGAAGAATCAACTTCAATTAAATATTAACAAAAATAAGTTCGTGACAAATGTATACACTGTATATCCTTAGCTATATGAATCTGTAGAATCCTGAATAGTGCATAGCGCACTAATTATAGCTGGTCATGTGACTTGAAGTAAGAGTCGACAAAATGTGTCTTAATGTGTATCGGTACATCCAGTTTTTGTTCCATTTTTACATAGGAGAACGATTTTGTGGCATGCCCATAACCGTGAATTGTTCCAAATTCTACGGGTTTAGTGACATTGATTAACAGAAATGCGCGTCTGTCGTACATATTTTGGTCAAAGTAAAATTATATTGTGACTTTGCGAATATTGCCTTGAATAATGAAGCATAAAATTTTCTGAAAAAATAAAGCTCTATTCTGAAAACAGTATTTTTTCTCCGAGAGAGAAAATCATATTGTTTATGAGTTGATCCTCATTTAGAATGAAGGAAAACCCAAAATGGCAGCGTAACTTCCCCTGCTCGAGT
This sequence comes from Ctena decussata, assembly GCA_963989385.1. Lineage (NCBI taxonomy): Eukaryota > Metazoa > Mollusca > Bivalvia > Lucinida > Lucinidae > Ctena > Ctena decussata. The sequence continues at coordinate 524,491 of OZ022514.1, forward strand.
CCCCATTCACGTAAAACGGACGCCAGGAGCATTAATATACAGAAAAGGGCTAAAGAAAAGAAAAAAATCGAGACTAGAAATGCAAGAAATTTTATTCCTGATTCTAATATTCAACATTTGCATGAAATACAATGCTCTAGATAATAGGAGTATTTCAGAATAATTCTGAGATATTGTTTTTCTTATTTTCCATTGAAAGCATATATTGTGATCCCTCATTAGGACTGTCTAGCTGAGAAGGTTCTAATGAGGGCTCACGATATATGTTTTATAGTAAAGTACAGAAAAGTATATCTCAGTTATCCATGATACTATTCTTTATTTGGAACACTGAGAAAATAGGATATGAAACAAATAAATAATCCTCCTGTATTATCTCATAGATTAATACACCTTAGTTGCATTCTATATACAAGAACCATTATATAAATAAAACATACTGTAATATACATTCTGTCTGAAAGAACATGCTTTCTGTCCCCATCCAATATAATCAACAGAAACATAAGCATTAACATATTTATAATTTAAATCTTAAAAAAAAACTTAAGAGTCTCTGTAACAGATAATAAGACAGCGTATCGCAGACTTACTCAGCATTTCAAATATTTAGTACAACACTCTTCTTGAAGGGATGTACCTATTAAAATTGAGGAGGGTTTTATATCATATTTGAATATAAAAGAAGTCTCTAATTTTCCGCCAGCAGAAAATAGAATAGAATGAAATTAACAGCAACCATTTGTTCTGAAACATTACCGCTAATACAAGTAAACATGCTTTAGTAAAGAAATGAGCCACGTCATGTGACTTCCAACAATATGGCAGCTTTGTTGCAGTTTGTCATGTGATATTCAGATCATCCTTGTCGTTTTCACGGGATCTATAGAGGCCTCACTGTTGGCTCTATGGATGATGTGCCAAGCGAAAGTGCAGTCTGTTCAGAGCCTTTGCTAGTCAAAAATGGCACATTGTTTGAAATCACAAGATGTTGTTCCATTAAAAATTAAATACATGTATATCATTACTGTAAGAATTCATCTGTGTAAGTAAGGAACATACGATCCATATGACAACGGATCCAAAATTGACAATTTAGTTTTGGATTCATTTGTTGAGGATACATGTGTTTATACCGAGCGAGGAAGCAAATTGTACAGCTGTAGTGTACAGGCAAATACAAAGACAATTATCTGTCCGCACTTTCGAGATTCAACAACGTACATACCGTATAGCGGGTCATTTCTATGGGTATTTTATTTCTGCGGTTTTATAAAAGCGCAGAACTTAAAATCGCAGAATATTCTAACTATCATTTTGCGTGAAACAATATTCCGCCTCGTTACAAAATAAAGATATGTCAATAAATCTAATCCCTCAATATAAATTTGACCTGTCTTTTCAAATAGTTGATTAAACCGTTTATTATTATTGTTTGATTATAAGCAAAGACGCTCTACGGAATGGTAATCAGTAATTAGCGAAATTGTGAGCCATAATTAGTTTACTGTGACCAGTCATGTTTGCCGAATTAATAGAGTAAGTTAGCAGCATCTGTTTTATTTTTGTTGCTAGTCATACTTCGTCTATTTTTATTTTGTTTGTAGTTTTGGAATACCGGTTAGTAAAACTTAAAAAACCCATTCACTTTTTGAGATAAAATCCATAAAAGAAAACCCAAAGAATTAACCCGTTATACGCCAACCACTAGAGACAACTTTCGTCAGAGAGTTACAGCAGCACAGAGTTTAACCGATGGGCAAGATGTAAAAGGTGTGTTTGTAGAAAGCAGGGCTAGCCTCAATCTGTACAGGTTGATGAGAGCGTACAGTACTACCGTACATTATTCGAGCAAACAATAAGGCTATGATAGGAGCCGACACAATCCTTTACATGTACCACATCCTGCCTTAAACACCAAACTACCGTATAAGTGGTAATTTTCGCGGGTTCAATTTTTCGCGGTCAATGGTCAAAAACATAAACATTAATTTTCGCAATTTTTAAATTTCACGGTTAGCAGCATGCGCGAAAAGCAAAACTACTTCTTTTTCACTTGAGCCAGCTCATTTATCAACCTGCCGCAGGTTGATAAAGAACTGCCTCAAGTGAAAACTACCGGCAATTACCGAAGCAAATAGAAACAAAATATATGAACACTGTGTCTACAGAAGATACTTTGTAAGAAACAGAAATTTTTTTCGCGATTTTATAATTCGCGGTTTCTCAGTAACCGCGAAATGCCGCGAAAAATGGAACACCGCGAAAATTACCTTGTATACGGTATTTAATTGTTGCTAGCCCAGATTTTTCAACATGTGGGCTATATTGAGTTCTAGAAACAAAATTATTTAATACTGAACAAAATTAAAAATGAAATAAATAAATAAATAAATAAATGGATAAATAAATCGTGAACTTAACCAACCAGAAGAGGGCAGTATCAAATAGCGTTTTAGGCATATAATTTGAATTTTAATATCAAATGCTATTATAACATATCTGACACAAGGGCCATAATCGGAGTAGTAATAAGCTATCTGTTGAGTAGATTCTGTGCTTACTTCAACTGAACATTTGCAATGATTCTTTGTACAAATCAATGATGAAATTTAAACTTATGTTTACATTTATGTTTCGTGAAAATCGTTCAGAACGTCCCCTTTAACTAAACTAAAATCTCCACAGAATGGCTTTGGCATCAAAGCTTTTATTGCTGTCGTCAAAATGATAACTATTTTTACTATTATCATTATTTTCAATATTGTTATTTATTATTAGTAGTATTCTTATTATCATAACTGCTATAAGCACAAGTAGCAGTTGTAGTACCAGTTGCAGTAGTAATAGTTCATTATCAATTTGACATCTATATCTTGAATACACAAAGGCTGGCATTATTGCTCTTATTTTACTTGTAAGCCAGCGTCAAATGTTTACTACTCACAGAGTAACTACGGGTTGCTTTGATATTTCTTATCCTTCAAAGTTGTATTTTTTTTTATAATTCACTAAACCCGAGCTTTAAAACTTTAGAATCAGTGAAAGTCTAAACGGTTTCTGTTAAGTGTCATATCCGGAATAACTCTGTCTTCCATTTCACTGTGATAAACTATTTTCCCAAACAAATAATTCAATGAAAGTGATATTGCACGTGCACAGGGTTTAGAGTAGTAAAAGTTTCAGATCTACACACCCAACTTTGCATTCTTCTCTTGGATTCCAAATACTCTCTGCACACGGCTTAAATACATCCTGTTAAATTCTTCTTTTATTTTTTTGGAAAACAGTTAAAGTTCACTATCATTTATGATGACTTAGCACGTTAATGATGTGTGAAAAATTGTAGGCATTGCACATACATGTATAAGTATATGGTATCAAATTCCCGTATTCTGAAACTTGGTCCTTTCTTTTGTTTGTGCCACTCTTTCAAGTTCCCTCGACTCATTTCAGAATTTACAATATTCAAAGTTTCTGTGTTACCAGATCAAAAGATTTGTGTACACTGGTCTCATTCACATCAACTGACAATGTTTTTAAAAGATGAATTGTAATCGTTTCGTCACACCTCATGGCTGAGGAAACCTTCGACTGTTCCAACTAGCAATCAGTTAGCATACCTCCTTCACACAAACGATGATCCAGGATGCATAAATAATACTCTCCCAAAGCCAATTGAGCAAGGGAAATAAAAATTAGGAAATGGAGCCTATAAACATTGCAGATATATAGAGGATCTTACATGAGTGCCCATGTATTATTGTATTAAACGAGTTGGGGAAAAAGATAAGGTGCGAGGCTTTGCCGAGCATCTTATCGGTTTTCCCCAATTCAATAATACAGGAGCACGAATGCAAGATTCCATTTATCATATGACACTAAAATCGCTTTTTTATTAGCAAACATTTGCACTAAAACGTCACGATTTTGCCATTAGAAAACGCGACGTGTAATGGACGTCAACGTAAAACGCTACGACGTAATTTGCATATTTTATCCACAAGTGGATTATCGTTTTTAATGCAAGGCTTTATTACACTCTCAGATGCGACGTCATATGATAAAATGAGTTAGCTCATTAATAGCCGCTTCAGTTGAATCTACACTGTTTGAACTCCCTGTGCATTTACATTTTTACTTCTCTTGGCTTCATTGAAAAAGGGAGATAATCTTTAATTATAATGGCATTTTACAATTAATTTATATGGGTATTTCATAATCATTTTCAATGTCCAGTGAATCATTATTCCTGGCAATTTGTTTGCTATATTCTGTTAGATAATTGTGTATTCTGTTAAATGGCAGTCTTTCTTTTGGGTCTAATTTCCAACACCCCAACATCACGTGATACACCGTTGATGGACATTCATCTGGACGTTGCAATAATATTCCTTCATCCAAGAATCGTATCACCTGCAATGGACAATTATGAAAATTTAAATTGTTAGTTTAAATACTAGACCATTAATACTAATGTTGAGTTGTGCACAAGCACTCCTTTCTAAAGGTGTAAAGCGGTGCAAATGTCTCTTGTGCAGTATATTCCAAGTATTGAAAGACAACCAAAACTTATGTGATAGTAGACTGTACAGTGTACATTTAAATTGAAGAGGGTCAAAACAGAGTTAAAACATACATTACCATAGAAATGAAATACTTTTGTAATGCAAGTGAAAGTCACTTTAATAGCATTAAACGCTTTTCTCAGAATCTTATATTAAACCTTAAACTAAAATTGATCACATAGGCTCCAGAGTTGCGTTGGAGTTTAAGTAGACGGCTATAATCACTCATGTAACTGTCAGTTACTAACAGAAGTAATTCCCTTTAATACTAACAAATCAGATTTTTAAATCTGTAAACACTTTAGGCAGATACAAATTTGCCAATACAAATTTGATAGTCTCTGCCGAAGCTTAGTTAAGCTTTCACATACCGCACTTCCTTTTTCACTAACTTTTTAATGATACATAAATATGGTGGGTGTATTTTAATAGGCAAGTGATGCTTACTACTCGCGAGGACCTGATCACACCTCTTTTTCGGGGCCCATATCTGTGTATCTAAAATATTCTTTGATTGTCGGTGTTAAAATGACTTACAAGTTCGGATTTATGGTTTGGGTACTTTGACCACTTTCATTTAGCAATAGATTCAGCTGTAAAAATATTGCAAAGAAACAATAGCTGGTGTTAACAATATTATTTATATACCTCTTCATTTGAATGGCCATAGTATGGCTGTCTCCCGTAGTTGAATATTTCCCATAATACTACTCCGTAAGCCCAGATGTCTGACTCTGTGGTGAACCGACCCCATTTCACGGCTTCTGGAGACATCCAGCGAACAGGTAACATTCTAGAGCCTCCTATCTGAAACCATAGCACATTTTCATTATCTTTAAAGGACTATCAAGCAAATATTTGGAATGGTTGGTAATTATTATCCGGCATGACAGTTCTATTTTACCAGTGAAACAGACTATGTTGAATGTTAATAGAATCTCTTTGTTTTAAGATTGTTTTCCATGGCTGTGAGTTTGCAATTCACAAGTCATTTAAAACAAAATTCAAGCAATATATGAAACCACTAGGTGGACTAAAACCAATCTTCCTGGAATTTTCGACATTTCTACTTGAAATAATGAGTTGGGCCATTTATAAGAGTAGCGTGTTAATTAGAAAAAAAAACATACAATGGGTCGTATAAATAGTGGAATGCAGTTGAAAGAAGACGTAATAGAAAAAAAATGTCGAAATTATTTCACAACAATTGTTGTCGAAGACAGATCTGTGCAAATGTTTACTAGCCTGAGGTGTGGTTGACCTTTTGCCTTTTCTTTAAATTACAAATAGGACAAGAACATTTCGATACTCCAGGTTCTTAACTCAGCAAAACGGATACGAGTATTGAAAGTCGCGCTATTCTTACTTTTTCTGTTTACCGAGTAGAAAGACTTGAGCCTATATATGGTACAGTTACTGACTTTTGTTAAGGTGGACATGAAATGTTACTCAACTTTATTTTGACGGACACAAAGCGGAGGTTGATATGAATATACTTTTCAATAACACTTCATGTTCACCATGTTCACCGAAACAAAATTCAATCATTGTTTTATATAATAATTATAGGTTCAGTTGGACGGACTGCCATCTTACTTAACTTGACGTCAGATTTCATTAGACGCTACCTCACAAACCGTTGACATTAAGACGTTACGTCACTAACCCAAAACATCACAAAACTATGCGACATGAAGCAATGTCTACAGCGAGTGATCAGCCTCTCAACCAGTGAAATGAGTTTTCATTAACAGATTAATGTTGTTAGTACTGAAGATGTTGAAGCATCCATGTTCAGTTTAATCATCAATAATGCATAGAGCTTAGAGAAAAACTTACTCTGTAATAATCGCATGTGTAGATATCTCTGGCCATTCCAAAGTCTGATATTTTCACTACAAGCCCCTCGCCCACTAGGCAATTTCTAGTTGCGAGGTCTCTGTGTACAAAATGCTGTGACGTCAAATATTTCATGCCATTTGATATCTGCGTAGTGATTTTTATCAAGTCAGCCTGCAAAATAAACAAACATAAAGCACAGGTACCTCTCGATATCTCAAAGTCGAGACCCATCTCAAACTACTGATGTCTCAAAGTGAATTTTATGGTCCCTTACGAGTAGTTTGAGATAACAGGAGTTGAAATGTAAAGAACATTGGAAATGTGTCCAAACTGTATTCTTTGAGTTTAGAAGGTACTTTTAGATACCAAAGTTTGAGATATCGAGAATCAGCTGCATACTTTAATAGGCAAACTCATTCTAATCATAACATATAAGCAGCGACACGACAAAACCAAAAACGTGGCTGTGCGCCAAGCGTAGACTCAAATCAGTCTTGGCATCCGCCCAATCTGATCAGAGTCTTCGCTGCCCGCATGGAGGTAGCTTAGACCCTTAGCTACCCTTTAAGCGTATGATCCGACTGGGCGGATGTCCAGGCTGATCTGAGTCTTCGCGTGACACACATGCCTCTGTTTGGTTCTGTCGTGTAGCGGCTCATAAATAAAGGGTAATGGCAAGCTGCATTATCGAGGCATAAGCCCAAAGAAAAACAAAGACTAACTTCTAAAGGTGTTTGCATTCAATTTCCAGGGACGTAACTCTACCACTTCTTCTTTGCCTCTTTGTTCATTGTCCATTTGGGATGGGGGAGGGGGTAGGGGGTGGCAAGTCTTAAAGGCAAGAATCTACTCTTTTAGGAGTAAATTCTTTTTTTCAAAAAAAGTAAGAAGATCCCTTTTTGGAAGGGATGTCTTGCTCGGAAAGCAAACAGGAAATCTTTAAAGTTTCTTTCCTTTGTGAAACGTGTCCAATGCGTCTTAAACGTTACAGAATTTTATCTTTACCTTTGTTTTACAAGTTTCGTTAACAGTTTTGCAGTTCTTTTGAGATTTAAGAATTCTGTAACTTAAAATGCCACTGATTTTACTTCCACATAATTCTTACATAATTTTCTAAGTATATCGACATTTCCGTTTTGCCCTTCAATTCTAACGTATGTTCCTAGCTGAGGCTGTGGTTAAACTTATCGAACATATTATATTACGTATTATTTTAGTTTATGAGATATATTTTGTTGAAATAAAATCCATGTCATATAGAAATATCCAGCTTATTGGTGTCACGTTGAGTGCTTTCGTTTTGCATTTGTTCAGTCTAACAATTTTGCACAGAAACTGGGTAGGCATACACTTTATTTGATTATATGTATTTTGAAAAATTGTCTAGACAAAAATCGAATTTTGTATAATTTTTTCTAGAAAACAGACGGGAGAAATATTGAATTATCCTTGAAAGTTAAAAGCAAAGAGTAGGTATATTAGCTAATGATATTATTACTAATGGAGGCTAATAATATTATTGAATTTGTCAAAGTTCGGGTAATTTTTTCTGACACAGATGTACTTATGAGTAGAACAATGATATTACAGTATTCTTAGTGTTTGCTAATGTCAATAAGTCCTACAATGAGCTCATATTTGTCATACGCAACAACTGTTTTGGTCACGCACACATTGTGACTGAAATACCGGCAGACGGTACGTAAAGCCAAGCTAAATTCAATTGAGCGGCGATGCGAGAAGACCAACAAAGTGATTGTGCGCCCAGCGCAGACTCAGATCAGCCTGGGCATCCGCCCAGTCTGATCAGACTCTTCGCTGTCCGCATGGAGGTAGCTTAGACGCTAAGAAAACATTTAAGCGCTTAGCAAAGAGTCTAATCAGACTTGTCGGATGCCATGCCCAGGCTGATCTGAGTCTGCGCTGGGCGCACGACCACTTTGTTGGTTTTCTCGTGTCGCGGCTCCATTAAAATGCAATAACTGGAACGGGCAGTAGTTGTAAGAGACCCACTATATTCGTATATGCACATCATTCACAATAAATGTCAATTCTCGACTTTTCCTCCCTTAAAGCCTTCCATGATGTTGAAAAAAAGTACCGATCGATTTACTGTCGAGTCGACAGAGACAGTTACCTGTCGGTTTTGAAGAAACAGCCACAAAACCTATTTTCTTGTGTTTCACGGTCCTGATGGAAACTTCCTATTAAAAACGCTTTCTTAAAACTTATTAAATTTCCTGACAAAATATGACGTTGCTTTTGTCAGCAATTTCAGATTAGGGTAATGAAATTGCTTGAATGGCAAATTACTCAATATTTCTGCCGCAACAAAATAAAATCTGTATTTGAAGCGCACGCAAATCGTGCATATCATAACGTCGCTATGGGTATGTGATTATTGCTTGGTATATTTGAACCTTAAAGGAAAAATGTAATCCATGAACATATTGCGTAAGTGCTCTGCTGCTTTGGGCTTGCGTAGTTCAAAAAGGGCAACTTTCAAGAACTATTTTTTTCCGCGCTAGAATATGTTTCTCTCTGATTGTGACATACAACAATCATCTTAAACATAGGGAATTTTTTACCCAGTTGTTGCAATTAATTCAGCTAAAATATGAAAAAAATATTATTAAAAGGAAAAAAAGAAAGATACGTAAAAAACTAGCAAATATCTTAAGCCCTTTAAAGAGCAGGCTGATTCGGGTCTACAATATTTGATTGCGGGCAGGTGTCCCATATTTTGGTTTATTTACGTTGATAGCCTTTTAGACAAGTCTTTACCCGTGTTTTGCCTGTTGAAGAGTGATCAAATTCATATTGCTTTAGGAAACGAGCTGAATTGAAAAGTTTGTAATCAGACGTCGTAAAACCCTGTCTTGTTTGTTATTAACGGAGTAGAATCACGTGAAAACGCTCCTTAGAGATATGCAGACATCCAAGACTGGGAACAGTCTGCATTATCTGCGCAAACTGAGCAGTCAAAGGTTTTTTTTTATTTTGGCAATTAAGATTCTTCAGGGTCTATAGAAAATAAATGCGGACAAGAAAGACTCTGATCGGACTGTGATGATACACATGCCGATCTTGGTTTAGTCTATTCGCCTTGCCTAGGCACCATTTCTCAAGGCAGAGATAACCTTTCCAGGGAAATAAGTGAATTTCCATATTTGTTGATAGCAAACAATGATGACCAACAGTGTTTACTGATTACAGCTATTCACTATCTCAGCTGGAAGCGTTTTTCTTTTTTGATGACATAGTTGTAAGACACGCACTATAGCTCCAAGGAAAGGATAAAAAGTCTAAATCCTGGCAGTGCACTTTTACCAAAGAACATATATACACATTTGTAAACGTATCCCGGCACTAGCCCATTCCATTTGGGATACCCCTTTATGGATATGTGGGCAAACAGTTTGGATCCAGATCAAGCCCCACAAATGTCGGGCTTGATCTGAGATCCAAACTGTTTGCTGCATAAACATCATTTCTACAAGAGTTGGTTAGACGGCACTAGCCCATTCCATTCCGGATACCCCTTTAGGGGTATCTGGGCAAACAGTTTGGATCTGAGATGCAAACTGCTGCCTAGGCATCATTTCTACAAGAGTTAGTTAGACCAATATTGTTAAAATATTCCTGATTTTTGATGCAGACGACAATTTCAGCAGACGACAAAAATAACCAGAGTGCAATGGACTAGGGGACGTATGCAGCCTTGAAAACCACACCGACTCCGGTTTTCTCTTGTGCGCATATCAGGCACATGACGTCAAAGTGACGCCGTACTGACGTCATTGCGACGTAATGACGTCACATCAATGAAACGATATTATGACTTCCTGTGTCTGCTGTGAGAGCTCTGTGTTTTGTCAGGCATCTTTTATAGCTTTGTGAGCCTATCAAGCACTTGGCGTCAAAGTGACGTTAATCTAAAGTCAATTTAACGTAATGACGTCGCATCGACGTCAATGCAACGACATTATCAATTCATTTGCCTGCTGTGTGAGCTCTGTGTTTCGTCAGGTATCTTTTATAGCTTTTTCTCAAAATAATTCGGACCAAGAATTATGATATGTAGATACTGTTTGGAGCTGGCACCTTTTACACTTTCAAGTACAATTCACTAGCCATACAACTTCCGTCAACCAGGGGCCGTATTTATAAATCGACTTCAGTTGCTGGTATGCTGTTGCTAGGGCTAAATTTCTATGTTGGAGATTCCCTACAACTATGAAATTTGCTCTGGAGGAACGGTCCGAAAAGAACTGTTCCTCTAGAGTAAATTTCATAGTTGTAGGGAATCTCCTTCATAGAAATTCAGCCCTAGCAACAGCATACATGTAGCAACCACTTTAGTCGTTTTATAAATATCGCCCCAGGGCTTAAAGTACAACTAATCTCTGTGACGTTCTGTTACAAGTTATTACAATGAAAAGACAGGACCTGCTCTGCTTTTAACTAAATTGCTCTTAGTCTTCGACAATTGAAGCAAGAGCTCCAGACAATATAAAATATCTAAATTCTATCATAAGTGGTAGATCAACGAATCTTTGGCATGCGGTGAATCAAAGCAAATATGTAGGTCAACGTATATCTCACGAACATTTGACTTCAAGAGACAAAAATGGCATCTAAATGCTCCATTTATAAATACAGTGAAAAATGGATGGCGTCTTACATGTATTTCCATGATTCAATCTTTCAAGATTTTGCCATATATGGTAATTTTCTTCATTTTGTTTTACACGAAATATCTTCATTTGTTCGCTTTTCCTGACGTTAGAATAAAATGTATCCAAAAACCATTGATCTGTTTTGTTAACCTCCAGGACCTGTGACAACAAGCTTTTTATTTTTGGACCCGAATCAAATTTTCATTGCTAAAATCAGTGTATGTTTGGCTTAAAGTGGATTAATTCAGCCGCCATTTGACGCCATGAGCTTATAGTAACATAATGTACACGCAGTTACGTTTCTTCGACGTTGGAAGGGCGTGGACGTAACATTATGTGCCTACTTTGGGGGCTCGGCAGTCTTGAACCATTGTACGCGAAGGAAGAATCAACTTAATTCAACAATGTTTGCGTCCTTTTCAAGAAACCTTTGCAAACATACTAAGTCTTACCAGCAGCCGCAGAATGCGGCATCTAAGTAGGGTCTACACATTCTGCAGTAAATAAAGAACTCAGAATAAAATTGTAATCAGATACTCCTTATATTAGAAATGGACCTGTCTGAAAAGTGAGGTAGAAAGGCCCATTTAAGCATGATTGGATTTAAACCGTTTGCTGCTGCGAAACTTTACAGTATGCTTTTTTCTGGTTTCGTCACCAGATATTGTCAGGGTCACTGACGAGGCTTTATTAGCCGAAACTACGTAGTCTGGCCCATATTCCTACTTCTGTATGTATTCTCTGCTCTTGAAGGGGCTTTTTTGGATTTTAACTGTACCTCACTGCAGCTTGTGTTGTGCCATGTGGCGGCCGTAAAAGGTCTCCCCGTACATCATCCGTAGTGCAGATTATATTTTATTTACATCCTTTGAGATCAGAGGATAGATTCTGAGAAATCTAAAATTTGAGATCGATTTAGACTATTATTCTAGATCATCGTCTTTTATATTATTTGGATCCTCTTGAAATTAATCAGTCTTTGAGTCGGCTGCCCAATTAAAATTAAGAAATTACAGTATGCTTTTTTTTCTGGTTTCGTCACCAGATATTGTCAGGGTCACTGACGAGGCTTTAGTAGCCGAAACTACGTAGTCTGGCCCATGTTCCTACTTCTGTATGTATTCTCTGCTCTTGAAGAGGCTTTTTTGGATTTTAATTTGTCTCTTGATGAAGCAAAATCATATTGTTTACAGGAGCTAAGGCAGAAGAATCAAGATTACCTTTTTAAGTGGTACAGGTGGCTCGGTTCCTCTGATACTAGGATCTGCCTTCCGTAACAGTTCGGCCAGATCTCCATGTAACATGTATTCAAATACCATATACGGCGTATCTCGGTTATCTGGAAAAGAAAAGGAGCCACATGATGTGGTTACATGTACAAACAATGAGGCAGTGGTGACAAGTGAAGGCTCTGATTAGACTGCACTTCAGTGCAGTCTGATCAGAGCCTTCACTTGTCACATTAGCCATCTATGGAATCGGCCCAAACCATACAGCCAACAGTAAGGCCTCGAACAATGTGGCACTGGTGACAAGCGAAGGCTCTGATCATACTGCACTCACAGGCTCTGATCAGACGAGTGCAGGCTGATCAGAGCCTTTACTTGTCACAATAGCCATCTATGGAACTGGTCTAAACCATACAGGCATCATTAGTTTAGGCAGTGCTTACACAATTCCGTTTAACTTTCAGCATCAATACGAGTATCATGGCATTATCTGAGCGAACCGCATATTTTCTTGCCCGAGCATTTGCAGAATTCAGAAATTTTAAGACGTTTTTTTCTCCACGACTATAATCGGATCTAATATAAAATCTGCTGATTCAAACTTTATAAAATAAATCATTGAAAACACATTAATGTTAACGATAACGGAAGCTTTTATGCACTACAAATGTACCGGCTGTCGTAGATTTTCTAAGATTCCTGTTTATTCTCATAAATTTTGAAAATTACACAATTAATGCATCATAATCTATCTGAAGCACTTCGTCCATTGTCATTTAGGCTGGTTTATGCCCACAGAAATACTTTGCACACCGGTGATGGATGATGCATGACGCGATTTTACGTGCTTTTCAATAGCATTTCAGTCACATCAGGACAACTGAAGGGTGATAACATGGAAGGCTGTGCGCAATAAAAAACGTCTTTATGGCTGAAAAGATATTGGACCACTGGCTTCGAGGCTGAAATCGAGCCCGGACTGCTGGCTTACAGGCAAGCGTATAACCCAATGAGCTGTGCACAGGGCTCCTACTCAGAGAGTGACGAGGAAAGGTTCATATCGGCATGCACGTCCGCATACTCTTATTTGGTTTGCTGCATAATACTCCTTTAGATCTACACTTTATAAAGGTCCAAACATTGTGCACATCTCCAAACTGTTCTTTGGCAATAATGGCATACTATGTTGAATGAATATCGATACAGCGTTGTTTCAGCACTGCTTGCACGTTTTTTCGCGATATCATTAGCATATATTTATAGATATGTTGGAGTCATTTCATTTGAGGCCACTCTCCGCTAAGTTACAATTTTATGATATTCCACAGTAGAAAACATATTTGATAAAGGGGGGGTCTCCATAAGGGCCATTTTCTGGTTACAAATGGATTTTCACCAAAACTCACCAATCTATACTTGTAAGTGTTGGCTTTTATATACTGAAATACTGATCTCATCGGAAGTGTATTTTGAGTGAAGCGCAGTGTCAAAGTGGGTGGGGTAATTCCACCCCATACCTAATATGTATCATTTTTTTTTCAAAATTATCTCTATAAGTATTAATGGCTGATTTATCATTATGATTTGAAATAATACAGGCATGTATGGTAATTAATTGGGTTATATAACTTACCACTGTTTGCTTATTCAATACCAATATATGAGCTTATAAGTGGCAGCAGGAATTTTACTTATTTTAGCTTCTCCAACTTTACGAAAAACCACAATTTTTCTTTATTTGTCCAGATATATAAAGGAAACTTTGTAATTATATTGACATGATAGTATGCATTGCATAATTATGTGAAAACTATCCTATGCATATCGATACCTGAATTATCTGCCCTTGAGTCAAGAAAATATAAGTAATTCAATCGAAATTCTACTCTGGAAGGTATATGTCTGATGACTCTTTTGCTCATGTTTCTAATATTATACTGGTTGTTAAGCTTTAAATTCCATATAGTGCCCATGATATCACACAAGAACTGTAACTGGACAGCAGAGCTCATCCTGTTATGAGCTTATATGTGGTAACAGGAATTTGACTTTATTTTGCTTCTCCAACTTTATGAAAAACCTCAATTTTTCATTATTTGTCCAGATACATAGAGAAAACTTTGTAATTATAATGATATGATAGTGTGCATTACAGAATTATGAGAAAACTATCCTAGGCATATCAAAACATGAATTATATGCCCTTGATTCACGAAATTATAAGTAATTAAATTGAAAATGTAAGACCGAAATTCTACACTGGAAGGTATATTTTTGATTATTCTTTTGCTCATGTTTCTAATATTATACTGATTGATGAGCCTTCAATTCCATATAGTGCCCGTGATATTACACAAGAACTGTATCTGAACAGCAGAGCTCGTACTTGTTTATGCCATTCAATTACATAACATTCAAGATGTTATGTTCTGACCCAAAGTTTGATTTATAGATTTTAGTTACTGATATATCAAATGTTGTTGAATACCTAAGTTTAGAATTTACAAGTCTCACTGCAAACTAACGACAGAGACAGTGTACTAGACCCTCCTGCCCAACACATGCAATATTTTTTTTTTATATATATCTGACAGTGATCATCCTAATGTTACACATAAACTGTCTGAGGACACTCCCAAAACTCAGATGGCAAGACAGGATAAGAAAGTCCTGAAGAGAGGCAGGGATGCAAAACATATATACCCTTTTGAAACTGGCTCAGCTAAGATGGGCTGGCCATATCACCAGAACAAATGCAGAGACGAAAGACATTCACAGACGCTGTTGGAGATATGTTTACCAAAGAAAATATTCCGAGGAGAAATTAAGTTTGAAAATGTTCATAAAGTTGCCAGAAGAAATAATACAAGAAAATCCTTAAAGAAGAGAATCTGTGAAGTTAAGCAAAGGCATAACAAGAGCTTCGCAAGCGGTGAATAATACACCCGTTAAGTTGAGAAATGCCAAAGCCAAACAAGGGAGATAATTCATTAACCAAGTAAGCTAGAGCTTCCATTCTTGGTCCAAATATAAACCCATGACAATATACACAACACCATTATTTTTAAAACATTTTGAACGATTAAGGAGTTACAGAATAAACATGAAGTTTATTCAAGGGCACATAATTTAGGGATTAAGTAAGCCAGAGTTGTGGTTGTTATGCAGGATACATTACTTCATTCTATACATATTCCTAGAAAGTTTCAATACAATATTTTAAAGGATTAAGGAGTTATGGAGTGAATGGGAATAGAATAAAATACTAATCAAAGGAAAGTTACTCCAAAATTAAGTAAGGGGGAGAAATCATTCTCATGTGCGACGCATTGTCTTGTAATAATGCAGACCACTATAGAATTTCATCAAGATATTTCAAGTAGTTACCAAGCTATGGTATGCAAAAGGTAAGTATACACAAAAAATAGCCTAAAATACTAATCAAAGGGAAGTAACTCTTAAATGAAGTGAGGGAAATTGAAATTTCAAAGTAAGGTATTCAATAACATTCAATATCTCAGTAAGTAAAATCCATAAATCAAACTTTGGGTCGGAAAATGATATCTTGAATGTGATGTAATTAAGTGGCATGTAGCAGGATGAGCTCTGATGTTCAGTTACAGTTCTTGTGTAATATCATGGGCACCATATGGATTTGAAAGCTCAACAATCAGTATAATGTTAGATACATGAGCAAAAGAGTCATCAGACATATACCTTCCAGAGTAGAATTTCGATCTTATATTTCCAATTTAATAACTTATATTTTCTTAAATCAAAGGCAGATAATTCAGGTATCAATATGCCTAGGATAGTTTTCTCATAATTCTGCAATGTACACTGTCATATCAATATAATTACAAAGTTTCCTTTACATATCTGGACAAATGAAGAAAAATTGTGGTTTTTCGTAAAGTTGGAGAGGCTAAAATAAGTAAAATTCCTGCTACCACTCATAAGCTCATATATTGGTATTGAATAAGCAAACAGTGGTAAGTTATATAACCCAATTAATTAGCATACATACCTGTAATATTTCAAATCACAATGGTAAATCAGCCATTAATACTTATAGAGATAATTGAAAAAAACTGATACATGGTAAGGTATGGGGTGGAATTACCCCACCCACTTTGACACTGCACTTCACTCAAAATACACTTCCGATGAGATCAGTATTTCAGTATATGAAAGCCAACACTTACAAGTATAGATTGGTGAGTTTTGGTGAAAATCCATTTGTAACCAGAAAATGGCCCTTATGGAGACCCCCCCTTTGTGCTACAGTAATAAAACAAATTTACCCTAAAAGCCGGATAAGCGTTACAGAAAGTCCTCATACGTACGAACAGCATATAATCTGACCAGCCTGCAAATATGCATAGTCTGGTAACAGTTTAATTCACATGCCGGTAAATATCTTTGCTTTTTGTAGAAATTCTAGAAAGTAAAGATGAATGAATGACTTGCGATTTTACTTACTTTTCAACAATGTTTCAGCCATATCAAGACTATTGGGGGGGGGGGGGGGTGATAATGCAAGGGGGGGGGGTGATAATGCAAGGCTGTTTGCAGCAGTACCCCGTTTATGATTAGAAAGATTTTCACAAGCTGGAATGGAACCCGGGACAGCTAGGTAAGTAGGCCAGCGCGTAAGCCAATCAGCTTCCGGGACTTCATAAATGAAAGGCCAGCCGGCTAAATTTGAATATGTTTCAGAAATTATTACGCATTCACAGACTGTATTACTTTACACATGTTACATCACCGTTCGCAAATGCGTTTAGCGTCGCTTTAGCAAGTCGCGGCTTATACGCCAGTTTCTAGCCAAAAACTAAGAGAAAAAAACACTAAAATAACAAGGGAAAGGAGAAATGATCGTATATTCACTTGTTCTGACATGTATTTCAATCAAACTAGAATTTCCCTGCAATAAATTCAATGACAGAAAAAAAGTAGGTTGATAAACTGGCAAACAAACTCTATTTAAAACTCATCATGATATCTGCAAGTGATAGCGGTTATTACGCGTCTAAATCAGACGGATGTGAACATTACTGAACTTTAAGGAAGTTTAGTACTTCCTACTTTTTAAGCTAGGGTTACCATTTCACATGTTCCTCTTATTTTTGAAATCATGTCATTTCTATTTATATACTTTTCTAAACATATTAGTGTTTCCTCTTATATTCCATTACATTCGTTTTGAAGTGCTTATTCATTGCCAGTTTTCGGTCTTTATTTCATTATTATATATATCTCCATTTTTTATTGATTTATTTTATGACATGTATGTATCTATGTGTGCATGTATATCTGTGCATCTGAAAGAGGAGGTTCATTGACTTAGATTTCTTTATTCACTGTAGACAATCATGCTATATGAGGATTTACATACAACTCATGGTATCACTTTGATAGCAGCAAGTAGAGAAAGGGAAGAACTATATAAGCATTTTGCTTCCGTTCCTATCCTTATATAGATATTGTCACAATATATGTTGTACATAGATTTTTCGAAATAAAATATGTCTAAACCAAGTAGAAAAATGTAGGCAAATATTTAATTTCTGGTAGGTGTGGACGAGTTCATGCCTAAACACTGCTCAACAAAGAATGATAAAAGATTTGCAACAGGAACCATCCACATGAATGGAATAGCATCCTATTAAGAGATTTTAGAAAGACAAACTGAAGGACACTCCACAGTGTAGTCAGACTTAATCAAAAGAAAAAAAATAGGCTGCGTTTTTTTTAACAAAGGAAATTCAACGCCAGTTATACTGCGCTAGTAACTGCAGTAACATTACTAAGTGGCCTGTCCAGACACAATACATGTAACCTAACTTAATTGGCGACAATTGTGACACAAACATAGACAACATTTAAAATAAATGTAATAGTTATACCATGGTTTGTCCGCCTGTACGAGGAGATAATCCACGAGCTTTAGCGAGTACGAGGAGATAATCCACGAGCTATAGCGAGTGGGGTATCTCCCGTACAGGTGGACAAATCATGGTCTAACTATTTTATACCACCCTTATCAGTGTAGACCTTGCTCATAGCGTAATATTTCCTGTTAAAGTTAGCGTTTTCTGGTAAGGGTGGTATAAAACGGTTCTGCATCGTGTTTTAATTCTTCACCCTCACACCAAAATTTATTTTTTTGAATTATTTCTTATTTACACGGATGCCTATAATTCCTCATTTTGAAGAAGCATCTGAAAATAATATCAGATAACAAATAAGCTGACATTGATGACGCGTATAAAAGTCCATTGACTCAGTTATACATGAGCCGCGACACGACAAAACCAACAATGTGGTTGTACGCCCAGCAAAGACTCAGATCAACCTTGGTATCTACCCAGTCTAATCAGACACTTCGCTAAGCGCTTAAAGGGTAGCTAAGGGTCTAAGTTACCTCCATGCGGACAGTGAAGACTCTGATCAGACTGGACGGATGCCCAGGCTGATCTGAGTCTTTGCTGGGCGCACAACCACTTTGTTGGTTTTGTCGTGTCGCGGCTTAGTCATGTACAACGTGACACTATTCATTATAATAACAGGCATCTTGACAATACCGATATCATTTTAGACTCAGCAGACAAGTGTCTATACGTGATTGATCAGTTCTTAGCGAGATTTATTAGTGTTAACCACCTTAAATAAATTTCCGTTCATTTATTACTAGATTAGTTTATAATTAGTAGTAATTTGTCGGTCAAGTTTAGAATCACAGCATTTTCTAGCACTTGGCTTGCCATATAATGACCACCTGTCTGATTTCCGCTTAACTTGTATGTATTTTATATCAGTCCCTGATCAGTAAAACAATTGAAGGATATCAGAATTCAATCATATTTGTGATACTCAAAAAACTTTGTACCGAATGTTGTATGCATTTATATAATAGTAACGGGCGCTTGCAAACAAAAGACAAGTTCATTTAAAGGTAGGTTCCTGTACTTTGGAATGCATCATAATTTTGATGATCGTTCATCCAAGTTGTTGGAAAGCACTTATAAGAGGGAATGAATAAGTTTCACTAAAAAGTGTAAATCAAAAAAATATTAGAAAGGATGTTTTGCAAGGGATTTCCTAACTCTGCTTCGCACACCAGTTAGCCCTATTTTTAGTTCGCGCCAAAAATAGATAACGTGGCTGACGTCATGCTGCATTGCATTTTGGGATAGTTTTAACCCATCCGCCATGCCAGGACCTCTAGGAGAGCTCACGGAAAGGGAAAATTGACCTTTGGAGAATGGCATCAGAAATCGCCCCTTTATAGACATAATGAACCTAGTTATTTTTAGAACTGGAATTCCAACGAAAGAAAATAATTCAAAAGGGAAAACGACAATTTTCTTCAACATCTGACGAGTTTCTCAGTAGCAACAAATTCAGAAAAATAAGAGAACTCAATACTGCTCAGGAAAAGATGAAATTATTTTGTGGACATAATTGTTATCGCTAGTCCAGGAACCTACCTTTAACGTCACACTATAGTGGTTACAGTACAGTCCTACTCCAAATTTACTAACCCCCTACTGCAAAACTTCACAGACAATTAAAATGAAGTTTGAAGCCGAATTTTTGCGTGTAATCCCCAAAAGCAGACTGGTTGATCATTTAAATGCCTCTAACAATAATCTGATGCCAACCATTATGCTGTTTATCAAGGTTAAACTAAGAAACGTCTAGGGTAATGAGCAGCGGTAGTCTTGTTTGCACAGCTTTGCACATTTATTTAATGCAATTATTGACTCACTTACGTTTTAGGTGTATGGCGGGCTTCTAACAGTAAACTATTCAACTCCATAAAACGAGTTTTAGCAACACTATAGCGATTAGTGTGCGTGCTTGTGAATTTGTATTCTGGGGGTTATGACATTTGGAGCGGTACTGTACTGTAACCACTTAAGCGTGACTTTTATTCGACATGCTCTACAATTGTAGATATCCAGTACTATCAAATGCATGCTTATTAAAATTTGTAAATATTTTGTTAAAGTTAGAAAATACCATAGAATATCCTTTAATTGTTTTACTAAGTATTTTACCGATACTATTACAGATTGCCAGCAAACAAATATTTCGCTGTAGCTTATCCAGATTTTCTGCGATACAAAAGGGCAACTGCATTCTGCTTCCTTCCGATGACGTCGCCAACGACTTACCAACCTACGTTGTTGCTGTATTTTTTATATCAAATGATTTGTTTAACGAGCTGATTTTACCATAAAAGTTACTGGGATGCAATAACCATTTATATTTCTAGTTTTCATGCGTATGCATTTTGTTTTGTTCCCGTCTGCGATTAGATTTGGTCTTGCTTTCTAGTGGTTAGGCTAATACATATCTGAACGACCTGTAATCCAGAACTGTGTGCCAAACACACTCGGAACAAGTGGAATCGGTCAAAGTACTATAAGAAAGTACAAACTCGTAAATCATAGGAACATTGACAACTCCGAAATATTTAAATATCCAGACATGGACCCATGCAGAGGGGTCATCAGTGCTTTACATGTACATGTAGTAACCCAGCAGGCACTTTAAGTTGAATCAACATTGAATCAACGTTGATTCAACGTAAAAACGTTGAATCAGCGTTGATTCAATTTTATTAAAGTTGTGCGCCCAGTGGGAATTATCGCCTACCTATCATAATTCGTCCGCTTAGTAACAATTACACAAGGGAAGACATGTTGGTGCGACGATAATATGTTGGTACATGAATGTAACATTGGCCCACTTCGAATCGAACTAGAGTACGTACCATAGTAGTATTTTCGGGCATGCGCACTCGCATAACCAATCGAACGCCAAAAGTTGCTATGATAGTAGATTGTCATGGAAACGAAGAAATAAATACTGTGCATTTCATTGCCATTTTCGTGCATGTAGTCTTTAAAAGCAATAATGTATAGAATATAGAATGTATAGAATAAATGATAATGTATGTCCTAAAATATCCGGAATATATATACTTGTACAGCCACAAATTGCGAGTCTTCAATGGCCGCCATCTTGCTACTACAGTAACAGTGGTTCAAACCTGGGTTGATCTCTGGTAAGTTCATGACGTCATTTTAGTAGCTACCATCGCACTTTGATTGATACTTTAGTAAATATAGTAATAACTATAGTTCGATTCGAAGTGGGCCATTATCGGTCCTTGAGAGTAGTCCTCACTTCCAAAAGATCTTACCTAAAACTTATACTTTACTTATGCAATAACTCATGCGCATGAAACATAACCTAATACAACGCAAAACCACCTGTTCTGTATTTCTTTGAAACTCTCCGCCGTGCAATAAATCACGGACTACGTGTGTAACAGACTGTTTTCACGTACAGGTAATTTTCTCAGGTGAACGTCTGATAGCGTAGTCTGTGTTATCAGGAGTTATCGCGCAGTCTGTGTGCCTTATCTTACCACAGTAGATTACTGTTATACGAATGAATTAAAAAAAATTATATAGGCGCAAATTTAGTCAAATTGTAACAAATATCCGTGTCGGTCAGGAAAGACTAAAATACTGGCCTACATCGGCTACTGCAAAAGCTGCAGATTTTACCTAATGCAAACATTAACTTTATTAGGGTGTACTATTTAGTCGTGGAATTACTCTGCATACCTTTCTTAAATTGCTGTCATATTATGTGTATATTTCTTGTAATGTGGTTTTGAGGGGGTTGGGGTGAGGGTATGGAGTGGGATATTGTATTAGTTCCTCATCATTGCCTATCGATTTACTTAACATCAATTCTGTGGCAAGTCTACAAAATTTGAATCAGCTGCTTTTATTAAGTCAGAAAGCAAACCTATTAACTGAATGTACTTACAATAGATAAAGTGTGAGAGGAAGAGCCTTCGGAGCCAACATGTTTATGGCAACAAAGTCAAGGCTAGTCTACTAAAATTTCTGCACGCATAATTCAAGAAGCAATGCCAGTGCAACTTGCCAATGTCTAGAAATCAAACGATAATACAGTGAACAATACACACTCAGGAGAAGTAACTCTTCCATTTTTCTTTTTCCCTTTGTTTTCAATTTTTCATTTGGGATCAACTTTTAAATGGAAATAATTTGCTCCCTAGGAACAAAGTCTTTTCTTGCACACCAGATAAGGATATCCCCGTGTTTCCCTTGTACCTACAAATCTTATCTCACCCATGTTATCTCACCCGGGACCGGATAAAAATCACGAGCATCCAATGCATTGGTTGTATTGGACGTCACGTAGCTTCGTCGGCAAGTGACGTTGACCTTTTAGATGATGACGTCACGGAGACGGCAAAATGACGTCAGTTTATGCACGCCAAACGTTGATGTAAAGAACCGAATGGGGTCGTTGAAAGCGGCGCCTTCTTTCAAAATCAAATAGAAACCTTTCAGGCACTAAAATTACTCATTTTTACAAGTTCTAAAATTAAAACAAAACGCGGTGTACAATAAAAAGTATCTTTCATGGGGGTGAGGTGTGGATAGAAAAATCCGTCACTCGGGATCACTGCTTGGCATCATTCGGCAAGTCTCGTGATGCCGAACAGTGACCCTTGTGACAGATTTTTCTGTCGACACCACACACCCATGAAGATACTTATTATCTTTACTAGCATAGATTTCATTTTTGAAAGGGCTTCCGGCGTCTAAGGAAGCCAAAAGGACGTCTCAAAATTTGCTTCCCTTTGCAAAATAACACAAAATTATATACGTGTACTCATTCGCCATATAGAAGGAAGGAACTGTACGTCATTTCTAATCTCATAAATATGTTGTTGTTAATGCCTCATTTCCGTTCATTATTTTCAATTCTTGCTTGCATCAATTTGTCAGCGTTGAAAACCTGGAGATTGAAATATACCTAACAGTTCCTATCGAGAAATTCTTATATTTCTTGCAGCTACTTCTGTGTATGTGTAGACGATTGAGTACAGAAGCTAATGATAACATGACAAAAATTTACCTGCGCATTTTAGCGAGATAGCGAATATTATAGAAGGGAGCTTCAGCGAGTCTTTATTACCACCGTCAATGAGTGAAATTACACACTGAATCACCTAAAGTATACCTTAGTTTTACTCTATTTACTCTTTAACTCACATAGGAAACGGATACAATGTGTGTGTTACGCAGAGGGTTTTACACTCGGTCGACACGGGTGTAGAGCCTTATGCGTCGCCAGGACGGCGGAGGGTGACTTCCGGTTAAAGGGTTATCTACTAGTGTAATACACTGACAAGGAAACTCTAACAACGTTAGAATTTTTTAAGTTTATATATAATGTAAATTCTATATACAACAATACAATTTACAACTGTCACAATTACAATAATATACAACACATATTAGTTCATGTCGCTGGCCCAAGTAAGGTGTTTGTTTCAAATCTGTAATCGATTTGCGTACAATACGCAAATAGATTACCGTATGACGTCAACACCGTACTCGGCTCAGCGCCATGAACTAAAGGAAAACACAAAGAACAAAAAAACGTTAGTTTGAGCTCATACAAAAAAACAAGGCCTTATGTTGGTAGACTTCAATTCGTCGTTCCCTGGATCATGTCATGGGCCAGTCCATATATCATGAGGAACACCAACTTATATTCACACGTGCACGATTATATACTGGTCGCTCCCTGGATCGTACCAGGGACCAGTCTATAAATATATTAATACACCTTAGTGGACGAACACTGTCCCACACTTGATGTGACCTTCAGATCTAATCACAGAATCTGGCAACACTGTGCTAACCACTTCCGCCTACATTTTGTGCTTCCCGCCTCTGCTTGGGAACCTTGCACAAACGGCGTTGTAACTGCCTCTACCCGGGTTGGTATTAACCTGGAGACGTATATCAAATCTCCAGGTGAGACGTGGCTCTAAGTCCTAACAGCTGACTGCCGGACTTGATGTGCCTAAAAATAACGAACTTACACTTAATACATTGTAACTACATAATAACAATACGTAAGACTTGGGCCTGTCTTGGAAATACCATACAACGCCCTCGGCGAATGCCGAGCATAACGTGCACACGTCAGCCGTGTCACTAGACACGACTCGCGCTCACGATGTAAAGCTAAAAGTGTGCTTACCACTTCCGCCAATGAAGAAACGTAGATCCTACTACGCATGTACGTCGAAGGATCTGACGTCAAACATTGTCAAGAAGTATACTGACGTCAACAGGCATTACCATGACATACCCCACATAAAACATGAATAATCTAAACATAAAACATGAATAATCTAAACAATGTCCTATTTACATTAAATTGATTGACCAAAATCAAACTCGCATATGTATTAATTCATTTCTTTAAACTAAGCGTAATACCATTTGCCATAGAATATAATAGCTGAATAAGCGTTTCTCACACATTTGGGATCATAACGTTTGATCTGACATCATGACATCAATGATGTTATACCATATGACGCCGTCTAATGAAGGCAAATCAAACGCATGATGACCAAATGCTACCATTATAACTTATGGAAAAAACCCTTAATGTGGTGCATGCTATGGCGTCAATTGACGTCACGAGTATATAAATTAGTTCCATTACAAATCAATCTACTTCTATAGGCCACGTATACGTGAAACTAATATAAAAAGTGCTGACGTCGCAATAACATGAATGCAACTGACGTCACATGAATAACATGAATGCAACTGACGTCACTGGACGTCAAATAGACGCACACCATTGCAACCAACATCAGTGATATAAACTATTTCCGAAATTTACAAAACTTCCTAATATACAAATATTATGCGCAGCATGCTTACTAACAAAATCGGTCGACACATGCGCAGCCTGATCACTGCCAACAAAATCAAATCAGTCGACACATATAATCATACCATATCAATCAGAAGTCACATTTTTCATTCTTAGCCAAACTATTCTAAATAAATATAATAAAATCTTACCCTTCTAGGTCTTAACACAGAATCTGGGCACACAACAATATAACATCCATCAAGAATTAAACAGCCACGTCTAACTTTTCATTAAAAGATAGGCGTATAAATACTATGCGTCTCACATTAAAATCATGCAAAGCGCTTTCCACAATCAAAAGACTCGTGCAGGTATTCACCTTAAAACCATGCAATATGCTGTCCACGAGAGGTATTCACAAACAACCCATGCATAACGTAGCCACAATTTCCGTAAATGTTTTATTACCACAGTTACCCTAAAAACTGTAGCCTTACTGATTGAAAGGATTAAAATAATCTCGACGACATAGTGGACGATTAGATCCATTTCGTAACATAGGTTTCCCCTTAGGGAGAAAAAAACATAACAATGTTTCTTTTCTGAAATAGTACGAAATGCGATCGAATCGTAGGCTATGTCAAAACTGGAAAACTAGCTATATACACAACAACGGTGCGATGCATAACGTGGCCAAACTATCTACTAAGGTAGTCCGCCCCCAAATTATCTTGGCCGCGGATAGCAACAATCCTGAATCTGTACGGCTGTAATTTCATGGCCCAACGCATGATTCGGGGATTGAGCACCTTAGCTGTCTGCATATAAGACAAAGGTTTGTGGTCAGTTTCAAGTAGGAACTCCGCCCCATACAGGTACTTACGAAATTTCTCAACACCCCAGATAATACCCAAACATTCCTTCTCAATTACAGAGTAGTTCTTTTCCCGAGGTAACAATTTCTTGCTAGCATAAGCAATCGGCAAACGACCTTCACCTTCGAACTCCTGAAGCAAAATAGCTCCAAGACCAACGTCTGAAGCGTCTGTTCGAAGTACAAACGGGTTACCTTCTTGAAAAACAGGTAAGCGAAGAATAGGACTAGACGTGAGCCTGCTCTTCAGGGTTTGAAATGCCCTTTCATGCTGATCTTGCCAATCTTTGATAGAATTAGGTCTATCCCGTTTAGTTAAATCAGTCAGAGGAGAAGCTATGGATGAGAAATTTGGGATAAAACGACGGTAAAACCCAGCTAATCCCAGAAAAGATTTAATTTGCCTTTTCGTACATGGACGAGGAGCATCTCTGATAGCTTGTATCTTGTCCTCTTGCGGTCGTACCGTCTGTCCGACGATATTGTGACCAAGGCACTCGATACTGCCATATCCGATCATGCATTTAGATGGTTTTGCCGTCAATTTGGCCGACCTGAGCCGATCTAACACTTGACGTAATGACGTCACATGATCTTTCCATGTTTCAGTAAATATCCACATGTCATCAACAAAGCTGTCAACATTTGGGAGATTGGACAATATGATTCTCATTAACCTACAAAATGAGGCTCCCGAATTGACCAAACCGAAGGGCATAGTTTTAAACTGGAATAAACCCTTAGGCGTTTCAAATGCCGTCAAAGGTTTAGACCTTTCAGTAAGACTGACTTGCCAATAACCCTTACTCAGGTCCATCTTTGTAAAGAATTTATGTCCCGACATTTTATTGATAACCTCCTCCATATTTGGCATAGGTTCTGCATCGAATTCCGTCACTTTGTTAAGCTTCCGGAAGTCGATACAGAATCTAACTGATCCGTCTTTCTTCGGAACTAGGACAACAGGAGATGAATACGGCGAAATCGACGGCTCGATTACCCCTAAATCTAACATATCCTGTATCTCCGTCTCCATGACGTTACGCGTCTTATACGGGATAGAATAACCTTTCGTCCGTATGGGTTCTGACGTGAGTAGTTTGATATCGTGCTGTATTTGATCAGTTCGACCGGGTAAACTTGATAGTACATCCGGGTACTGTTTAATCAACGCTTCAACCTCCATACGTTGTTCTGACGTTAACGTATCTGAAATACTGACGTCGTTATAAGTTTCCGGCTCTTTAGCCGTCGGAAAAGCACAATCATCAAGAGAAAATTCATCACTACCATCGTCATCAACCGACTCTGTAGTCTCAGTCGACAATAAACAATGTGACGGCACAGTACGACGTTCGACATACTGTTTCAGCATATTAGCATGATATGTACTCACGACACCATTGACGTCGATTTTATAGTCCATTCTATTCACCACCTCTACTACTTCATATGGACCCTTCCACTGCAATAACAGTTTATTACTGTCAGTTGGCAGTAATAACAGTACTTTATCTCCCACGTTAAATTTACGCGACCTAGCGCGTTTGTCATAAGAAGCCTTTTGCTTTACCTGTACTTTCCGTAAATTATCATGTGCTAACTTACACGTCTGCTCTAACCGTTCTCTCAACTCAATTACGTACTGGTACGTAGACAGAACCTGCTCATCCGGTACCTCTTCAGACCATAATTCACGTAATATTGCCATAGGGCCCTTAACGTTACGTCCGTATAACAGTTCGAACGGAGAAAACCCTAATGACTCCTGCGGAACCTCCCTTATTGCAAACAGTAGTGCTGGGAGATATTTATCCCAGTCCTTTGGACGTTCTGCGCACATCCTACGTAGCATTTGCTTCAACGTCGCGTGAAAACGCTCTACGAGACCGTTGCAGATAGGATGATACGGCGTCGTGGTTAACTGCTGGAGTGATAACAGCCTGCTTACTTCTTTCATAACTTCAGCAGTAAACTGACTTCCGCAATCTGTTAACATTTCATCAGGTATGCCAACTCTACTAAACATCTCAACTAACGCTTCGGCTACGCGTTCCGTCTCAATGCCGGGTAACGCTACCGCCTCGGGATATCTCGTCGCATAGTCTATCATTGTTAAAATATAGCGGGATTTCCTGTCAGAACGAGGTTCTATCGGTCCAACTATATCAACAGCGACTCGTTTAAATGGTGTGTCAATCTGTGGCAACTTTCCTAAAGGAACCTTAGTGACACGACCTTTTTGAATAGTCCTTTGACATATGTCACAAGATTTACAAAACCTTGCCACATCACCACAAATTCCAGGCCAAAAGAACTCAGTTAACACTCTATCCATAGTTTTCTTTATGCCCAAATGACCTGACATCAAGGTTTCGTGCGCCAATCTTAACACCTTTTCACGAAAACCTTCAGGGATAATAAGTTGCAAAGTGACCTTGTTTCCCTTAGTAAACTGCCTATACAATAAATCTTTCTTTCGGATAAACTTAGTTTCACCTCGGTTCAATCCACGACTAATAGTCACATTCCCAGATTCCACTCTTTGCCTTATGCCATTCAATTTAGGGTCAACAACTTGGGCCTGCTTCAATGCCTCCTTATCACTAGCAATAATTTGATCAGGAACTTTAAGTTTCTTATAGACCTCTTCACCTTGCTTAGCTTGTGACCTAGTCACTGCCGTCATTGCAAAATGGGACATATCGGGAAGTTTTGACCCGTCAATATTTCCAATAACCAGGTCATACAATGTATCTTCCATGCACAATGCCTCAGTTTTTCCTGTGAAAAATGGACAATCTATGTCAACCATTGCTAAGGGATACCTTTGGGTAGATTCATCAATCAAAGTTACATCAGATTCTCTACCAAGTAACTGATCATTAGAAACCAAGTTTCTACGAACGACACACCCAGTACAACCTGTGTCCCTTAAAACTACAACAGTCTTACCATTAACCGTACCCTGCGCTGTTGGTAATCGCGACCTTAAAAAGTAACAGACACCTTCCCTATCCACGTTATCATTGATTAGTGGACTTTCTTCCTTACTCTTATAGAGACCTTCAATTTCATGAGACCTATTCATTGTAGTTTTACAAAAGCTCATTTGATGTCCGCCACCCCGACCACGTCCGCGGGAATAACCCCGACCACGGCCACGATCTGAATTACTACCCTTCGTCTGTACAGTATCGCTCTTACTCTGTGATCTTTGTGTCTCATCTTTCGGTGCATAACTACTCCCCTTACTTCCGCTATACCCGCTTGCACTTGCACCTACCTCCGCACTATATGCTTGCTTCCTATCGGGATTCTTAAAACATTTATATGTTAAATGTCCCTTACCACAAATACTACATTTTATCTCTGGCTTCGCACTCGGCTTATTATCAGATCTACTCTGAGTTACGCCCTTACTATCACGCTGCCCCTTATTAACACAAGCGTAGACACCGCCACGTGCTTCTGCAAATAAATCTGCTTCCCTAGCCATCTCACCTAGATTCGTGAATGATTTCGGTTTCAAATGAACATATAGTTCTTTACTACAGGATTCTAAAAACTGATCTCTAGCGAAAAAATCGCAAACAGCTTCGTAAGACTGGTCTACTTTCGCCATTTTTAACCATTTATTAAGATACGACCTAAGTCTACTACTAAACTGAATAAACGTTTCGGACTTTTCGGGCCTATCATAGCGAAATTTCTTCCTAAATCCGCGTTCAGTCATATCAAAATTCTTTAACAACGCATCTTTCAACTTGTCATAATCCGCTGCATCATCTACAGACAATCTATCATAGACATCAAGCGCGCGACCTTTAAGTAATGCGCTTAAATATGCAGCCCAAACGTTTTTATCCCATTTATTCGCCGTCGCGTATTTCTCAAACCTTGATAAGTAACTATCCATTTTGTCCTTACTTTCATCAAAATACGGTAACTTGGGATCTCGCGCATGCGCTAACTTTTCAGCCTTCTGTTTTTCTAATTCAACTCTAAACGTTACCTTCTGCAAATCTATCTGATTCTTCAACTCGCGTTGCTGCAATTCAAAACTATACTTCAACTTTTCTAATTCGACCTCGCTCGACAACTTTGCTTCCTTATCGCTTTCGACTTGAGACAACCTAGCTTCCCTATCTTTCTCGGCTTGCCGCTCTATACTTTCAATCCGCGCCATCTCGATTTCCCTATCCGCCGCAATCTTAGCTTCTTCCGTCGCCCTATCCGCCGCAATCTTAGCTTCTTCCGTCGCGATCCTAGCCAATTCAATTTCCCGATCTTTTTCGGCCTGCGCGATCCTAGCTAACTCAATTTCCCGGTCTTTTTCGGCCTGCGCGATCCTAGCTAACTCAATTTCCCGGTCTTTATCAGCCTGCGCAAGCTTTTCTTTCTCCGCCGCGATCTTCTCTTTATCAAGTTCCCTTACCGCGTGCCTTTCTGCCCTCTCAGTCTCTTGCTGTTGCTTTACAAATTCCTGCAATGCCTGCCCCTCATAACCTAACTCCTTTCCCGTCTTAACTAACTGATCCATGACGCTTAACGTAATGCTCACGTTAACTTAACTGAAACCGACGTTCACTTATAGTCACACACGTTAACTAAAACGTTAACAATAATAATAACGAACTAATCCAACTAAAACGTTGATTAATTAGTATACTCGCGATCTAGACGTAGCTATTAAAGTTACGTTCATAACAGACCGGAAATGACGTCATAAACTGACGTTGACTTTGCCGAGAATTACTTTTCACTTTCAAATGACACAATTAGATGACGTAAATAACCCACATTACAATTACGCCCAACTTGATCTAGCGTATCGGATATACAAACGTAACGTATGTAACGCAACGTATTAACACTGACACGACAACTGTACGTCCTACATTACAAAACCTTATAAGATACCAACGGTAAATCAAACTTAAGATTCTGGTATTAGGTTTAATTCATTGTAACGATACTATAGTATGTTACGAGTAACCTACGTTACTAAATCAGGACATAAAATGGACCTCAGTAACGGTTACGACACAACGTACAAAACGTTTAAGTTAATAAACTAACAGATTGTCATGCAACAGCAGTGCCAAGGTACTCAAACGGACCTTAAAACTAAATATGTATCATCCGTGCCAAGACAATTCAGGTCTATATACCTCAGTTTCCCCACTCAGATATGCAACCTGTTACATTCTATCACAAATTAATGCATGGGCTATCGCACTTCATCACGCAGGGAATAAGGATAGTTGACCTTAATTGAGTGTAGGTTACATTTACAAAGAATTTAGTGGCAAAATTGCTCCCCTAAAATTCACAGCCTTACGTCACCTTAGAAAAGAACAATCAGAAAGTCAATAATAATAATAAAAAAATGTCTGACAAAATTGTGCCTAGATTCTGTATATATTGTCAATGTGTTACACTGGCAGATATTAACCGGAAATCAAATCCCACTTCTGACACCATGTTACGCAGAGGGTTTTACACTCGGTCGACACGGGTGTAGAGCCTTATGCGTCGCCAGGACGGCGGAGGGTGACTTCCGGTTAAAGGGTTATCTACTAGTGTAATACACTGACAAGGAAACTCTAACAACGTTAGAATTTTTTAAGTTTATATATAATGTAAATTCTATATACAACAATACAATTTACAACTGTCACAATTACAATAATATACAACACATATTAGTTCATGTCGCTGGCCCAAGTAAGGTGTTTGTTTCAAATCTGTAATCGATTTGCGTACAATACGCAAATAGATTACCGTATGACGTCAACACCGTACTCGGCTCAGCGCCATGAACTAAAGGAAAACACAAAGAACAAAAAAACGTTAGTTTGAGCTCATACAAAAAAACAAGGCCTTATGTTGGTAGACTTCAATTCGTCGTTCCCTGGATCATGTCATGGGCCAGTCCATATATCATGAGGAACACCAACTTATATTCACACGTGCACGATTATATACTGGTCGCTCCCTGGATCGTACCAGGGACCAGTCTATAAATATATTAATACACCTTAGTGGACGAACACTGTCCCACACTTGATGTGACCTTCAGATCTAATCACAGAATCTGGCAACACTGTGCTAACCACTTCCGCCTACATTTTGTGCTTCCCGCCTCTGCTTGGGAACCTTGCACAAACGGCGTTGTAACTGCCTCTACCCGGGTTGGTATTAACCTGGAGACGTATATCAAATCTCCAGGTGAGACGTGGCTCTAAGTCCTAACAGCTGACTGCCGGACTTGATGTGCCTAAAAATAACGAACTTACACTTAATACATTGTAACTACATAATAACAATACGTAAGACTTGGGCCTGTCTTGGAAATACCATACAACGCCCTCGGCGAATGCCGAGCATAACGTGCACACGCCAGCCGTGTCACTAGACACGACTCGCGCTCACGATGTAAAGCTAAAAGTGTGCTTACCACTTCCGCCAATGAAGAAACGTAGATCCTACTACGCATGTACGTCGAAGGATCTGACGTCAAACATTGTCAAGAAGTATACTGACGTCAACAGGCATTACCATGACATACCCCACATAAAACATGAATAATCTAAACATAAAACATGAATAATCTAAACAATGTCCTATTTACATTAAATTGATTGACCAAAATCAAACTCGCATATGTATTAATTCATTTCTTTAAACTAAGCGTAATACCATTTGCCATAGAATATAATAGCTGAATAAGCGTTTCTCACACATTTGGGATCATAACGTTTGATCTGACATCATGACATCAATGATGTTATACCATATGACGCCGTCTAATGAAGGCAAATCAAACGCATGATGACCAAATGCTACCATTATAACTTATGGAAAAAACCCTTAATGTGGTGCATGCTATGGCGTCAATTGACGTCACGAGTATATAAATTAGTTCCATTACAAATCAATCTACTTCTATAGGCCACGTATACGTGAAACTAATATAAAAAGTGCTGACGTCGCAATAACATGAATGCAACTGACGTCACATGAATAACATGAATGCAACTGACGTCACTGGACGTCAAATAGACGCACACCATTGCAACCAACATCAGTGATATAAACTATTTCCGAAATTTACAAAACTTCCTAATATACAAATATTATGCGCAGCATGCTTACTAACAAAATCGGTCGACACATGCGCAGCCTGATCACTGCCAACAAAATCAAATCAGTCGACACATATAATCATACCATATCAATCAGAAGTCACATTTTTCATTCTTAGCCAAACTATTCTAAATAAATATAATAAAATCTTACCCTTCTAGGTCTTAACACAGAATCTGGGCACACAACAATATAACATCCATCAAGAATTAAACAGCCACGTCTAACTTTTCATTAAAAGATAGGCGTATAAATACTATGCGTCTCACATTAAAATCATGCAAAGCGCTTTCCACAATCAAAAGACTCGTGCAGGTATTCACCTTAAAACCATGCAATATGCTGTCCACGAGAGGTATTCACAAACAACCCATGCATAACGTAGCCACAATTTCCGTAAATGTTTTATTACCACAGTTACCCTAAAAACTGTAGCCTTACTGATTGAAAGGATTAAAATAATCTCGACGACATAGTGGACGATTAGATCCATTTCGTAACAGTGTGCAACAAGACCGTTGCAATTCACGGTATCAGTTACCCAAGTGATGCCCAGGTCATGTTTTATTAGAACAGACACACACTTTAAGAAGTGTTTCAGATCTTCTGCCGAACAATTATTTTATGTAGTCTGGAGCTAGACCGTCGTACCAGTTTACGGTAGTCAACGACAAAATACATTGCGCGATGGTTCAGACTACTTTTTAGGATGAACACAAATGAATCATAGGGAACTTAATGCTTCAATATGGCGGAAACTACCGATAGCGACTTACGGGTTTATCCGAGAGCTTACCTGTTCAAATAATGTCTAGTGTTGTATGCAATTACATAGAAATATAATATAAAATGTGAAATTAAATACATATATGATACTACGACAATTTTTTATAAGTTATGATCATAAACTTCAGTCTTTGTCCGTTAATATGGTATAAAAATATACAAATTAACTTCATGTTTTGATACTTCCATCGGCTTTTGAAGTTTGAAGCTTCAGCACATGAAATTATATAAGAATAATGTCGAAAATGCCTAAGAAGCTATGTTCAGCCTAAAATTTGAAAATGATCGGATTTTCTATAAAACTTTTATAAGTTATCACCACTGAGAGATTTATATAAGGTTTACATTGATGTAATTCATTATAAAATAAGTATACTATAAGTTTCTTCCATCGATCTCTAAACATACAGAAAATCGCGTTTCGAAACAACCTCGCTCATAATAGTTTCAAATAGTTTAAGTCCAAATCCGCCTATATTGCTCAAAGGCTTAACACTTCATTTCTTGGTATTCGTGTTTTGTTTATGTATTTATATATGTGTTTTTATGATCTAACTAAGAAAGGAAGAATATTCATATTGTCTTATTAAGAAAGAAAGAAGGAAAGAAAGAATAAACGAATGAACACAAGAAAGGAAAAAAGAGAAAGAAGTCACGTAACTTCTACACGTGACCATCAAAAATGAACAGACAGTTAATCGACTACTTGTAGTTTTAAAAATGCCTTTTTAAGCTAAAATAAACAACTTTGCAAACCAATTACATATTTTTTGGTAATGTTCGATCAGTCTATTAATTATTATCATAATTGCTAATGTTGTTCTAACATTTTTGACTGAAATTTATTTGAGTGTGGTGGGGCGTTTTTATCAAAGAAAAATCATGGTGAAGATTTTCGCGTAACCGTGGTAGTGTAAAGATTAATCGCTATGGGAAAAAATTGCTATGAAACATTTTTCTTGCAAGGCTATAAATTAACTTTATTAGTAATATTTCTGTTCATAATGCAAGTTTGTCACTTTAATTCTATGACTGTTTTAGTGAAGCTAGCAAGGAATATTGAAAGACATTTTTGTGATTTTTTTTTTGTATTTTTGCTATAATATGAACTTACGATAATCAACCTGTGCACCTGCGGAAACTTATCAGCCTCTGATATGTGCAAACTGATAAGACTGAACAATGTCTGATCAGTTTGCGCAAGCTGATCGGAATTTGTTGACAATATACAGTACAATTAACATACTTATAATTACACGAGGATTAATCGATTATCGATCATAAAATCCGATATTACCTCTAAACTGTTTTCGTAATTGTCAAACCGTTAAAGTTTGTTAAAGTCATCATGACTTGAACAAAAATAAATGCAAAAAAATATAAAGCTGCAATAGTCAATTTATGGAATTAATTATGTATGCAAACTGACTCAGACCAACTTATGCACTTGCAAAACACTGGTCTGAGTTTATGATCAGTTAATAATTTGTCAATTATAGTTGAATATGAGTTTGTACATAACCTTACCCATGTTTCTGCACAAACCAAATCCGAATTTCTGTTCAAAATATTTTGAACATTTGTTATCAAATCAGGCTGTGACTGTGCGAAAACCATTTAAAATTATCATGTGGAAATTAAATTGAGATAGAATTAAATGCAGTAAGAAATACGGAGAAGAACAGTTGAAAGCTGCAAGGCACTGGTCAGCGTTCCGCCCATGGACAGGTCACTTTCTTTTCTGCTCAATGTTCAAAAGTTTCCTCATATGAGCCGCAATATGATAAGACGAACAAATTGGAATGTGCGCCCAGCGAAGACGCAGATCAGCCTGGACAGCTACACGGTCTGAGCAGAGTCTGAACTTGCGTTTTAAGGGTAGCTAAGACTCTAAGCTACCTCCATGCCGATAGCGAAGCCTGTGATCGGATCAGGCGGATGCCCAGGCTGATCTAAGACTTCGCTCCAGGCGTACGTGCACCTTTGTCGCGGCTCATTTAATTGTTTGCTAAAGACATCAACTGAGTAGTCGCTGTCGGTCGGAAGGTGTGAAAATACAGTTGGTCACACGTCTTGTCAAAACAATGCAATTTCAAAATTAACACCTGCTAACGGCAATGAAGGTCAGAAATGGATATTTAATCCGAAAGTCATTCTTGTGATTATTTTTGTATGAAACAGTAATTTTAGTGGCGTCGCAACAAAATCAACGCAGTGCCATAGCGCCCTGCCAAGACTCAGAGCAGCATTGGCAGC
Organism: Ctena decussata; assembly: GCA_963989385.1. Lineage (NCBI taxonomy): Eukaryota > Metazoa > Mollusca > Bivalvia > Lucinida > Lucinidae > Ctena > Ctena decussata. The sequence goes on from OZ022514.1 coordinate 560,627, forward strand.
CGCCCAGACTAATCAGAATCTTCGCTGTGCGCTTACAGGACAGGCAATGGTCTAAACTACCTCTATGCGGACAGCGAAGGCCCAGATCAGATGGGCGAACGCACACGCTACATGATTCTGAGTGTTCGCAGGGCGCACATGCCAATTTGTTTTTGTCGTGGTATGGCTCATTAGTTTATTTACTTTTGTTCGCAGAAAAACAGAGAAAGTCAGACTAATCTTCAATTTCTATCTTATTGTTTTAAATAGCGCAGCTTAGTTACATGCCGAAAGACACAGTTTACAAAAAACTTTTAAACAGTTTTGTCAAAACAGAAAATCGAGAAGAACGTTATCGTTCCTGTTCAGTAGTGTTTTAACGTCCCAGTAAATAAATTTAGTCGTCGAGATGTTGCCTCTGAATTTGTGGGACTGCAAGTATTGCTCGGCCTGCGATAAATGACACCCAGGACTAGCAGCTCTGTCGCAGAAGCACCAGGCAGCCAGTCTATTTCGCGAGCCCCGATGGGCGGGGTAAAAGGAAAAAAAAAAAAAATGAGAAAAACTATGTGGGTGGATGGGTATCTGTATCAGGCTTAATCTTTCGATAAAGATGAGACCGTCAAAGGGATAGAAATATCATAATTTCATTATTATAAGTAATTTTATGTTTTTGTTGTCAGAAACTAAAACAAACCGGTGTCAAAAACTGACCAATAATCAGATTTATTTTCTCGCCAATTCTTACGAAATTTGATCTAAATATCAGAGACAGGGGAAAAACGAGACTTATTAAAACGAGAAGGAGCAACTGAAAAAGTAAATTGATTTGATCTGAGAAAAAGAAAATGAAAATCCAAATTGTTAAAAATTAAAAATGTTTCCATCCAGCGCATTCGTATTGTTAACACAGTGATGACAAAACCGGCTTCAGAGAAGTTCAACACCTGTCCTGGGATATGGACATCGATATGACATTCCAAATATCGATTAATGCCTATCGCTCCCCGGGTCTAAGGGAAATAACTGCATTCACATTAATACTCTCTCCAGGTAACAGGTAACCGATTACACTACTCAGCCCGAATTGAAGACATAAGCTCCAGTTGTGTAATCATGTACTTCCGGTGACTCGGTTTATCTGGATATGGGCAACTCACTATGCATTAATGATGCACCTTTCATTGCAAGATACGTTATACTTATACCACCCTTATCAGAAAACGCTAACTTTACCACGAAATATTACGCTATGAGCAAGGTCTACACTGATAAGGGTGGTATAAAATAGTTATACCATGATTTGTCCGCCTGTACGGGAGATAATCCACTCGCTAAAGCTCGTGGATTGTCTCCTCGTACAGACGGACAAACCATGGTATAAAACCATATACATCTACTTACTATCAGTAACGATTCCCAGCAGTTTAAGAATATTCTCGTGATCAAAGGCACTCATTATCTCCACCTCTCTCTCAAAATCTTCTCTCGCCTCGTTTGACACCCCTTCTTTTAACACCTTTACTGCGATATTCTGATTGCTGTCTGTATCTGGACAATGCATCTCACCTGTAGAATGGAAATAATAGATCCTGGTTAGCTATATATATATGTGTGTTCTGGAATAACTATTTTGTTCTCAGGTCTAAAAAAGAACTTATACATGTATCAAGATCAGCGTGACTCCCTTTAATTCCATCTAGGCAAGAGCTGTCTATAGATGTTTTATGAAAAAAAAATAAAACATAAATTATTTATAGTCACATTCTATCTTCTCGTACATGCACGATTGTGTGCAATCTGAATGGCCCTCTTTCCTGGCTTCTCAGCTACTTTCACGCACTGTGTACAGAAAACCCAGTTTTGTGCAAAATGTTGGCCAGTTGTGCAAAAACGTAAAATTGTACGTTAGATCGCGCAGCCTTCAAAATATCAAGCAAGTGAAGAAGACTATGTCTGATGGTATACATGTACATTGTAGTTCACAACATGATGGGGTGGAATAGAATCAAATAGGCCGGCAGGAACAAATTCCTGCTCCTTCCTAAGATTCTCCCAAATTCTTTCATGTAAGATGCTCATAGAGCAAATGCCAATGGGATGTAGATAACCTCTTCAATTCCGTGCCATTCCTGCAGTATTTACTCGAATTTTATATTGTAGTTAGCAGTACAATATTGTGAGTGTTTCAGATATGGCATTGTTTAAACAATGCCATATTGAAACACTCACAATATTGTAGTGCTAACTACAATATAAAATTTGAGCAAATTCTACGCATATATGCGTAAAAATTACACAACCTTTCAATACCATACCTCTGAAAACTTGTCCAAAAGCTCCCTCCCCCACCGCCTCCTGTAATTTAATCCTCTCAATAGGAATATCTGTTATTGTCACTTTCTTACCACCAAACAGGTTTTTATTTGTTTCTAAATAGGAAGGATTTTTGTTAACCACATTCATTTTGTCCAGCAGTTGAATATTTTCACTCGCTTTTACAATGTTTCCTTTCCCGCGGAGTTTCTTCCTGCGCCACACGCGACACTGGCGGAAGATTACAAAAATCACAATGGCGGCGAAGATTAGTACGCTTGCTAACGGAATGAATATTTTTAATGTTGTGGCGACTGAATCGTCTGTAATTTGTGTTTCGTCCCTGAACCTTGAGGTGGTCTGAAAATGTAGAGAAAGAAAGTTGCTCTGAAACGGGGCTTTAGAAAATGAGCAAAACAGAATATTCATGTGATTTAGCTGCGTCAAGACAAAATCTGTATAAATGCATAAATGCAGAGAATTGAGTGCGCAAATACAGGTCTGACTAGGATAACTAAGTTAGCTCTTTGTTTGGAAAAAAGGTGGACAATATAAGGCTACTGTTTACTTCTCTTGTAAGGGCTAGGGACTAGCTTCCCTGATCACAGGTTCTGGTGAGTGATTGTCCTTGGACTTATTACCAGTAAACAATTCTGATTCTGATTCTGGAGATAAACTTAAAGTATCGGCCTTTGAAATATACGTTTTTATCACAATGAGTAAGAAAGTCAAATTGTAACCAATTACCAAAATGTGACAATATAAATGAGGGAGGCTTTTTGGAAGTGTATGGGTAATATGGAAAACGTTTGTAAGTACTAGCCCTCTAAAAATAAGGTCTAGTCATAAAGAAAGAATTTTCTCTTTGAGTCTTTGAGGAGCAAATTCTTTCTTTAAGATTTGACCTCTTTTTGGAATGGACGCAAAAAGTAAGGACACAGTTGCTTCTTCCGATAGTATATCCATTCACTTTAAGTTCTCGAGTTTAGAAAATTAAAGGGTTAAGGTACCTGTGTGACATTAATTATGTTCTTCGGTGAAGGCTGGTGGGGTAAACCAATCTTTGGAGGAGAGAGGTTGATATTTATCACACCATCAACGCCTGAGAGAACATCAACGCCTACAAAAATGCAAAAAATTGTACATAAAATCAGGTATCTCTAGCTATGAACGGAACAATTCATTTATTCATTCATTGTTGTATATAAAAACAGGTTAGCATCAAGATATAAGTGTAGAACCTGCTTATAAAACTACTAAAAAGAGAACAGAATATTCCATCTGTTATTTTAAGCTGAGCAGATAAACCGGGTATGCTAAAAAAGCAAAAACAGACGGCAAATTCAAACAGAGGGCTTCTCTCTTAGAGGCACTGCTTATTTGGATTTATGTGAAGAAAAACATGACGTAATGCCGTCTCTAACCGGAATAAACTTCCAATTTAAGCATTTATTTAACTCTCCAGGCAGCTTGTACGGGCACAATTCAATTTCTAATGGCGCTGCTTATATGTGACAGTGTAAGGCATTTTTGGCCTTGTGGAGTTGCAACGTTGACGTCACGAAACGTGAAATGAAGGTGACCTCATAAGATTTGCACGTAAAGTTAATTGGCTTTCCGCGCATTGTCTAATAAATTTCAAAGCTTCACATGAAAAGAGTGACTCAACATTTCTATCGGCGTCTTTAATTTTCTTCAACTATAATGTTCTCATTTTAGATCTTTGCCGGAAAAGCGATGTCACGAACCAGAGTTATAAAAGTTGATCCAGCCAGTATGAAAATTATATCTAATCAGTGAAATGAAAACAAAAATCGGGCTGTTGTGAATTATTAATTTTGCAGTAAACTTAGCGCTATTTCTTTGTTCCTCTCAAAATCTATTTTGGAAGCACTAATAGATAGAAAAATGTAAAAACAAAATCCCAAAATTTCCGATTTTTGGCTCTATAAGGCTCAAAATGTCAGACACTGTCACATTATGTGAGATTTTAAATCATGGCAAAATGAACACATACCTTCATTGCAACTTCCACCTTTCTTTAGCGGTCTGAGGGCTGTGATACACATACATATATTCTTCATTGTGATGTTCCCCTGGGTCGGGCATTTGCTTCCTTCGGAACAGTCCGCGTCGCTTTCGCATTGTACCAAGTCTTCTATGTCTGAAAATATACAGAAACAAAATATTATTGGTACTAACAATATAACATGCCGTGTGATCCTCGCACTTAACCAAAGTTTCATTTTCTGAACTTTTATGGGAGCATTTACATGTTTTAATACCAATTTACATACCCTACCCTTCCTTTTACATCTACATGTGAGCCGCGACACGAAAAAACAAATAAAGTGGATTTGCGTCCAGCGAAGACTCAGATCAGCCTCGGCATTCGCCCAGGCATGGAGCTTGGTAAAGCACTTAGCTACCCATTAAGCACACGTCAAGAGTTTCTGATTAAATTGGGCGAATGCCCAGGCTGATCAGAGCTTTCGCGTGGCGCCAATACCACTCATGTTGCGGAGCATGTGTTATGCAAAGCAAAATACTTGTGAAAGCTGAACATCGTAACCCTTTCGCACATCACAAATATATCAACGAATATCAGTAATAATACTACAATTCCAGTTTGAATCCCACCCAGTTGAATATGTAAAATACTCATTGTTTTCATTCAATGTTTTATAGCGATAGCATGCGAAAACTAAATATTAGTGAACGTTAAAGTCTGGCAGAAAACCTTGGCAGGAGTGAACAATTTTGTGTTGTTGTTGACATATGATGTCACCGAATGAAAATGATGAATTTTAGGCACTTGCGAACTGCGGATGTCCATACCAAACTGCACACACACACGCTGTCTGTCCATCACATAAGGGTTCAAATAAATATGACGTTCGAACCTGTAGCCTTTAGTAACAACCAGACTGTTCGAGTTCTGACCAGTCTGCGCTTGTGTGAAGGGAGGTTTCTCCTATGTCTGGTGAGGATAACAATTATTTTCCAACATTTTAAGAAACATGTACATGTAACTGTGGCGTAACGTCCATTGGGTACGACAGGCAAGAGTGTGACAGAACATCTTGAAATATGCAATATGAAATTTGCCCAAGACAAATCTTGGAATGCATGTTCCCGCGCCCTAAAAGCCATCTTTTTTTCATAGGGAGATAGACGCCATCGCATGCTATTCCCCTTTGGCGTAAAAAATAATTATAATTTCCTGGCTACACGCCCATGACATTTTTGCAGACGTCATATGATCAGATGATCAAATCCCCCCTCTCTCTCTCTCTCTCTCTCTCTCTCTCTCTCTCTCTCTCTCTCTCTAGCCCAACATATACTAAAACTCTGCGGTAGGACGTGTCAGTGCCCCCCCCCCCCCAAAAAAAAAAAAAAATAAATAAATAAAGATATTAGATTATTAGCAAATACGGCGTGTGCTGCGCTTTTAAATCATCAAGAATTAAAATTTTAAGAATCACTAAACCACACTAATAATCTGCAATTAAAACTTTTAAGCTGGCTGAGCAGTAACACGAGACACTGCCCAGCCGGCATATAACTTCAAAATGACGTCGTTCTGACGTCGATCCGAAGTTATGACGTCCCATCGACGTCAGAACGACGTCATTTTACGCCATGTTCCAGCTGAGTGGAAAATGTTGTAACGATAAAGATTTGGATCATTTTGAACATCTTATCACAGTGTTTCATGTTCACAGAAAAGAGTATGTTTTTTTCCGGCATTTTACTACCACAGGGAAATAAATCTCGAAAATACTGTTGGCTTCCAATAACGAAGAAGCTGTTTTATTACAAATTGGGAAGTTTAAAGGTCAGAGTTTGCTCCTAGGAGTAAACTCTTTCATTTAAAATGAGTTTCTTCGTCTGTCGGTGTACCCATTCACCTTAAAATACCGTGGAAATGTGACGGAAGAAAGCAAATTTAAACACTGTCTGTCTTAATATGCCAGATGATAAACCACAGAACCACAGAATAAGCAGCAGTTCCAACATGATTTATCAGCCTGTACGGTGTACGCCCAGTCTGATCAGAGTCTTGTTGTCCGCATGACACTAACTTAGACCCTTAGCTATCATTTATCCGCACAGCGAAGACTCTGGTCAGACTGGGCGGATGCCCCGGCTGATCGGAATCTTCTCAATGTGCACATGCAACTTATTTGGTTTTGTCGTGGTGCGGATCATTTCATGTAAAAATAGGCATTTTCTAGCTAGGCAGGAATAAGCTATCTTTTCTCTTTGCTTGTCCTCATTATCTACTTTAACCCACCAAGTGTCAAACCTACCAAACAAGATGTTTTTATTGTCATTTTATGGCCTTGTTGGCCTAGTATTGTGGTTTTACGGAATGCTAATTAAAGGCATGTCGCTGATTAGAGTAATTAAGAACTAAAATATAAACCCTGAGATACAAACAGCTTAAGAAAAGTCAAAACTTTTTTCTTGTCCCGCTTTTAACATTTGGTTTAAACAATATTTTATTCAACTACGACATGTTTTTCATTCAGTACATTTTCATGAAAAGGATTTGGTGGAAAGCTCACAGATAGCTTTTAACATTTGATGACTCCGCCGCAGTGTGTTCTCTATGTTATGAACAAGTTGCACTAAACATAGCAGTTCTGCATTATGAATAACAGCAGAAAAATTGACCCCCTCCTTTCTTCATCATCGACCTGATGAGAGAATAACGATACCTTGACCATGTACGAAGAAAGCTTTTTTGGTTGGTTGGTTGATTTGATGCTTAACGTCCACGGTAAACAACTAAGGTCATGTCGGGACGGTCAGTTAACCTAACCACACTATTCCTGGGCAGGCTTAGACTTCCTAAGCGGTTAACCAGTACTACATGTAAGTGCACATACTTTCGCCAGTAACTGACAACTGCCCTTCTTGAATCAGCGGAAGGAGAAACGAAAGTATGTGGCCAGACCGGGATTCGAACCCAGGACCTCTGACTTCGGGTCAGGTGCCCTACCGATTGCGCTACCCGGCCCGGCACGAAGAAAGCGAACGTTTCTCTCTTTCTGATGAAAATTAGTTTCGAACAGAAATGTAATGTATCCAAGAACAATTTTATAATTTTCAAATGAAATCCTATGATGCATACCTTGTAACAGAGGGGCGCCGCTGTCTAGTGGAACATGTAAGAGTGTTATGGTGTAGAAAGTCGCGGCTTTGAACCCGGGTTAGGCAAGCGGGCGACTAGAAAAATCTTTCTGTCAACCCAGCAGTAACTGGCTACCTTTGATTCGAATCGGGGAAGGATAAGGAAGCGAAAAGCAGATTCATCGAAATGTCCCAAGGAACTGGGGAGCGAAAAGGATCAAGATCTGATAATTTCTTTAGTTGTAAAGACAGCATTGTTACCATCACGTTTTCTGAACATCAGACACACTTCTGTGACTATCGTGATGGCAAGGACCTAGCTTCTCGACCTCCATCCATCCCAACCTCCACCCCCTGTACACACACACATACAGGAGAGACAACTCATGATTAAGTTGGACAAGCGGTATACATTTTGATTGTGTCTTGTTTCCTACTCTATATTACTTAATATGTCAAGTGTTATAATTATATCCTTCAGTGTTCTGTAATTGTCGGTGGCAGCGGTTGGAGAACGGAACAAAAGAATGCAAACCTACTACATATATTACCAAAATACCGGGAGACATTTTCTAAGTTTAAAGACATAACCGCACTACATGTATATGTCTTGTGTGAGCCTGCAACTTCTGAGAGATGATGAAACCGACTGGCTGAAACCCAATCGTGCATGGAGAACTGCGCCACAGTACTTGATATTTTAGAATACGAACGTAAGCCTGATAAATAAATGAGATTACCGTGACGTAGAAAGAAATACTGGCACTTGCTTCAAACAACTCGATAGACATACTTTTATGAAGTATGGTACTTACAAAGATAGCATCACAATCACGTGTATAAACCATATCTAATGCAAAGCAAATGACTGTATTGGACATTTATTATTTTAAAGACTTACGACTTGCGTATAAATACTCCGATATGATTTACAACACTTGTTAAATAGTTCCGACAACTAAGAACCGCAGAGAAATTAATTTTACCAAATTTGATTTAAATCCAGACATAGAAGTTTAGATCGTGAATTAACGTATAATCCGTTTCATACAAGTCCGGTCTATTCCAAATAGCACACAATGCTTTTAAACTTAATAAGATAAGAGTTCCATAAACAGAAAGGAAAGTGTTAAGTGATCTTTTTGGAGATCAAAATCAGATTCTTTCAGAAGGATGTGTGTAGTCTTCTTATTTGATTCAGCCTAATTGGAAACTTCTGTATAATAGATACTTTCTGTTAATCATCAATTAATCTGACTTATCACCACCGGAATTCCGAAAATAAATCAAAGATTAAACAATAAACTTTAAATTTTAGTAAACATGATAAAGCATCACCTTTGATAGTCATAGCTAAGAAATGATTTTAAAGTGAAAATGCTTTTGTTATTATTACGCTAATAATGAATGGTTGTAAGGGCGTGGAGTGCTAGAGTACACACGTGTCCTAGGGTTCACGTGAGACCGTTGCTGTCAAGTTCGCTCGTGAATGAAGCACCTAAGAACCTGTTACTAATGTTACTAAATGCATCACAAGATTGCAATATCTGACCCATTTGGTAATGATTTATTCAATTTCTTAGTTTAAAATTAGCCTAATATTTCAATACATATTATCAAAAGTACAAATGACAATGAAATATTTGTTTCCGAACCTGTCCTTATTTACTTACATGATTTGTCATATTTGGAAACGCCTGTTGTAATGAAAAACCATCGATACTGTGCAGCATACGCGGACCAGTGTGTACACATGCAATCTTGAAGATGGCAACATCATTAGACACCCCGACACCCGTTCTCAGTTTAGGCGTCAGTTATTGACATGCCATAGCGCTATTTCTAAAGTAATGTAGCTCCCTTCTTGATGTATATATGGTCGGGTGACTTGCGGCTTTACGTGCTTTTCAACAGTATTTCAGTCATCTCAGAACGAAGGGAGTGTGATTAAAACGTTTGTGCGCAATGAAGCCTCGTATTTTCGCCTTCAGTGGGACACGAACCAGAAACCGCTACAAACTTTCATGAAGAAATCTTAAACGTTTTTCAAGAAATGGAGCAGGCGCAAAGTTTATATGAAACAAGTAACTATATGAAAAAAACAAAGGTGCATAATTCCGTCAAAACTAAAAGCAAGGTTATGGTTCTTATTCTCTGCACATTGTCTGATGATGCTTCATATTTGTATAAACTTTTATGAAGAAATCTTATACGGTTTTTGAGACATGAAGCGGACAAATAATGTTACCTTTTGAACTTTGACCTCTAAGTTTGACCTTGACCTTTGTCGGCCATTGTTGAAATATGAGTTCTGAACGTTGCCTAAATAAGGTAGCTACAAGGACCTATCTCAAGACTGAGCTGTCCAATTTGGAATTCCAAAATGAACCGCGGTCAGTCTTGAGATTGACCTGTTTCCAAAAGAGTTACCAACATGATGCAATGTTTGTTTGTGTGTATTAAACCGAAAGTAGAGATCGAAATCTACACTGAAGAAAAAGAAATTTTTGAATAAATTGTGACACAAAAATTGGCTGTACATTTCGACATGAATTTTGAGATAAATCTAATTGACATAAACATAATTGGCTAAATTTTGGCATACGCGTTCTTTGACCGATGAAAACTTGTGAAATATGGAACAAAAGTGAAATTATACGCAGCTGCGCCGCGAAAAAGATCTCAGAAAGTTAGTGAAAATATAACAGTGCAAGATGTTTGTATGTAAAGAATATTTGCGCACATTCACTACAAAGTAAAAATACTGATATAGTTATCAAGTAGCCAAACCGAAAATGCTGTCTGACCTACTTCAGGGATTTTGTAAGATTGCTTCAACTTTTTTTTCTTTTACAGAACTGCAATGTTTATACTAATAATATTTTCATATACTGAGAGTCGAAAGATATTTTATATTTCGGCGGAAGACTGAGATTCTAATTACCAGGTGGGAATGAAATTGCACATTTACTAGTGGAGCATGGATCTATGCAGGCAAAATCGTCAGAAATACAAAACACAACCCATCCATTTACCGAGATAAGCAGACGTTAAATACTAACGGCAAACTCTTGCGGAAACCGGACACGGAGGACATCCACGCTGTGCAAGGTGAGACAACTACATGTGGCACGACAGCCATGTGGCGACGAACACACGAATATTTTGTCCTTGAAAGGGGTTGTTTTATGATATGTTGCTTGCCACTTCACACGGTGGTACTTTATCGACGGACGGAAGACAGACTCGGCCAATAGATACGTTCCGCTAAACCACTTGGGTAAACGACGCTACAACAAAAGGAAAAATGCCCAAATGGGACAGCTTATTTGCTAAAGCACTCAAATAAAGCTCAGAGGGTCTCTGCAACGTTAAAATACCCAGTGGACCGGTCTGCAGTCATACACAAAACTTGGAGTTTAAATCAATTCAAATACAGTGAATATCAGGATAAACAATGTGGAACCAGAATAACAAAAGCTACATGCAGATAAATTGCTTCTGCCTTCGAAAACAAAATGGCCATGAAAGTATCGTACCATGAGACAAGAAACTTGCGGATGCTTATTCAATCCCGCCCCTCCACAACTCCCACTTTTCAAAATATTAGCAGCACATGTCATCGTCTATCGCGCAAAAGTACAAACATTGAACTTCAGAGTCCGAATCAGGAACATTCGGTTTCAATATAAGAATAATCGGGGTTTCTTTGTATGATTTTTTCTGGTCATATTTAGTTTAAAGGTGGATTTTAGGTTCTTAGGTAGCGGATATCAGAAATATGAAATAAATTTATTTAACCTTTTGGTTGTACTTTCCAACTGTTTCTCGTTTGCCAAACAGCCGCTGTAGTTTTCACGTGTTTATATTACTATGTAGGCAAATAAGACATAACAAACATGCTATAAATGGATTCAGCATACTAAATGTTTTTTATGTCTTATTTGCCGACATAATATGAACCGCGAAACGAGAAAACCAACAAAGTGGTTGTGCGTCCAGCGCAGATTCAGAGCAATCTGGGCATGTGTACAGTCCGAACAGAGTCTTCGCCTTGCGCTTAAAGAGTAGTCAAGAGACTAGGCTGGTTTCATACGGACAGTGAAGACCCTGATCAGACTTGGCGGGCTCAAATGGTATGATGTAGGCAAATCAGACATAACAAACATGCTATAAAATGATTCAAAATACTAAATGATTTCATTTGCTTAACAAATACAGAAATTAGCTTATATATTTATTTATGGCATACAATTTTGGAACTGAAGGCCATCGGTGTTGCAATAGTTTTTTTAGCTCACCTGAGCCAGCGGCTCCGGGGGAGCTTATAGGATGGTAAGGCTCCGGCGTCCGTCGTCCGTCCGTCGTACGTCGTCCGTCGTCCGTCGTCCGTCCACACTTTCAAACAACTTCTCCTCTAAAACCGCTTGGCCAATTGCAACCAAATTTCATATGTAGCCTCCTGGGACCTTAGGAACGAAAAGTTGTTCAAACGGTCCTGGTCACATGACCAACATGGCCGCCATGCCCATATATGGTAAAAACCTGAAAAAATCTTCTTCTCCAGAACCAATAGGGCGATGGCCTTGAAACTTGGTATGTAGCATCGGGTACACAAGTACTACCAAGATTGTTCAAATTATGACCTTGGGTTGACCTTGACTTTTTTTACGGTAAGGTCAAATTTGCTTCCTTATGCTTTTATATTGCAAAATGCTGCAACATAAGATATCTTGGAAACTGTTGAATATTTTGGCCTAAAAATTGGTACATACAGTCATCTTAATGACTACATGAAGATTTATGAGTTCAAGAGGTCAAGGTCATTCTTTGACCTTTGACCCAGAACTCTCATATTTGACAATATCAAACAATCTCCTCAAAAACAACTAGGCCAATTGTAATTAAATTGCATATCCTCCAGGGGTTGAGGGAATGAAAATTTGTTCATACGGTCCAGGTCACATGACCAACATGGCCACCACGCCCATATATGGTAAAAACCTTTAAAAATCTTCTTCTCCAGAACCAGTAGACCGATGGCCTTGAAACTCGGTATGTAGCATTGGGTACTCAAGTACTATCAAGATTGTTCAAATTATGACCCTGGGTTGACCTTGCCCTTTTTTACGGCAAGGTCAAATATCGGAAAATGCTAGCACATGAGATTTCATGGTAAGTTTTGAAGATTTGGGCCTAAAAATTGGTATATACAATCATCTTAATGAGTACATGAAGATATGTGAGTACGAGAGGTCAAGGTCATTCTTTGACCTTTGACCCAGAAATTTCAAATTTTGACAATTTCAAAGAATCTGCTCTAAAACCACTAAAGCAATTGAAACCAAATTTCATATAGAGCCTCGAGGGATTGAGGGAATGAAAAAATTTTCTAACGCTCCTGGACACATGACCAACATGGCCGCCATGCCCATATATGGTAAATACCTTTATAAATCTTCTTCTCCAGAACCAATTGACCGATGGCCTTGAGACTTTGTATGTAGCATTGGGTACTTGAATACTATCAAGATTGTTCAAATTATGACCTTGTGTTGACCTTGACCTTTTACAGCAAGGTCAAATATGGGAAAATGGTAGAACATATGATTTCATGGAAAGTTTTGAAGATTTTGGCCTAAAAAATTGGTATATACAGTTGTCTTAATGAGTTCATGAAGAATTATGAGTACAAGAGGTCAAGGTCATTTTTTTACCTTTGATCCAGATCGCTCATATTTTGACATTTTCAGCCATTTCCTCAAAAGCCAAAGGGCCAGTTGTGAACACATTTCATATAGAGCCTCCAGGGGTTGATTGAATGAAAAATTTGTTCAAACGGTCCAGGTCACATGACCAACTTGGCCGCCATTACCACTTATGGTATAAATCTTTAATATTTTTCTTCTCCAGAACCAATCCACCTATGGCCTTGAAACTTGGTAAATAGCATGGAGTACTAGAGTACCACCAAGACTGTTCAAATGGTGACCTTGGGTTTACCTTGACCTTTTTAGCGGCATGGTCAAATATGGGAAAATGCTAGAACATAAGATTTCATGGAAAGTTTTGAAGATTTTGGCCTAAAAATGGTATATATGGTTGTCTTAATGAGTACATGAAGACTTATGAGTACAAGTGGTCATGGTCATTCTTTGACTTTTGACCCAAAACTCATATTTTGACAATTTCAGACATGATAAGTAAAAGCCAGCTTGCCAATTGTTCAGGTGAGCGATTCAGGGCCTCATGGCCCTCTTGTTTTTCAGCAGAAGATACATGGACACCTTGTTTCATCCCTGTAAATATATCAATCAATCATTGAGTGACATTCACATGTGTAGGCGTATTTTATATTTTATATTTTTGACAAGTCAAATTTGCAGTGTCACAGACCTCCAGATAAGGAAATTATTTCTTCTCTCTCTCTCTCTCTCTCTCTCTCTCTCTCTCTCTCTCTCTCTCTCCATAGTACGCAGCCTTTCAATATCACAGATATGACTGCACTAATGTTGGAAAAGACGTACGATTACAAATCATTCATCCAGCTTCTCTCTCTCTCTCTTTCCCATCCCCCTTTTTTGATAGAAAATTTAAAGAAATCATCTAAAATGTCCCATCGCATGTTTCATTCAAGCTTCCTATCACTACACGCCGATCGGGACCCGCGACATAGGTGGACTGTCTAGTGCCTAAGCAGCTCAGCTGCTAGTAGCTGTAGCGGGACCTAAGTGTCATTTATCTAAGGTCGGGTAAAAGTCCTACCAACTCGTAGGCAACGCCTTGACATGACTGAAATATTGTTTACTGGGACAATATCCTATAACTCAACATTAACAATAACAATGACTTTTAGATTAAGATTAAACATATTTTATTGTACCATATAGACAAAGGGATTGGACACAAGTTATACCAACATTAGCTAGTCCTCTCCCTACAAAGATAACAAACATTAGAATTGTGGTACATATACAACAGTAAGTTCAGTTCACAAATTAAATCATAGTATCGAAAGAAAGATAATATTTTTTACCCCCACAGCAGCACAATGACTACAAGATCATAATGTAAATTCTCTAAACTAAAGATTATATTAACCCATTGCATTCTGGGTATTTTTGTCGTCTCCTGAAATTGCCGTCTGCATAAAAAACAAGAATATTTTGACAATATTGGTCTAACTCACTCTTGTAGAAATGATGTCTAGGCAGCTAACAGTTTGGATCTCAGATCAGGCCCCACATTTGTGGGGCCTGATCTGGATCCAAACTGTTTGCCCAGATATCCCTAAAGGGGTATCCCGAATGGAATTGGTTAACATTGATTGTACTGTCCAATAGTGAGACAAAAACTAACTGGTTTGTGGCAACTGTCTCGATACTGAGGGTTACTGGAGTGTGTTTATAAAACAAAACAAATACAAGGAAGGAAAACGACATCATTCCAATATCAAAAACAAAGTCCACGTGACTAAGCACGTTGGGCTTTAAAATTAGCATATTTGAATTTAAGAATCCGCATGTATTAATAATATGACTAATTATGCATTAAATAGATTTTAGTGACATTCGTGAATTCCTTATAGCTTTAAAATAACTTCGAACTTGAAGATCTAATGTTTAATATTCTGGGATATATGTTTGAAGGTTAATATCTATGGCCTTTAGCCTTTATCTATTTTTGCACATGAAGTGTCACAGTTAAGACTTATTAAACATGTTTAAAGTATTATTTTCCTGTTGATTTATTACTGGGTCGGGTCGAGTCGGGTAACTTCGGACAGCGGGTAAATTCGGTCATGCCATTGCAAATAGTGAAAATCCAGATGAGACGGCTGATAATGAGCCGTCTCATCAGGATTTGCACTGTTTGCCCAGTTGATTTTGTTTTAATTCCAAGCAACTGACATGTAAAGGAAATAATGTCACTGTCCCAATTTACCCGTTGTCCGAATTTACCTGACTTGACCCTACAGATGCAATAATTTCCGTTTTTCAAAGTCACACAAAAAATGGACTTTGCGCGGCTGTACCTGCCACCACTAATTCTCTGAACACACGTTTTAGAAGTATCTTTCATGGGTATGAGGTGTGGATAGAAAAATCCGTCACAAGGGTCACTGTTCGGCATCACGAGGCTTGCCGAGTGATGCCGAACAGTGATCCCGAGTAACGGATTTTTCTATCCGCACCTCACACCCATGATCAGTGGGAACGCGTATCCATGGCGGAGTGATATTTTTATACAGATAGCAACGAAATAACGTTCGAAATTTCTCAGACTCAGGTTCAATCGACGAACGTGTCGCAATTTCAGTGATGCTTTGTCGGCGAATCAAGCTACACAAAGCCGAAAATAAGATATGGTTTTATTCCTTACATCTTAATTTAATTCTCTATGCCTTTAAGAGCAGAGCTAAACACCGAGATATTCTGCAATCGAACGTTTTACGTGATCATGTAAAGTCGACTCTTATCCGCCAACTTCAACAGCAATTTTCAAAATAAATCGACTTTCTCCCGTCGGCGGACTTATGCCATGAAAAACCATGGTGTCTGTCCTTTCTCCATTATAAAAATTAAGTAATTCAGTGTTTGGGACAATTTCCTTTGCAAAATAATGTTTAGGTACCCTATTTCATTTTCTCAAATTAATGGCGGATTTTTTACCTGATCGATAGACAGCAAAATAATCTGTAATAAATTTAAACATTACCGAAATGTTCTTGAATCCTGAAATCCGACACACGAAGAGGAACGCATCTAGTAATTCAACATACAACAATATTTTTTTCCGTACTTTCTTCAGAATGATTGGGAAAAGAATTCTGATCAGTAGCCTACACCATACTGTAAACAAATCGATCGATTTATGACAGTTGTGACGCAATTACAGAACTGCGTCAACTGTTTCAAACTTCGCATTTACTTGCTTATAAGTTATTAAGACCGGTACATTGTGGTCACAATCAGAGGGACTGCTAGAAAAAAATAATTTTGCTATCCAATTAATCCTGCACGTGCCAATATTTCAAAGCCTCTCCTGCAACTCACACGATCACCCTACCCAACTTAAGGCCCCTCTACCCCCCCTTCTTCCTCCACCCTTCCTCCATCCCCAACCCCCACCCCCACCCCTACACACACACACACGCACACAACTTTTAACCTTTCTTTTACATGAAAAACTAAGCAAAATATAATAGATGTTTAGCCATGTTTAGCCATAACAAATACTTGCAAAACTTCATTGATTAAAAAGTGCAGTGTAGACCTGGGTTAGACTGTACTATCAAAACAGCAGTCTAATCAGGGTCAGTACTATTTGATTTTCCCAGCAATTTCGACACACTGTCAGATGGTGAAAGTGGTAGGACAATTGCAGTAATGAAGATTTTGTTTCAACTTTAAGCTTAGAAAATAACTTGGCCTTACATACTCTTACACTCCTTTACACTCCATATAATTTCAGCCAACATTGAGAAGCAGCATATGTACTGTTAAATGAGCTTTTGAGCATTAAAATTGCAGTATGCATTTTTATAACATAGGTTTTGGCCCTCTGTGGAACTACCTTAATGAGGAGGTCTAATGAGGGGTTACAACATATATATTTACTTGTTAGTTGTTTATCCCCTTTTTAAGAGTGTAAACAACTAACAAGAATTTATTGATTCTTCCTAAGAAGAAACCAGGGATTTAATAAAATACATATTTATTATGAAATGCCAGGTGTGTCAAATACTAGCTCATCAGGCGGGGGTGGGGGCTGTCAGCTCTGCAATGCCCTTGGTTCATAAATTAAAATGCCACAGTGTGTTTATATACTCAGTGATCTTTTGAGGGATTTGCTCTAACTGTTGCCAAAAATCTCATGGAAATCTATCAGTAGGGGCAAATCTCATTCAAAAATTATATAATTTATAATGAATGGTACCTTAACTTTTCATTGAGAATGGAGAATTTCTCAAAATTTTAGTTCAATGTGATGTGTTCTCTAATATGATTCTGAGTCACACTCACAAAAAACAAAACAAATCAAAAAAAGCACAGCTGTCCAGCAAACCAGAAAACTTGATTAAATATGTGGCAAAGGCTCAGGACTTGGTAATCTATTCTCTAAGTTGAATAATGGTAAGATATAAACATGATTAAACAAGAAAAATAATAGGCCAATATCTAGTGAGCCAAAGTGGAGTTATTCTTTATCATTTCTCTTCAAGTAAAATGTACAGTATGTTGTGGTGTCTCATCACAGTTGCTTTTGATCAACAATTAAAATTTAACACAATTTTCAAATAAACAAATTAGTACTATATAAGTATTCTAAATGTATAAAGCTCTGATCAAATTATTATATTCACATGCAGTCTGACATTGCCCTTCAGTGTTTTCCCTATAAGTATAAACAAATAAATAACCAAAATAAATTATAACATATGTACATAATAAGAAAAAAAATTCTGGAGACAGTTCCACAAGTGATGGTTTTATGATAATGATTATACAAAGACTCAGCTGGAGCATGATAGCAATTCTGGGAATTCTGTCTTATTCAGCCATAAAAACATTTGTTGTGATCCATTAATAGAACCATCTATGCTCTTGCTGAAGTGCTTCTAATGAGAGGGCACAACAGGTGTTAATATGAAGCCCATTGATGCTGGTGCAACAATTATGGTGGAACTGTGTAATTGTTTTCATTCTAACATAGTCTTGACGACTTGTAGAAGGACAAACAGCATTATGCAAGATTCCACATTAAGTGCAGGGTCCATCAGTTAGCAGGGCATGCCCCATTCATTATTTTGTGCACTTATAATGATATAAAAAAGCTTGCTAGCATAATAAAGTCCTAAATATTTGGCCAATAAAATCCTCTGTGAAAATGCTTTTTAATAGGTTGGTGTGTGTGTGTGCGTTTGGGGGGTGGGGATAGACAGGAAGGGGCTACCTCTCATTCAACTGCACTAAACTGCATCCCTTTACAGTCATGACTCATCATTTAATGTCTGTCATCAAGCTTTTCTCTCTAGTAACTTAATAACTGATTAGTAATTACAAGTTTCTTCGCTTTGGTCAGAAGCTGCAAACATTTAAGATGGATTAAATTAATCAGGAAATATAATTTTTTTTTATTTTTCAGTTTATGGTATCATTTCTATTAATACAACTTCAATATGAGCCTTTTAATTTTCTTTATGAGATTTAAGCTAAAACATAACTTTTGGCATTTAATTCTATAGAATATGTATTTCTTTATGCCCCTTTCCCCTCCTCCCATCTCAGCCACAGGCCAATCATAAAAAGTATTTTGTTTGCAGTTGCCTATTAACTAGGATTTTTGGAGAGTACTTAGGTAGGTAGGCTTTCTTTTTAATCCCTGCAAACTATGAAAACAACAAAAACAAATAATAGTTCTACACAAAATGTCACACACAGTTACAGTAATTACCCATAATACTAAGATAACAGCATCCTACATTTTGAACATATCTATATCACCCACAAATGGAATACCCAAAATGTGCAGGTATTAAGGAAGAATTGCTGACCCAGATCAGACTGCTCCTGGGTCTACACTGCTTGCTCAGACCTGTTTGTCTTACTATGCAGGTTGATCACGGTAAATGTGCCGTTAAATAAAAAAAATAGATCTAGGGTGTCCCAAGTGGCCATCTTTTTTTTTTTTTTTTTTTTTTGGGGGGGGGGGGGGGGGGGGGGGCAGGGCGGGGGGAGGGAGGGGTAAGGTGAATTTTGGTGTGTAGGTAAGCAGTTGCTATCTACCCACCAAAAGTGCAGGGTCCAGACTCAGGGGTAAGGTGAATTTTGGTGGGTAGGTAGGCAGTTGCTATTTTCCCACCAAAAGTGCAGGGCCCAGACTCTTTTTTTGGAAATTTTGGGTGGAGCCAGGTTATTTTTTCCAAAGACAGAGATTTTTTTCGAAAAATATACCAGCCCCCCCCCCCCCCAATCCCCCCACTCCCCCCCCCCCCCCCCCAAGAATATAAAATGGTCGGTCCCTTAGCGCCTAGCGGGACAGGGTTTTGGCAGATTTATGAGGAAGGACAAGCTGTCTCTTGTACTTTTTGTTGGATGACTTCTGAAATGGTACGTGTGTGTTGAGGGGGTAGCGGGGGGGGGGGGGGGTGGCGTCGTTCGGGACAGAATTCTTTAGAAGAGCGAGTGGTCTCAGAATGTGGGGCGCGTTATCTTGGGGGAAGTTGTCTTGGGGAGTTTTCTTAGAATCTGGGGCGAATTGTCACCTGAAGATGGGGCGACATGTCTTGTGGCTTTTTCGTTTGTCAAACTTTGTGGTTGACCAGTGTGTTTGTTTTGCTTTCTCTCTTTCTCGGCGTGTAGCCTAAATTCAGAAGCCCAAAAAATCGCAGGCAGACAGACTAACGCAAAATCTTAACAAATTCACAGTATGCTAAATGATTACAAGCTTTACTATACCATAAATGAAGAAACAGTTGGTCTCCTCAAGTCGATCCAGCTGAAAAAATGTCTGTGTGTTGACGAACACACATGCCATGTATACGTAAAAATGACCAACTTCATTATCGATTTTCAAACTATATAGACTTTCTCCCGAAGATATACCACGCTAAAAGACGGTCGAATGTATGAACTACGGTTCAGTTATAATGGCATCTAATTTGGTTTTTGGGACAATTTTCTTTGCAAAATAACTTTGGGGTACTGTCGTAGGGTTTTACTTTTCTGAAAAACGGTTGTCAAACTGTGATCGTTGTTTTGGGTGTGCAAACTGCATTGAGGTACCGATATGCGTCTGATTTCAATAACAAAACATCAAATTTCATTCTGATCTGGTCCGTTGGAAAATTATGACTGCATATCTTATCAAACGAGCATTATTTTGGGACTGTTTCTGTTCAAAATTTCCCGCCATTTTTTTTCCGGCGAAAAAAAGGGATTATTTCTTTGTGCGTAGACGACCGCTCAGAAAATGATTTACTCAAATGTGATGAGTCTGCGTTCCAACTGGATAGATACTTTTTCTTGCACACCACGTTTTGTATTATCTTAAGAGCTTGTTAAAATGCGTAATTTTAGTGCCTCAGAGGTTTCTATTAGATTTTAAAAGAAGGCGCCGTTTTCAGCGACCGCCATTCGGTTCTTTACGTCAACGTCTGGCATGCATAAACTGACGTCATTTTGCCGTGTTCGTGACGTAATCGTTTAAAACGCCAACGTCACTTGACGACGCAGATACGTGACTTCCATTACAACTAATGCATTTAATGCTCGTGATTTTTATCCGGTCCTGGGTGAGATAACATGGGTGAGATAAGATTTTGGGAAGCACGCGGATATCCTTATCCGGTGTGCAAGAAATAGAGGATCTTACATGAGTGCTCATGTGTTATTGAATTTATTAACCGAGTTGGGGAAAAAGATAATCGGTTTTCCCCAACGAGTTTAATAAATGAATTCAATAATACAGGAGCACGAATGCACGATTCTATTTATCATATGACACTAAAATCGCATTTTATCAGCAAATTTTGCATTAAAACTCACGATTTCACCATTAGAATACGCGCCGTTTTTATGGACGTCAACGCGTAACGTTACGACGTAATTTGCATACTTAATCCACTAGTGGATTATCAAATTCAATGCATGGCTTTATTACACTCTAAGATGCGACGTCATATGATAAATCAAAGGAAAGATGTGTCACTTCCTAGCAGCTTACTGTGCGAAGATGCTCCAGAGGAGTCCAGCACATAATTGATAGAACTAGGACTTTCAAAAGTCCGTTCGAAACGATATTGGAATCAGACCCTTGATTAAAAGTGTAGTGGTTAAAGAATAAGTAGACGAAGAAAAAGAAGATATTAAAAAAATCCTGACGTGCAATCACCCTACTACAGACAGACAGACAGACAGACAGACAAACAAAATCGTTTATTCATGGCTCAGGTCAAATGGTATGACATAAGAGCAAATAATACATACAATACATTATGAAGCATGGTTGATTCAAATAGAAACTACCTAGCAGTTGTATATAGCGAAGAATAGACAAGCAAATATGGTAGTAACTCAATCAGGGCTCCAGACAGGGACCTCATAACCCCGAGGGGACACGTGTTATAGCACCCATCAGAACCGACTCGATGAGACGGCATCAGTTAGGTGCCAAGTCACACAGTGAGTCACATACAAAACTACCGAAACAAACTGAGGGGAAATGCGTTTCAGACTTGATTATATCTTATTTAATAACATCTAAATGTCAAGGGCCTACGTTTTCATTCAATTCCAGTTTGCTATTTTCGTTTCTCGGGTGTGTTTAGCCTTGCCCAAGGCTTAGAAATATACACATTTGGATTTTTCATAAATTTTCTAGAATATACATTTTTTCTTCTTTGTGCTAGTCTATAGTTATGGGGCTGATATCTCAGACAAACCCACAAGAGAAAATTTCATTTCTAGACTAGCCAAGCATCGACCATAAGAAAAGAAAAAAGAAGTGAAATATCAAGTATGATAAAAAATATAATATATATGTGACAATTTAATATATCCGACTGGAGCAAGTCTAGGGTGTGTTTAATGCTCCAGAATTTAATAATTTATTTATCCAGAAGAAGAAGAAAAAAAAACACTGCCTCGTAAAGGATCATAGATAACCAAAGGGAAGCGTCTAGTAAAAATAATTTAACAATTTACAAATAGGTATGCCAGCTGTTCCTGGGATATTGTACAGTCAACCAGATACTAAAACTGCACATTGTCTTTGCAGTTTGCCTCGTGCATCCGTTTTGAATAACCTTTATTTATTTATTTACAATGTACTTATTTATTAATTCATTCATCTGCTTTCTTGTATATCCATCAACCAGTTGTTGGTTATAGTGAGATCAAAAGTTGTTGACTTAGTATTGTGCATTTAGCGCTTTCACACACTGTTTCTTTTCGTTTATCATATGACGTCGCTATTATTCAGTGAAATACGTCGTGTCATAAAACTCGTATGACCACAGGTGTAATAACACTTTGGCGCCTACGCGTAACGTCATTGACAACGTCCATGTTCAGTTTGAAAGCTTTAAAATCCCATTTTAAATGGCCATATGATAAACAGAATCTTACACTGGTGGTTTTTACATATGAAATTTATGAAACTCGCTGAATGCTCGTTTCATAAATTTCATATGAAATGACCACTCATGTAAGATCCCCTATTTGGTGTCGTAGAAGATATGTGGAATTAGATTGTTTGATTTTATGTAATGATTACATTGCGTGGAAGACAAATAATTTTACCCACCAAACTCTCTGGTTCATGGTCGGTTACCACATACATGTACCACAGAGGTCAAATATAAAATGGTGAGCAATTGTAGGATTCAGCATTAATTATTTGTCGGTCTGCCTTTCTCATAATGCATACCTTTTAATCTGTCATATTTAATGCTTTTGCTTCACAATCGCTAAATGATCCTCTTTCTATCTCTGATCCATATCAGAAGTACATTGTTGCAGCCATCGCAAGCCGTTTTGAGTATGCGCTGTTCAAATTGAGAAAACAAACAATGTGGTTGTGCGCCCAGCGCAGACTAAGATCAGCCTGGGCATCCACACAATCTGATCAGACTTTTCCCTAAGCGCTTAAAGGGTAGCTAAGGGTCTAAGCTACCGCAATGCGGACAGCGAAGACTCTGATCAGACTGGGCGGATGCCCAGGCTGATCTGAGTCTGCGCTGGACGCACAACCACTTTGTTGGTTTTCTCGCGTCGCTGCTCATTTAACAAGTCGCTGGATTCTAATAACCTAGCTCGACACACCGCATGTTAAACATGTGATCTTCTAAGCAATGACAACTCATCCAGTCGTTTAATTGCCTTCACTTAATTACAGACCCGCTAATGACTTAATTACGATTAAATCATGTCCATCATTAGGTTTAATTAGTCTGTACTAAATGTTTCGATATTTTAAATTCAAAGATTCTAAATCTGATTGACAAGTTTGACAGAAATATGTTCATAATGGTATTCTGCTTTTGAGTACTGAATAAATTTTGGTTTTAACTGGAGCAATTAAGGCATGCATTGAATTCAAATTTTGGCTCGCGGCCACAAAACATATCTTAAGACATATGCGCCAAGTGGGGCGTATGTATGTATGTATGGATGTATGTATGTATGTATGTACTTTAAATGGATTTGCTAAAAAATCTATAACCGCGGGTGCGAACAGAGAGTTCCCGGTTAGCGTCACGCAAACAACTGATACTATGCTTGAAGCTCTATTTTCTATTTCAGATGAGGGGGCTAACACGGATTATTCAGAGATAATTTTCTATATTTTCTCGTAGCAGAAATATAATGAGGCGTCTAGGCAAGAGGCTCACAACATATGGTTTAATTGACAAATAAAAAGAAGGGTCAAATTCTCGGAATTATCATCAATACACAATCTAACTGAATCTCTAAATATCATCAAAGCCCGAAACCCGCATGCTATAACCTGTTTGCATAGATTTTCCGGAAAATCTGAGTCGTCGCTGTGCGCATTAATAAGGACTCTTTATTATCATTAGAGCCCGCATGCTTGTGGTTGCGTAGAACCGAACCATAATATCAGACAGGTGTGCAATAAAATTGATTTAAATGCAGATATTAAAAATTGAAGATATATCTATTAGTAATCATTCAAAGTAATTTATTTTCATGTATCATTGCATTTTGCATATTGAGCTTCCCTTATATATCCAGGGCTCTATAACAGGAAATATATGAAACATGAAATATTTTTCCATGTATTCAGATCACTTTGTCAGAATCGCAAAACTAACGATATGTTATGATCCTGGACTAATTTTGTATCGAATTTGAATGGACCATTTCACAATTTCACAAAAGTTTGACCAGTAAAATTCAGGATTTTCAGAAGGAGAAAAAAAAGAGAGAGAAAAATGCAGAGAACTTATAACAGCAAAGATCATTTGAAAATGCATTTTTCATACACTGCAAAAATATCATCGCCACTTAGTGTATCCTTAACAAGATAGTTCAAATTCCTGACACAGGCGACGTCTGACCATTTGAACTTGTTTTCCATCATCTTACACTAGGCTAATTGAGCTAGGTCACAAAGAACGGTACCAGATCACATATTAAGTTAACAAGACCGACTAACGGAGGCCTCTGCATTGTGCAAACTTGTGCGCACTCCTTTCACTTTCCCGATTAGAATTTGCAATGAATGGATATTGAAGTACCTTTAGAAAGAATAGAAAGAAGTAAAATGATAAGCACCAATAATTTGACAAGCAGCTGATCTGGGTGACCGTCTTGGCTATTCGCATATGCTAAAAGCAGACCAATTAGTGGTGTTTAATTGTTGTTAACAAGTATAGTGTGACATGAAACTATTGGCCACGCGGGATACTCTGCTGCCTAACTACCAGAGAAAAATAGCTATATTTGCAAACAGCGTAGATCCTGATGAGGCGGCTCATAAATATCCGCCTCATCTAGTCCTACATCTTTTGATCTCTAGTTTTTGAGATCAATATGATATATCTCGGACAAATTTTGCAGACATGAATTTTTGTTGTCTGCTTTTTGGTGCCTGAAGACTTATGGTTGAATCGTTGTTCAGGGTGATGCATTCGTTGGTCTGTCCCGTGGGATATAATTGTTTAGATTGAGTTGAAGCATTGCGGGGGCAAAGGGCGAGATTTGGATCCAGTAAAACTAGATTTAGCCCCAGTTATCATTTGCTGACCGTTCCAAGGCGGTGCTTCTCTTGTGGTTCCTCAATGTTACATGTTACATTGTATGTCCGCTTGTCTACGATCTCTAGCAGTATGGTCAGCTGAAAAGCTGCCCTTTCTGTTATCTGTTCTGTTTTGTTTTATAATTGGGTAAAAGTAGAAGTAGCCGTTGTTTTTAATTAGGCTAGCTGAATCACAACCAGTTTGGTAAAGAGATACTCAGACGGTTTACCGTGTAAGCTTTTGACAGTTTCTGTGCGCACTTCTTTCCCTTTCGGTTTTGAGAGAGGGATGTAGTATTGGATTGTATTATTTCCCGATCACTGACTATATTTTTACTTTAGAAATCTCTATCCAAATATTTAAGGTAACTACAGAAGGTAAACAACACTGGTAGACGTTTAAAGCTCCTGAATTTCAGGAAAAAGAAAGTGATTCCTGCCAATTCGTATACCTGGAGATTGTCAAAGAATTATATTTAGAGATCTGTAGATATTGTGGGGTACGGCCATTGTTGTTTCGCTATTTTGACGAAGGGGAAAACTCTGTTTGTCTCTCCAGTGTAGGATTCTATACTCTTACAGCTGCTCCTCATGAACAATGTCCCATCTGCTCTGTGTAAAAGCAAAATCCTGAAACCGGGTTTAATCTATACTCTGTCTCAGAACAACGTCGCTCTTCACAAAAGGATATACACTTTTAAGAAGGAATTTGCTCTCTTTAAAGACTATTGAAAAAGAATGCAAAAATGAAACTGACATAGTTACTTGACATTGAAAGACACTTGCTTAGACCACCCTGTGCATCAATAAAACCAGATCAATGTCATCGTTATTATACACACTTCAATGTTAGTCTTAGTATTTGGGGCGTGGGGCAGGGACTCGGGCGATGGTGCTGGTTATATCTTCCAGTGCCAGAGCGCCCTACTTATTTGGATAATAGTGGGGCAAGGGCCTATTATGCTTGCAGTAGGTGCGGGCGGGGGGTTGTTTGGTTTTTTGCTCTCGTCTATCATTTCTTTCTCCCTCTCTCTGGGAGACGGCCCGATATAGACTGAATTACTGTCTCAAAGGGCCGTTAAATCCAAAACAACCAGTCAAACAACTTAGTATTTGTGTTTTCTGTTGAATTGGTTTTGCCGTCTTTCTGAGGCTCTATGACAAATAGACACTTTCACTAAAATTTTGTAATTTTAACTAATTAGTGCCCAGTGGACCCATCTATATGATTTTGGATGAGTTCATTTGTTATTTAAGGGGTGTCGGGTGAGTGTATTTTTAGAATTTTATATTTTTGGAGGAGAAATACCAATTTGTCTTATGCAAAAAGTGTAGACCCTGATCAGACACCGCGTTTTGCAGAGTCTGATCTTGGACTTTTTGCCTATATCCCATTTTGGGACGCTAGAAATTAATGGGTTAAACGATAGAAAAATCTTGTTGATCAGGAAATGGCGAATTGGGGAGACTCTGACCGGACGACTCAACATGCTCATATATGTTTTGATGTGCTTTCAAAATTGGGTGTGGGTAAATAAATAAGTCTTTTCGTGGATCATTAAATTTCTGGTGGTCCGTGCTTATGTCCTTCTTCATATTGTACATGTGTTCGCTCTCTCAATCTGCGTGTGGTCCAAGACGTATCAAGTACTAATACAATGAAGTTCCATTTGGTTCTTGTGTGTACTAAGTAGCCATATATTTATATTTCTTAATTGCCTCGTGTTTAGTCTTGAAGCCAAAGTTAGCATATCAAACCGTACCGACTTTGACATATACAGAGAATATCTGTTCGTTTTCACCTTGTGATAAAAGAACGCAAAGAATGTGATTTTTATGATGTTTCTAAAAATAGATCCATATCACTTTATAATCTAACATGCTTGTAAGATTCAAAATTTGAGCCGCGACATGAGAAAACCAACAAAGTGGTTGTGCGCCCAGCTCAGACTCAGATCAGCCTGGGCATCCGCCCAGTCTTATCAGACTCTTCGCTATGTGCTGAAAGGGTAGCTAAGGGTCTAAACTACCTCCATGCGGACAGCGAAGAGTCTGATCAGACTGGGCGGATGCCCAGGCTGATCTGAGTCTGCGCTGGGCGCACAACCACTTTGTTGGTTTTCTCGTGTCGCGGCTCATTTATTAATACTTTCTTGCTTCTTTCAATGTTAAGAAACTCTTACAAGTGTCTCGTTATTCTCATGTTTGATTAATGCTCCACAGTAGTTCGAAAATGTCAAATTATTTCTAGCGCTATATTCGTTTGAATGAATAGGAAATTTTAGTAGCTGGATAGAAGACTTGGATTTTACGTCCCTTTCAATAGAATTTAGGCATATCAGGACGATGTGAAGGGGATGATGAAGAGCTATCTGTGTGCAATGAAACCTCGTTTAGAGTTGCAAAGATATCCGCCGATAGCAGGATTCGAAGCTGAACCGCTAGATTAACAGGTCAATGCTTAACCTTCTGAGCCGCCAGAGCTCCTCGAAACTTAAACAACATTGGCAATTGACGTCGTCGAATTGACGTCGTACTTGCATCGAAACGACGCACTAACGTCGCATTAATGTCAGTGCGACGTTATTACGACGTAACGTGCCTGCTGGGAACATTGTATGTAAAGGAAAGTAAAACACTCGAACTAAATCATACAACGTTGATTTTGCATAAAATTGATTTAAACTACTCGTAGTGATACTCCATACCCATCAAAGAAGGGTTTTCTGAGTTCTTTTTTGTAGGCCAATGGTGTTACATATTTCAATGTACCGATCTGTTTAGTCGTGTATATTTCTCATTTTCTCTTCTTTCGTTGTTCTGGCCCCGATAATATCAGAATTATTTTCGCTAGCTGACCATGCAACATTACAAACAAATGACGGCAGAGAAAAAAGAAAGTCCCCAACCCCCGTATCCACCTCGCGAAATAAATGGAACGGATAAAAGATTATATATATATATATATATATATATATATATATATATATATATATATATAAGGACAGCCAAAAGTGCGTGAACAAATGATTGTATCATGGCTTTCTGTGTTTTCCTTTGAAGTCGCCCGTTCATTAACTTTGATAACTTGCACTGTAAGACAATTTTGGGGTAGGCGGAGCTAAACTTTGCATTCATTTTACATTGAAGTGTACCTGGATAACTGTGCGGATATCACAGATATACTGCACGGCTTAGTTATTGCACGGTTCTGTCAAGTCTGATTTATATTGAACAACTGAGCAGCACTAGGACGAAAAGGGTCTTTGAGCATTTGCAAAGAAAAAATATATTTTGATCATCCTGTGCGTCCGCTCAGTCTGATCAGTGTTCTATCAACAAGGTAGTGAACCTGAGGGATCTGTATTGCCAAAATCAAAGACTGATCAGACTGCAAACTGATCCAAGCGTTTACAGTTTACACATGGCTGAAGACCTATTTTATTGAGCACAGCTCGATTTAATTTTCATGAACAAGGCCATATCTAAGATTACAGAGACAATTTATCTTGTAGCACCAAACTCTACCATATGGACCCTAAGTATTGTGGCAAACAGTAAAGACCCAGATTAGGCAGCTGAATAAGCAGAAGTAAATGCCCTCTAAGCCTGCTCTATTTGCCATTCTTAAGATATTAGTTGTAAAATCAGTGTGTTGAAAAATCATCATTTCTGTCAAGTAATATAAATTCAACAGAATATGCAGACATAATTTTATGTTATTTTCAGTTGATGCTGTGCTGGAATTTGTAATTGCCAGGTGATTTATTTGACCTTCAGGTCAAGAACAATACAGCTATAGCAGATATAATTACAGCAGATATGCCACTCTTCATTAAAAACTGGATAAGAGCTGTTATAAATTCAAAATAGACAAATGTGATTGGCTGCCATGATACAAAATACATATAGAATGATGTCACTCATATTTAGGATACCCTTCTCGGGGGCTACGCCCCCTCGAAGGGTATCCTAAATACTTGTGAAATCATTCTATATGTATAACATAAACGGACTGTACATGTACCCAGCAGAATTAACAGCAGACGCAAGTTTCATATACTTGGAACTATCTTTAAAGTAAACTTATCTTACTCAGGCTAGCAGCTGGTCTACTGATAGTCCATTTACCACCTTGCGAAAAACAGGTTTGCAAAAATCATATTCCGCTAAGATTAATTTGTTGCTTTTAATATTTTTGATAACAAGCTAAGGCTGGCCAAATACATCTTCTGTGTTATTGGAAGCCCTTTCTCAATCCATAAGTCTACATGTGCACTGCCTTTGAGCTTTGTAAGGCAGCAACCCAGCAGGCATATGACGTCGTTGTGACGTGATGACATATGAAGTTGAAATGGCGTCGTATTGACATCGTTGTGACATGATAACGTCGCATCGACGTCAGTTCGATGCCACTTCGACGTCATATGCCCGCTGGGAAGCGGGAAAGATCAATCAGCAGGCTCGACTTAGTCCTCGCAATTCAAAAGTGTCTTAGTAAATACATTAATGAGCCGCAAAACAAAGAGGTTGTGCGCCCAGCGCAGACTCTGATCAGCCTGGGCATCCGCCCAGTCTGGTCAAAGTCTCTGCTGTCCGTATGGAGGTAGCTTAGACTCTTAGCTACGCGAAGAGAGTGATCAGACTGGGCGAATGCCAAGGCTGATCTGAGTCACCACTGGGCGCACAACCACTTTGTTGGTTTTCTCGTGTCGCAGCTCAGTTCTCTTTCAGGCGCTAGGTCTTCCTGATACAAACATCTGCTGCTATATTTTAAAGAGCTCTTGTTAAGGAGGGCTTTTTATGACGATACCTGATAATTATTTCAGTTATACATCCATACAACATATGTTATGGCGAAGCGAGTCAGTGTCAGTGCTGACCATCTCTGCGAGGTCTTAAAAGTGTCGGATCAAGACATGCATTTTATGAAAAAAAATGAAATTGTCTGGTCCAGCAAAATCTACTATTATCTGCAACTCTTACTTATTTCTGGAGGTCAAAGATATCTTGGCATTAGTGTTACCAAGAATGTGTGTTTTAACAATTAGGAAGATCTACAAAGACCGAAAGGTGAACAAGTAGAAACGAAAGTGCTTAAACAATCTGAACACAAATAGAACTTCGGCACTTACTGCATTGTAGCATGATCTTGATATCTGGTCATACCGCCGCTACAAATAGGGTAGAGTCGGGTAACTTCGGACAGCGGGTAAATTCGGACATATCATTGCAAATAGTGAAAATCTAGATGAGATGGCTCATAATGAGCCGTCTCATCAGGATTTTCACTGTTTGCCCAGTTGATTTTGTTTTAATTCCATACAACTGACATATTAAGGACACACTGTCACTGTCCGAATTTACCCGATGTCCGAATTTACCAAACTTGGCACTAATGTTCTAATGATAGGCTATCCGTTTGATGCCAGGAAACCCGTGGCGCCAATTTTCGGATAGGATCAAGTCAGGTAAATTCGGACAGTGATATTGTTTCCTTTATATGTCAGTTGTTTGGAATTAAAACAAAAATAACCGGGCTTTATGAGCCGTCTCATGTGGATTTTCACTGTTTGCAATGGTATGACCAAATTTAACCGCTGTCCGAAGTTACCCGACTTGACCCTTATTAACAACGTGACTTAAAATCACATTACCGAAGAAGACTCATCGGTCTGATTGGAAATAGAGAGTGGGTCACACCTTATGCCACAGTCTATACTGCCCACATTTTAGCTATCGGTGAGTTTCATACATATGAGAACTCGAAAGTTTGTTTATTATGACATCGTTTTAGGGATTTTAGGTATAGACTGTTGCCTCATAGTAAATGAGAGTTTGAATGTATGGTGAAGTAGCGTTTCGGGCCGTAACTATGTGCTATATAATGTGTGATCATATGAAATTGTAATGACGTCATATCACAACATCAGAGGACGGTCATATTATAAGCATAGTTGTGATGTAGATTTTAACTTTCTATGAGGCAAAGAAAGAAACCAAACGAAACGCGGAATCAAAGCACATCGTATAAAACAATACCTTTTACTCTCGTGGGTATTTCTGCAAGCAGTTGTAAATATTTATCCCTTAAAGTAAATACTAGTATACGTTTGGAATAATTTTTTCTATTCGATTACCTACATCTGTGAACCAACATCAACCTTAAACTTCAGGTATCTGGATAGTTTCAAGCTCTGTATCTAAAATATTCAGTCTAGCCTTTCTGCCAATTTTAAGATATACTAACGTTTTGTTTTGTTCTGTTTTGTTATACCTGCGTACAGACAAACCAGTCTTATGCCAACATATCTTATCATTTATCGAGGATGTTTGTGTAATCTGCCACTTGTATAGCTAGACTTTGAATTTGAATTTTGTTAGTTTGTTTGAAAACAATGAAAGAAAATGTTAATTTACAGCTACATATTAACACTCGTCGACAATTTCCTTAGATGAACCTATACTGGGGTGACGATGTTCATACCTCCATGAACAACGGTTGTTCACGCGTGTTCACGCGACGTTACACCTAAGCGACGTCACGGATAATTCAAGAAGTTCGTTGGCCGAAGTAACGTTCGATATACGTCACGACATACATGTTGTAACGACTGTTGAACCTCATAACCAAACACGTTAATGACTATTCTTCGGTCTTTCATTTGCGTTAAATTAGTCAAAACTACATAAAACTAACAAAACTTATGTGAAAACATGGCATAAATATAAAATAAATATATTTCATTTTTCGGAAATTCATGGAAGTATGAACGCAATGGGTTCCGTGCAAAGTTTACTTGACGCCCTTCAGGCGTCACTTACTTTGAACGTAACCCATTGCGTTCATACTTCCATCTTAAAAGATAACGTGACAAAATTATCATAACATTGAAAATTGTTCTGAGAAATCTGAATATATTAGTTGCTGTATTAAACAGAGAACCAATAAGAAGTCCATACTTAGAACTTAAACTACGATTTAGCTGAGTGTATACCTTTTTGCATCTTGTTTGCTATTTTAAGATTTCTGTTTTGTTATCAATTACCGTCTTTATGTGGACGATGATAGTCATTTCTTCAACTACCAGGAAATTCTTTGATAATGCCTGGTTAGAGCACTATTGCCAATTATGATATATAGCTTAGCCATTGATTAGAACAAAAGCATAAGATTAAACGGAACTATTGTTATCGGCCAACAGTATAAGTACAAAACCTTCTGATGTTTGCCAATAAGTATATAATGATACAAGTAGAAGAATAATCAGAAAATTGGTTCTTGCAGAAAAGAGGGCAATATCCTAAATACGCGTTTTCACTAACTTACCTCTGGCTTTCTGATGAATGGTTTTCAGTACAGATTGGTATCTCTCAAAAAGAAACTTTGAAGTTGTATTTTATCGAATCTGCCTTATGAATTTAGACACTTTAACTATTAGCTGTAATTTTCATAAATTGCTACAGGTAGATTATACTCTTTGGCGATAGTATCTGCTGCCAAAATGCACACACTGTAGACTCAGATCAGACTGTTCCTTAGGAGCAGTCTAATATATGAGTCTAAACTGTTTGCCGTGTATGGAACTTTTGCCCCAATATTTGAAATCTCTACATAACGCTTAGCACTAAAGTATATATTGATAAAGGGTTAATTATTTCTCGATTTACAAAAGTGCATGTTGGCAAAATGGTACTGATAGCCAAGTTTCAAGTGAATGAAACTGAGCTAAGCCGCTTCAGGCAAGGAAGCGCTTTTCATCAACTTCAGACCATCCGACCAATTTGAAGTTTGCATCAACAATCCGTGACAACTACGACGACATTTACTTCTGAGAAGTTTTACACATGAGCTGGTATCACTGTATCATGAACGTTTTTATTGCCCCTATAGATTTTGTTTCGTACCTTCGAAATATACAACAGGTAACAATGGAATTAATTGAAATAATAAAGAGTGAAATGTCCCTGGAAAATATTACCATGGTCTGTCATTCCGAGATTGCATGAGAATTTTATAAGTGGGTATGCTTAATGTTTTGCGCCATTTTACAATAGGAAGCAAAGTCTGTTAATCCCGACGACGAATCCCTTTCCTAGATGATTGATGGATTTTACGTCCTTTTCAACAGTATTATAGTTATATCAGGACGACGGGCGGGTGACAATGAAAGGCTGTGTGCATTGGAACCCTGTCTCAGGCGGGGCTCGAATTCGCGACCGCTAGATCAGTAGGTCAGTGCTTAACCCACTGAATCACCCCCCCCCCCCCCCACACACACACCTTCCTAGACGATGAGGTCTAAGGTGATGTCTAAACTCCTCCTCGAGGGATCAAACTCTTTCACTTCGAGAGAAGCCGTCAATCAGAAGGGAGACGAATTCTTTCCGGTAAGAGTAATGGCCCCTTTAACTGTTCCCATTCATCTTTAATACAGCTGAAACGCCGGGCCGCGTAGCGCATCGGTAGCGCGTCTGACTCAAGAGCCAGAGGTCCCAAGTTCAATACCCGGTCCAGCCACTTATTTTGGTAGAAATTGATTCTTTCCTCTTCCACTGATACAAGAAGGACAGTTGAAAGTTACTGGCGCAAGTATGTGCACTTAGTGCTGATTAACCGCTTAGGAGGTCTAAGCTTGCTCACTACAAAAAGTTAAGGGAGTCAGCAAATAGTCAGACGCTGTTTCGTCTCTCCAAATCTAAATAATGCAAAAAAAATTTTTTATATCTATGTAATTTCACGTTTTATAGTAAAAACTATGTTTTACTTGCCAGACATGCTCATAAAATGTAATTAATGAGAATGACCACATACCAAGGTTAAGAATGTCAGTAGGTGTGTTATAAAACGGTGAAGAGTCTAGCGATTAAAACTAGCGATTAAAACAAAATATAAACAAAACTTTTCTGATTCGTTTCACGTGAGAAAGGGCATTTCGTCATATGTGCACTGTAAATAGTCAAAACAGCATGCACAGTTGCACTGACTGAACAATCTATTTTTTTTTTAATTTTTTTTTTTCGATTTTTCGGCTTTAGCCGTATAACCTTACTATTGACCTACTATTTAAGTATTTC
Source organism: Ctena decussata (assembly GCA_963989385.1). NCBI lineage: Eukaryota > Metazoa > Mollusca > Bivalvia > Lucinida > Lucinidae > Ctena > Ctena decussata. Next base: position 594,905 of record OZ022514.1, read on the forward strand.
GTTGACCATTATAATTACACCCGGGATTTTGATGTAAGTGGCTTACTTTCGCTTTCTCTTTCTACTTTCAGTTTCATTTGACTGTTGGCATATAAACCGTGTCGTGATGAATCTAGATATTCCGGCCCAAATCGCTTTTTGCCAAAGAAATATATTTCACCAACAAAATAACTTGACACAGAAATCGAAGACAAAATTTAGTAATTGTTGCTGGCTTAGTTGTTGATGTTGTGTTGGAACTACGAACCTTTTTAAGGTTATATGTGGGGCGGTCAGCCAACCAATTCTCATTGCTAATCCCCAATCAGAATTCAACAGCATTTCCGACATCGAAACCTCAACACCATTAACAAGTATGCAATAACATGCCCATCCGTACAATCTGATCAGCACATTCGATATCTTACATGTACCTGACTCTTACATATTACAATACACACTTCTATTTAATCTAAGCCGATTAACTTTTTTAAAAAGATATTTCTTGTTTAGAATATGTAGTCTTTGTAAATTGTTATTGAGAAACGGGAATACTCTGTATACAGTGAGCGGGTGCTCAGGCTCAGCCTTTCCTATGTGCATATACCCCTTAGCTGCAGTTTTATATAAATGTTTCTACATACATGTATATTACTAGAATGCTTGTATTTTCAGTAGTTAGCGTCATACATTTCTAGACATGAAAATAACGTTATACAAATCCGGTCCATTGCTATAAATCACTCAATATTATTTATTTTCAACACTATCATATTCTGAGAGTATAAACTATAGCTATTTGGAATCTCTACAAACATATCTGATCAAGTAATAATGTTTATGGAACATAACTCACCTGGGGATATCGTGAAATTTAAATTTTCATACTCCATTTTCATTAAATATCCATTGAATTGTTTAAGAGCACAATAAAATAGTCAATCCTCTGCCACTATGGAGGAACTTATTCCAGAGTCAGACACCGTATCTAAGAATCATCTTATAAGATAAGATAACCTGTTTTCAGAATCATTATAAGAATCAATTTACGCGTTTTTCTTCTTTTTCTTATTTACTTTTTTTTCTCCAATCTTATGCACGTAAATCAGCCATATACGTAAAGAACGTATGAAATAAGTAACCTAAATCAATTGAGTGCTTGCCTGTTGAATAGTATAATTATAACTCTGTATCATTAAGATGCTTGTTTACATCAATCGGAATGCCTCGGACATCTTTATGATTAAGATACAACTTATCTTCCTCATGATGGTGAAACATTGACAGGTTTAGGCTTCCGTTTCTCAGATAAATATGATTATTTCAACGCATCATGCTAGACATTGATTCATCACAGGCCAGGGTTAATTAGACTGTAAACAATATATGAGTAGGTAATAATTCCGCTCTCATCTGTTTAACCTAATTTTCAAAGAGGGCACATCATAAGGTTGTGCCCGATGGGTCGTGACTCGCAGCTTAATTTCAGTTTCATGTGTACTATATTTCAGCCGATATATATAGAGAACAGATTCATGTATCCAAAAAGCTCTTGAATTAACAAATACAGCATATATTTAAGACACAGTTATAAGGGACTATTCCCAGTTTTATCATTCTTTTAAACTTTTGAGGTAAATGGATACAACTCCACGTATTCTGTCATTTTTACAAAGATGAGCAACTTCTGTGCCTTTCTCTTTGATTCCCCATAGGATGAAACCCTTTCTAGAGAGGTCTAATCTTAAAGGAAATCATTTGCTCCTAGAGGAGCAAATCCTTTCCTTTAGGAATAGACTCTTATTGTCAAAGGAGGCGAAAAGGAAAATGGCGAAGTTGTTTCGCCCGAATGTATGTCAACACACCTTAAAAAGAGATACAAGAACAAATGTGCCTTTTGTCAAAAAGAAGAAAAACAAAATGCGCGCTTGATAAGAATTTTCCTATCCGGATCCATATTCCTAAGACCCAGAGAAATGTGTACGAAAATCTCTACATGTAACTGCGATGAGCATGCTCACTTGATTTATCTGAATCTTAACTGCAAGCGCAAATAATGCTCAGTTTTGCAATGTAGTTTTCTCATTTTAAAAGCGCAAAGCGGATAGAATTAAAAGACGCCAGTGTTCAATACAAAATGCGCAGATATGAACAAAATAAATTCATAGAGTCGAGGCCATATCATAAATCATTCTCAAAACATTATCATATCCGAAAGTGAAAAATATCACTGTGCATGTTTTATTGCAGAATAATTCCTGGAACTATTTGGGCGACGTTCCAAAACTGGACAAAATCAAAGCTCAACAGCCCTGTGGGCACATGAAGTCAAAATGACATCGTATTGGTGTCAGTGCAACGTCATCACGTCGCATTGACGTCATTAAGACATCATGTGCCTGTTGGGAAATATATGAGCCGCGACACGACAAAACCAACAATGTGGCTGTGCGCCCAGCACAGACTCAGATCAGCATGGGCATGCGCCCAGTCTGATCAGATTCTTTGTTAAGTGCTCATAGGGTAGCTAAGGGTCTAAGCTACCTATATGCGGACAGCGAAGGCTCTGATCAGACTGGGCGGATGCCCAGGCTGATCTGAGACTGCGCTGGGCGCACAACCACATTGTTTGTTTTCTCGTGTCGCGGCTCATATCCTTTTAACGTCAGTCTGGGTCTCTCTTACGACGTCATGCCGGAATGGCAATTGAAAAGCTGTCATTACAATGCAATTTTGAAGGGTCTGAAAGGTCTTTTATTAAAATGACACTCTAATTAATATGTCAAGCTCAGACTGCCCTGTCAGTGAAAAAAATGCTTGGTCGGGTGGTTGTTTTGAGTTTAACGGCTCTTTGAGACAGGATTTCAATCTATATCCAGCCGTCTCCCAGAGAGAGGGAGAAAGAAGAGAGATGATAGGCGAGATATAAAAAGTCCAAACAATCCCCACCCACACCTACTGCAAGCACAGTAGGCCCTTGCCCTACTATATCCAGATTAGTAGGACGCACTGGCACTGAAAGTTACCCAGCACCATGACCCGACCGCAACCTACCAGTAGAAAACTTTTCTACCATATTTAAGGTTAAATAATTGCATGATATTAAATTGTAATTATAATCTAGTTAATTGCCATGTTAATTACCATATAATGACAAAGACCAGACTACAGGAGACCACAGACCGCACTTATGATATATTCACAGCTCTAAATGACAGTGTGCCTACCGTGAAAAATATTGGGACAGATATCTGTCCACAACCAGATTAGACTGCTCCTAAGAAGCAGTCTTATCTGGGTCTTCTCTGCTTGCCATTCAATCTACATCAATTGAAAGCAGTACAACATTGTAATACCAGATTGTTTAATTTAGTAGCATTTCGGTAAAAATATTCAGGTGTCACATTTCAAGAATTTTTTTTTCGGAAAAACAGCTTCGGTTCACGCAGATAAGGTCGCATATTCTTTATCACAGGGTATAATTCCGCAAATTTTCGCTTACTGCAGAGACTGTTCATCATATTTGGCTTCCGCCGAGACTGTCTGCGAACTCTTGCTTCCTGCCGAGACTTCTGTACACGATAAATGGCTTCCTGCAGAGACTGTCCGCGTGATTCTGCTTCCTGCCGAGGCTCTCGGCAGGAAGCAGAAGCACACGGACAGTCTCGGCAGGAAGCCATTTTTCGAGGACAGTAGTCCCTGCAGGAAGCAATAGTTCGCAGACAGTCTCGGTGGAAGCCAAAATAAGGCGGACAGTCTCGGCGGAAGCCAAATATGACGGACAGTCTCTGCAGAAAGCGAAAATTGGCGGAATCCATTATACCCTATGTTCATGCAAACAGTCAACTGTGACTGGAAAGTGGATGCACGAGTTGATAGTCACCTTTCCTATGAGGCACATGTTCTCCTGAAACTGCGGCGCTCAAAACGAAACAAAAAGAGTATCAAAATTAAATATGTATGGAATGCTCCGTAGGCATTTAAAGTCAAACAGGAATCATAAGGAAACATAAACACTGTTGTCGAACCGCCCCGGTGAAGCTCGGATTGGGCACAACAATTCCGGATTGGAAGAGCTACAAAATGGCGGAGGGCAAACAGATTGCTGACAGGCATCATTTTGTTTTATGAATTATTAATACTTTAGTTCATTTGCATGTCAGTCATATAATACTTTTTATCGGTGGTTGTGTGTAGATTCTGTCTGACGGAAGGATAGCTGATCGCCGCTCCTTGTGTCTATAAAGCTTGACTAGTTTAATGGCTAACTGAGTATCTGCGATGAACGCTTGCATGAAATAACGTTTTTCAGGATAAAAACAACCGGTTTTCCCGTGCCGAAGCTATTGTGCAATAAGACAGATCATTTCTGAGTCATTATTGCAAATTTAATCATTTCGAGGACTACGCATGAAAGCTCTTGTCCCCCAGTTTATTGTGGTACGATGGTTACTGAAAGCTCGGATTGGAACGCGTCGTCTGCAATTCAGTGTACGGATTGGATGAGTTTAGGAAACGGATTGGCTGAGCTTGGTGAACGGATTGGCTTTATTGATTTCATTCGTAGACTCGTCTGTTGACGGGAACGGCGTTGCAAAAAACGATTAAAATTACTCACGAGTGTTCTCTTGCAGCATACTTGGACTGACTGTTATCATACGAACATTTTTCATCAGTAATTCTTGATCTGTTCCCGATTTTGCTGGTCTGTATCCGATTGTTTGTGGAGTCTTTAAGTCTAACTTAGCCTAGCCCCAAGGAGGCCCGTGCAAAATAATCCTTGTGGACTTACACGTCGTTTAACTCCAAAGTTTTGAGCCGCACCGTAACAAAATGTGTCTTCGGAGTTCCGATCAGTGTAGGCTACAGAGTCACTCTTGCTATTTGGAGGCTAGCCATTTTGCATGAGTCTTCTACAAATTGAGTACTATCCAGACAACGAACAGTTAAGCCCTAAACAGGTTGCACAGATGCGCATGCTGATTTGCGTCTTTGTTGTTCGCACAGGCATAAAGCAAGTTTTCTCATGACAAGATTCAAATGTTTGTGTTCCGAAAACAGATGCGCGGGCTATGATGACTTCAGTCGTGTAGCCTAGTAGTTAGTTTTGGATTCGAGATCAAGGGATTTCTGGTTCGATCCCTGACACGTCTCTGCCAAAACCGCTGAGGAGTTTAAGGTCCTTGTTTAGAATGTCGGTCCAGAGGCATGTGTTTTAGCATGCCTCTGATCTGCTTGTTGTAAATAGTTTTAATGGCCCACCCCGAAAGTTTGTTATCCCTTTCAGAGCTAAATTCTAAATTTAGCCACCCACCACACCTAAGGTAATGATCAGAAAATGATCGTCTCAGTATCGAGAAATAGATAGACACCGGCATATTTTTCATGTTTTTTTCTCACTTTTTCTCTCATTTCACAAACTTTCACCACTTTTTTCAAATGTAAAGAACAATTACTAAGCATTTCTTTTTGTAACTTAGTCAACCATCAAGTTGACCAAAATCAGGTATCGTAGGTTTCGGAAAACAAAACAAAAACAAAACCAAAGAAAACAAAAACAAAACAAAGGTAAATAAATAAAAAAAAATAAAAAAGAGAAAGCAATGACTAAATTTAACAACAACAAAATGAAACAACAACAATACAATCAAGCATGAGCTGAATAATCTACAGTAGGATTAAAACTATATTCAATATATAAAAAATGGCCTTCCCAATACATGCAAGACTGCTCTACTAACTCTATCAACTGAACTACGTGGCCACATGGTCGTCCCATGTCAGGGTACGTCAAGACTTCAATTGTTACATCAGTCTTGCTAGTACAGAGAGAGTTGAAGATTCGAGTCCTGCCACTGCCAGGGTATTTTTCTCGCTTAGGCAGCGTTGTAAATTTTCTCTCGTAAATTTAGATTGTTTCCCCAAAATTGTGCGAACCAGCAAGCATCAATCTTTCCTTTTGTACTATACTTTGTATACAACAGCTACCTGTTCCTCACTACTGAGCGTATTTAAGGTGAACCTTGATAACTCTGAAAATAGTGCACAGGTCCAGTCGGTGCTTCTAACGGAGGCCTGTACAGTTTTGCATACTACACTGCAACTCTAGAACAGAAAAAGTTCTAAAAAGTCAGATCTGTTCATGACAAGTGCAATGGACTCACCAGTATGGGTATGACCGTATCAATAGTGAAATAAGTCATGAATTTCTAATAGGGCAGCTACTCCAAACTTTTATGGTATGACTGGCACTCTTTGGTTTAAATAATCACTGAGCACTACAGACTTGCCCGGTTCTACCTGTTTCATTTATTCTGGATGAGAGAATGGAAACAACCTCAAAATTAAGGGATTTTAATGGCCACAACCTGCTAAGTGACTAGAAAGACTGTCTTTTATGCTTACTAATGAAATACTTAAATTTCTCGTTAAAAACGAAATTGATATTTTAACTTTTTGAACAGTTCAAAAAACGATTTTTGGATTTTATTGTTTATGAAACGGAACCTTCTGTAAATTCTTGTCTTAGATTCTTTCCTAAAAGTCTTAAAAATAGATAGTTTCCAGAAAGTATGCTGCAGACTTAATGTGCTGAGGTGGCGTTAACGCTCATATCATTTATTGTGCGAACGCCGTTTATGTACAGGACCTTAGTCGAAAGCAAAGAACAGTGGCAATCTTTTTTCAGCACCTTGCTTTTGTTAGACACTTCCACACCATCCTCTAGGAGCAAGCAGCATTTACACTCGATATCATACCACTAAACACGCTGAGCAACAGTAACTCAATAGGTTAAGCGTTGGCCTCTAGAGGTCCCGGGTTCGATACCTGCTAAAGGCGGAAATCTTTACAACCGTAAACGGGATTCCACTTCTCACAGCCTTTCATTATCCCCCTACCGTCGTCTTTATCTGATTGAAATACTTTTGAAAAGGAGTCATCCATCCATCAACGCTTAGCAACACCACACTGAAGCGAAATGGCAAGGAGAAAGGTTAATTCTCTGACGCCAGCAATATCGACTTTTATTATAAAACATAAGACACTGTAATTACTAAGCATAAAAGATAAAGAAAATCCTCTCTTTCTGTCGTATAATGAAATTTTTTACTCATGAACATTTGTAGTGATATTTTCCTTGAGGCAAACCATGGCATACATATCAGTTATGCTTCTGATGTTCATTCGGCGAAATAAAATAAATTAAATAAGATCACACACTAAAAAATCTAATTACTGATTCTATAATCCGAATTTTGGTCTCTGAAATGCAATATGAATGGTAGGAAAAAATCCGGGACACTGTAGAAAAAGTCCGGGACATTAAATTCGTTGTAGGAACACATCCTTGTCATTTGCTGTAATATTGTCCTTGGTTTGCAGAAGTTTATTTCACAAAAAATGTGACAAACGACTAAATGCGCTTATAAAATGCTTCAGAAAACAGCCTGTTTGCAAAAGATCAGGAGAAAATATTGAAAATAAGTTTGTTCACTTACACTTTTGCTTCGTCAGGCTTACGAGACACTAATTGTCAGAAAAAATTCGTTGACGATTGACAGAACATAATCATCGCCTACCGGGACTAAGCAACCACCCAGTGAAGACAGGCTTGTGCAATACCCTTCGTGCACGTCAGGGTGCGCGTGCGCTTTCTAGTGCGCGTGCGCGTGCTTCTTTGTAAAAAAACAACACCTGTTGCGTTAAGCTAAGTTTTAAAGTAACCGAAAGAGCTAGAGTCTTCAAACTAGCTTCATAGATACGTCTGGGGAATATCTTCTGAAAGCATCGATGCATATCTGGCTCTGGGCTAAATTTCACGGTTTACTGAACATAGAAAAAATGTTCACCTGTCGCGTTTAGCTCAGTTTTGAAGTAACTGCAAGGGCTAGAGTCTTCAACCTTGCTCCATAGTTACGTCTCGGAAAGATCTACTAATAACAGCGATGCATATCGTTCCATGAACTATATTTCACGGTTAATTGAACATAGAAAAAATCGTCTGATGTGTTTAGCTCAGTTTCTAAGCAACCGCATGGGCTAGAGTCTTCAACCTTGCTACATAGATACGTCTGGAGAAGATCTACTGAAAGTGGTGAAGCATATCGGGCCATGACCTTTATTTTACGGTTTATTGAACGTAGAAAAATATTCATCTGTTATGGCATGCTCAGTCTCTTAGTAACCGCCTAGGGTAGAGTCTTCAAACTTGCTGCATAGACACGTCTGGGGAAGGTCTACTGAAAGCAGCGATGCATATTGGGCCATGACCTACATTTCACGGTTGATTAAAGACAAAATGTGCATCTGTTGCGTTTAGCTAAGTTTCTAAGTAACCGCAAAGGCTAGAGTCTTAAAACTTGCTCCAAAGATACGTCTGGGGAAGACATTCTGAAAGCAGCAATGTATTTCGGGCCATGACCTATATTTCACGGTTGATTGAACAAAGAAAAATATTCACCTGTTGCGTCCACTTCAGTTTCTAACTAACCGCAAGGGCTCGAGTCTTCAGACTTGTTTTATATGTACATCTTAGGAAAACCTACTGAAAGCAGTGAAGCATATTTAGTCATGACCTATATTTCACGGTTGATTGAACATTGCAAAAATATTCACCTTTTGTGTGTAGCTCAGTTTTCAAGAACCCAAAAGAGCTATAGTCTTTAAACTTGCTCCATAGATACGTCTGGGGAAGAACTACTGACAGCAGCGACAGATATCGGGCCTAAACCTATATTTTACGGCTAACTGAACATATATAAAAATACCTGTTGCATTTAGCGCAGTTTCCAAGTAACTAAAGGGGCTAGAGTCTAGAAACTTGCTCCATAGATACGACTGGGGAAAATCTACTGAAAGCAGTGATGCATATCGTTCCATGACCTATATTTCACGGTTGGTTGAACATAGAAAAAATATTCACCCGTTGCGTTTAGCTCGGTTTCTTAGTAACCGCAAGGGCTAGAGTCTTCAAACTTACTCCATAGATACAGCTAAGGACGAACTACTGCAATCAGCGATGCCACATATCCGGCTTTTGAACATATGACTGTTTAGATAATACTCATAGGCAGGAAAGAGGAATAAGTCATTTCCTAGTATGTTAGTATGTTAAAATCTTGCTTCTTGGAGATGGTTGCATGCATTAGTCACAAAATGTGCAACAACGTTTTTGAAAATTGGGTATCAAATAACATTTTTGTGACAAAGAGAGAGAGAGAGAGACAGAGAGAGAGAGACAGAGAGAGAGAGAGACAGAGAGAGAGGAAGGATAATGGTGCGATTCGTGTCAATGTACAATATCTAATGCATACCCTGACACTGAATGTTTATTTTGGTATTTAAAGTTGAATGTCTATGAGATGTTAAGTTCACAAACTATTGTGCAACATTTTGCAAGCTGAAAGTGAGTGATATTTAGGACTGAACGTGTCTCTTAATCATAGTTTGACCTTCCCACGACTATGGTAGACCTCCTTTAGTGGAATGTTACGAGCACCAGATACATGTGTATATATTTATGCAATGACTGAAGGTTCTGTTTCTATATGTAACCTAGTCTGGCTACAGACCCTACGTTCAATATATCCTCTGCAAAGGAACATAGACCTGACAACCAGAGTAACAAACAGATTCGACTGGAGTCAGGCTATATGTAAGCCTAAGTTGATCATGAAGCTGAAATGTAGATGATACTGAGAATGCCTGTCCCGCGAAACCACGTGAGTGCGGTCAAACTTAAGTTTTTCGAGCAAAACGAACAGTTATACAGATTAAAAGTAAAGAGAAATGCAGCATGTTGAAATTAGACCTGAACAGAAGCTGAAAATGGTCGGCTCTTTGCGTCGGATCTTCAAGTTTTCCTCGTATGCTCCAAAGAAGGTTTGTCAAGTCAGGTGGGATACCACGAGCTGTCAGTGCAGTCACGCCTATTTCGCTCTGATAAATGAAATGTCTGAGAAAATTTTTATGCCATGCTCACAAGTGGGTGTTCTGAAAGAAAGATTGATGCACGTAAGAATTGTGCAAATGATTCCTATCTAATACTGTTACTAATAGCTCATATAAAAATTAAAGATACATCGATGTCAACCCGTTCTATGCATGCCGTTTATTACAAATGTCGAAAATATACCTTTTTAACTGAATTCCAATCCGTACACTTTTAACTTCTGAGCTCGGTCTAATCCGCCCACCTCTGAAATCCAATCCGTACACACTACGTTTCCAATCCGGGGCTTAACCGCTCAAAAAAATTAGCGCAAATTGCATCTTTAAAATTACTACAATTTCACAACTGGAACCAAACAACTAAAATTATAAGCATCAAACATATTTATAATACGCTATAATTTCCTTATACATTTTCTTCTAATTTTTATACACTGTGGAAAGCAATTTACTATCGACCCATAAAGGTAAAAACATAAACGCTCAAATGAGCAATGCCCCTATCCCTGATATTTTTAGATTCGGAACTTTTCCTATTTGCGGTTAAGCACTCCCTTATATGACCCTTTTAATAAGCTCGCTAAATTATTTCTATATACGTTATAACCAAACTAAAATTTGCAGTTAACAGGAGCACCGTGACCTAAAATCTCTTACGTCCGCCATTTTGTAGCTCTTCCAATCCGGAAATCTTGTGCCCAATCCGAGCTCCACCGGGGCGGTTCGACAACAGTGATAAAGTATATCCTTCATATCTCTCTTTTAAACGAAGCTCTAGGAGACAGATAAGTAAAAATACGAGAGTTCTAGAAACTGGACGTCAATAGAGAGAGAATCTAACCATAACATTGATGACGTTATACATGCACCTAAATGGATGATGTAGGTCAGTGCCGCTTGCTTCTAAAGAAAATGATGTATAAAGAAAACGAACCTTCATTTGTTTGCATGTACCTGCATGCAGTAGATTCTTTATCGGAAGCAAAATAAAATTCTAGTCATAAAAATTAGATCGTTTTTCGTACAAAATATATTTTCGCAAACAGTCGGCATTTACTTCAGCGGTCTGTCTCAGTTTTCCTGGAAAAGACAAGTAATTTTCATCCGGGTTGCTCGACAGCTATTCTTTAAAGCAAATGTGTCACCAGAATCGGAGGTTATAAAACTTGAGTAAAATCTCAAATCTCAAAAAAAGCACACTGATTGGCTGCTTCCGAGCACATGCTCGGAAGCAGCCAATCAGTGAGCTTTATTTTGAGTTTGAGAATGTACTCAAGTTTATAACCTCCCGGCTAGGATTTCGTTGATCCCAACAATGTGGTCGTTTCTAAACGCATTTCCGGTCAGATGGCCATAACCGAAACACTGAAAGGTTTTCAATTACCGGACTTCCATTTTTACAAACTTATTCTGCAGATACCATATATATGACGGGTGTATAACAGCAGGCAGTTGATGCTTACTACTATGTTTTTAGATCCATGTCTGTGTATCTAAATATTTCGGAATTTTCAATGTTTAATATGATGGACGAGTTCGGACTTAAAATTTGGAAACCTTGGCCACTATAATTATATGGAAATTGAAAAAAAAACATCATAATTCTATGCAACACATATTTCACAACGAATGTTTGCCTCCCGCCTGAACGTACTCATTGAGAACATGACGGAAGCTTTGTTTTATGGAACTAAACTGCTCAAAATAATAATTGAGCCGCGACACGAGAGACCAACAAAGTGGTTGTGCGTCCCGCGCAGACTCAGATCAGCCTGGGCATATGACAAGTTTGGTCAGACTCTTCGCTAAACACTTAAAGGGTAGCTAAGTGTCTTAGCTACCTCCATGCGGACAGTGAAGATTTTGATCAAACTGGGCGGATGCCCAGGCTGATCTGAGTCTGCGCTGGGCGCACAACCGCTTTGTTGGTTTTCTCGCGTCGCGTCTCATTATTAAAGGAGCGTTGTTTATAGTTCCGTAAGTCTCTATACTCTTTATTATCAAAACTGAAAAAAAAAAAACGTTTAAGCAAACATGTCTATTGTAGGCGTTGCTGTCTTAGTTATTTGTAAGTTTTGATGGTTTAGAGTCTTAAATGGAACTTTACTAATACTTTAACCGATGCTCCTGTTATTTTTTTCTGCAGTTCATATGGCTCCAACACCACGACGTGACTAACAGCAGAGTGAAGTGCACGTACCTTACACATGTTACCAGAGAGTCCCACTTCTAATCGAACACTTCAAATCGATTACCTACCATAGTAGTATTTTAGGGCATGCGCACTTGCATTTCCAATCGAACGCCAAAGTTGGCATAATTGTAGATTGTCATGGAAACGGAAATAACTACTGTGCATTGCATGTCCTTTTCTGTGCATATAGTCTTTAAAAAAAACGATAATTTATTAATTAAATGGTAATGACCGTCGGCTAAAAAGGAAAAGAAACAAATCAGTAAAACAAATACTTGTTGTACACCCACATATCGCGAGAGTCTTCAACGGCCGCCATCTTGTTACCACAGTAACTCGGTTGATCGTTGGTAAGGCCATGACTTTATTTTAGTAGCTACCATCACACTTTGATTGGAACTTTAGTATATGAGCCACGACACGACAAAAACAACCAAGTGGCTGTTTTCCCAGCGCAGACTCAGATCAGCCTGGGCTTCCGCCCAGTCTGATCAGAGTCTTCGCTATCCGCGTCGAGGTAGCTTGGGCCCTTAGCTGCCATTTAAGTGCTTAGCAAGGAGTCTGAACAGACTAGATGGATGATCAGAGTCAGCACTGGGCCAACAACCACTTTGTTGTCTTTCTCGTTTCTCGGCTCATAATATAGTAGCTAATATAGTTCGAATCGAAGTGGGCCTAAGAGAACGTGACAACATAGACACAAAAACTAAGAATGACATAAATTTTCCTTTACAGTCTTTAATTTCAACAGAAAATCTTTATCTTTCATTTAAAGAAACGTTTTAAGATTTAATTTATCTAAGCGGAAACATACTTCTTGAATGAAACTTTCTGCATCCCCATGATGGTGCTATATGATTGGACATCAACAACTACATGACATTGCAGACGCAGATCAGACTGCTTCTTAAGTAGCAGTCTGATCAGGGTCTGCACTTTTTATCATCCCAGATACATGGCCAGGCAGCAAAACCTAGCTTGTTAACATTTAGGATAAATAGGGCATTTACATTGTAATTAACCTGCCCCAAATATTTGGATTCATTACTGTAACAGCACATTCGTTCTTGAACTTAACAAAAAAACTTGGCACCTGTATTTTCAGTAGCATCTAAACTCGTGGATGTTTTCAAAATCAGGTTTCAAAAGCCAACTTGTTGTCAGATTTACATAATATACATCGTTTATAAACTGATAAAACAGAACTTTGTTTGCTTCTCTATATCAGGAACAGTTTTAAACAAAATAAATCATACTGGGAAGTTTTTTTAAATCTCCTTGAAAGCGAATTCTACCAATTTGAACTTGCACTACGTAAAAAAGGCCACATATGAATAAGTATTTGCTTTGCAGATCGTCAAGAAAACAACGTTTGCTGATAGATGAGAAACGCATGGTATTCTATATTTTTTCTTCCAAATCTGTCTAAAGGCGACTGGTATATCTCTGTCATTTTCAGTTATGCATCCCTTCACATTGTGAGTCAACTCTTAAAGAACAAAACTGAGGAGCGAAGTAATTCCTTTAAGCGGTGACAGAGTCAGGGAAACAAAAGGACAAGCAAGGATGTTTTTATCGAGGAAAATATAAATTTGATCAAGAGATATTTTCCTTACGCTTAAATTGTCATTTTAAGGGTTTGGCCTTAGCCTATAACTATTCCAACTCAATTTTCTGCTCTTAATTTAGCGCAATTTGATCGGTCAAGAGCACACAGTAAACGGCGTTTATACTTCGATAAATCCCCTGAACCAGAAATCGGGAACTACTTGGATTGTTTTCTTCGCGACAGTTTCTAAAATATTCGGTATACCTGACATTTTTAGGTTAAAATAACTGAGTTATAATTATAAGAAATGAACCCTATTCTTGTGGATGTTATGGATGTGTAAATGCCGGCAAATCACACAAGTTAAGTCAATCAAGTCAAGTCAACTTTATTTACTCTCAGGTACACTAAGTATACAACAAGAGAATCACATAATAACATATTTAACTGAACTAACTATTCAAGACAGTGACTAAATAGATGCAATCTTATGAAGTAGATATGATATTATCAGCATATTGTTCAAGGGAGACTAACTATATATTCTAACATATACTTCTATCTAATGGGATATACTTGTAACTAGAACTATATAGAAAAGATTGACAGACAAATACACCAAAGCCAGAACTGAGGCACAGTGACCGACCTACATGCGACGTCCTCAACCACTGACTTAACATCAGCAGAATGTAAATTTAAAGAGTAACTACACTTCAGGAACTGACGAAGCAGATCCCAAACCCTATCCCCAACATCAAAGGGAAAGATTGGCAAAGACATCCCAAAAAACAATGAATTACAAGTGATAAGCCGAGTCAGCAGCTCTTTCCCAAATAGGTGGCAACTCAGCTATCTTTACTGAACTAAATAATTTAGACCAACAGAAGGGTTACAATAGACTAAGCAAATTATACGAAAAACATTGAACAACTATTTTTACCTATTTTCGATTTTTATTATAGAAGGGTTAAAATGAGAACACAATAAACTAAACAGCACCGAACATAAAACAAATGTAAGATTGCTTAGACTAAGAATTTTTCTTATTGGCCTAATAATTGCAAGTTGCATTTTCTATTTTTTTTTCTATTGAAGCATTTAATCGGCTTCGGAAGAGTTATAACCTACGGACAAAGTATCTGTCATCAATTCAGGTCGTGATCAAAAGTGCATCGTCCTTAGAAACTTACAGAAGCGTGATAGCACAGTGGTGTCGGAAATGGCACCACCAGCATCAGTGGCAAGTGCAGGGTTGTGACATCCTATAACATGCTTCATATGTCTCTTGCAGGGATTAAATTAAAATATGTCTTCTTTCGGATCAGGACAACAATAGGCTGCCCCTCTGCAGAGACTGTCTGGCCTGAGAATTTTCAATCAACATGCTCATGATGCTGGCTATTGCCCGTTTCACTTCCTTAGATCTGCGTTCCACCAATACAGCTTTGAATTTTGTCAGGACGATCGGAGGGTAATGATGGAAAGCTGTGTGCAATTTAGCCCCGTTTTCGGTTGAAAAGATTTGCGCCTCCAGCGGGCCTCGAACCCAAGACCGCTATGCGATACAGAAGAGAACATCATTTACGAGCAGACTCATTTGAATCACCTCATGCTAAAAAGAGGCTAGAAGCATTTACAAATAATAATAATTGAAGCCGGTTTTCGTTTTGTGTCTAAAGCTCCCTTTGGGTCCAAACTGGATGAGTGCGAAGAGGTCTCAGGCTCGATCCCAAAGTCTTTAGTAATTTGGATGAGACATTATCCAAGGTCCCGTCTCCGTGTTATCTATGTGTTAGTTGGGAGTTAAGCCCGAGTTCACTGACTTACTTAAGCGCCCCAGTTGTGTGTTGTATCACAGTTGAGTTTGTACTGACTCCACAGTTTTGTTTCCTATATGACCTTTCGTGTTGAAAGCGTTAGTTTAATATCACTGCACAGTACGACCGTCACAGAGATACTGAGAAGAACTCTGCTAGAATTAAATTGATTAAATGAAGCACTGGAATGAATTTTATTAGTTCCTATTTTAAGACAAAAAAGTGTGATTCTTAAATAAACACATTTTGAATTGTCAGATCAAAGGTGTGAGTATGACATTATTATCTATGTGACACATCGCTACTGATAAGAAAAAAAGAAGTAAAAAAAAATAAAAAAATCTCATAACGAGACCGAGATACTGTTCCAAAGGACGTAAAATCACTAGTAATCCACTCATCCAGCCAGAGTCATACAAATGTCGAATCTGTTCCTTATGCTTTTGTTTTGTTTTTGTTCATTGCTCCAAAATACCATTCCTTCTACATTCATCAAATTTATTGCGACTTGTGCGTTTCTGTATTAAACTTCTTCAGTGTCGCTAAACGCCATAAGTTTGAAAAAAGGGTGATGGGTGGATCTTGACAGGCAACTTGCCACTATCAGTTCTGCTCTTCACTGGAATCAACTCTTAACAGAATAAATTGCTCTCTAAGTAAAGAAGCAACTTCTTTATTTGAGCAGTAGATCTCATTTTGGCACTGATTTGCCATCAAGACAAGCAAACGGGAAGTTGCTGGAGTTCTCCGCCTTTGTAAAATAATGCCAGAAAAAGGCGGAGTTGTATCCATCCAACTTGAAAGCAGATTGGTCTGGGACAAGACTAGGTAGATAGCAAAAAGTGGTCTCCAATATGCGGCCAAATGAAAGTCTCAGATGCTAGAAGCAGTAGACATATTGAGAACATTTTATCAAAAGTCTCCAATGGACATTTCAAAGCTAAGCTTATATCTTTCCGCGAGTGCTCAGACATTTGCGAAAACGGTTCTTCCAGAAACATTTCGAGATACTGTCGGCTGCTACAGGTTTGAAGCTTATCCACGGCATAATCGGATCTATTGTGTTCCTGCTAAATACATATCTATACAGAAGAACTAGATAAAATCCGCTCGTATAGAAGGTGGCCAAAAGGATGAGTACGCATAATTGAGGAAATAAGCGTTAAGGCCAGGCAGGCAAACTTACTTGGCAGAACTTACTCATCAATGTACTTTGAGAGACTTAATGGTCGGCAACGATGGCGTCCTACCGTCGACAAATGAAGACATCTTTGTTCGAGTTCAAGAATATATTCTAAATACAAGGCGGTTTAATACTTAACTTACTTTTCTCGGCATACAACGCATAACAATTGACAGCAGGTCCTTAAAAGATAGAACTGACCGAGACGACGAAAATGAATGATCTATCTCTCTCTCTTTTCTCTCTTCTCTCTCTCTCTCTCTCTCTCTCTCTCTCTTATATATCATATATTCTAAAATAAAGTTACTGTCACTTTCATGTAACAGATGTTCTAGTTACTTTACAATTTAGTTTTCAATAGTTTGACAATATGTATCTTACCTTATTTATGCTACATACTATTTCGCTGTAATTCTTATTGTTATTGTAGTTAGATGTGGATTGTTCTTATTTACTAAATAACAATCTCGCATTCAACAGCTTAGCAAATGATCCTTTTGGGGAAATGGTCTGTACAAGTCTAGAGCTTCCGAACAAATCCCGATAATTGATTCTGTACATTTCTTTGTGCTCGTTTTCTTGAAATAAATATTGTTTAAACCAAGCGTTAATAAGTGTTGACTGCAAACTAAAAATGTCATTATCATAATGAAAAAATGAAAATATAGTAAAATTTTTCATTTATTCCTTTTTACATATGAACTTTGGAAAAAAAAAAAAAAATCAAGGACGGACACTCAACCAAAGATAAGACGATACTGCAAAGTCGGGAAAACAGCCTCGGGAATAGACGGTGTTGAGAATTAGTGTATCAAAAGCTGGTTGAATTGGAAGGAAATTATTAAACATCAAAGAGAACTTGTTCCGAAAGATTCTTGTAACATACATTGTGTTGAAAGACAGTAAAACAAATCCATCAGTCAAAATGATTATAATCTATGTTTTGGGTGTGCACTGTTCAGTTCAATAAGGAAGCGATATTACCATTTAGTAGTCTTTAAGATGTTTTTCACGATTTTAATATACGTACAAAATAAATATATATTTTAGATTATAAATTGAAGTGGAGCAAAATAGACCTTACAGGTTTGAATTATCATACAATCAGACTTGGTGCCGAATGATTGTTGATATTTATTGATAAGCTATATGGTAAATATTATTTAGAATTGCAAATAAGAGGCAAATGCGATGCCTTCAATCCATTATGCACCGGTGGTTTCCGGTAAACAAGGCAAAGAGTCTGTTGTTTGAGCTGCGTCATTGGAAAATATATTTCAATAGATAATGTTTAGTTCGCACATAAAATTACCAAGGCAGGTAAAGTTATGTTTTATTCCTGAAAAAATGTGCCAGCGTACACAGGACAGCACATTAACTTGGTGGCCCGGATTGCGCCCAAACTGATCCTCAAAGTAAAGCAGCGGTTCAGTACTTCACTTTCTCTAGCAAAGAGCTGTTAAAACCTGATAAATACACATTTCAAATGGACATAGTTAGTTCCATGATTTGGAAGTAAATTTGGACAGAATCATAGACTGATAACTGGGCCTTGTGAAAACAGAACAATACGTATGCCCTCATTCAGCTGCGTACTTTAGCGCCTTGTTTCTAGTATCGTAAAAAACTTACTACTGCAACAGATATGATTGATCATAAAAGGAACATCCTGATCAATCATCTCACAGAAACAGTCTGATCAAAGTCTACACTGTTTGCCATCCCAACCTTATCTGTTAGACACATGAATGCATTGGGGGGAGGGTGGGGGGGGAGACACAATTTTGGAAAAAAGGTAATTATTTTCGATGTCCCATTTTTTACAAGTTGTACGGTATGCAAAGTTCTCTTATATATTCTCCGTAAAATAATTTCACATACCTGTATAAAGTATGGCAAATCCAGTAAGCACAGGTAACAAGCAAGCCTCTAAGGCAGTTCTTAAATTTTGATTTTCGCCCTTTGATATTGACAGACATATTACACCGTTTGTCAACATCTTTTGCAACATATATCAGTCGTTTGTAGTCAGCGGCATTACAATCGGATCAGTAAGACTTCTCTTAACTTTTTGTTTGATTCCCACCCATTTTTTTCTGAGTTTTACTCATCAGTCACGTGACGGTGGCCGATTGTGGAGATCTCCATAAATGCATGTTTGTTTGTAATCTCTCCCTTCCTGTCTGTTTCTCTCTGTCTATTTATATGTCTACTTGTCTTTCTATCTTTCTCTTGATCTCTGTAGCAAATTGCAACAACGCATACGAAACTGAATGTAGTGCACGTAAGCGTTTCCTCCCTGATTATACAATATTCTTATTCTAATGTTGTCTGGTATTATACCTCCTGGGTAATAGAAGATAAATCAGAATTGAGCCGCGACACGACAAAACCAACAAAGTGGTTGTGCGCCCAGCGCAGACTCAGAGTCTTCGCTGTCCGCGCGGCGGTAGCTTAAACCCTTGCCTACCCTTTAAGTGCATAGGGAAGAGTCTGACAAGACTGGGTGGATGTCCGTGCTGATCTGAGTCTTGCTGGGCGAACATGCCACTTTGTTGGTTTTAAATTGTCGCGGCTCAATTCATCAGTGTTTACAAATGATTAATCAACTTCACCAGCGTATATTTACTTTACTTATTGTATTTTGAAAGAAGAGGCAACGAACTAGTACGCTATAGGAAGTATATGGGAGGATACTTAATACGGAGTTGTGCGTATGTTGGTAGTAAGTTCTATAGAATCTTGATTTGTTGGCTGTGATCAAAAGTGATGCCGCTATAAATGCCGGTAGCTGTTATATCTTTGCAAAACCTCTCTAAAAGGAGATATTTCTGCGATAGGGCACAAAAGAGCCAAGTCGATAATGGGCTTTAATTACCAGCTACCTGGCTGTGGTCAAAAGTCAGGTGCCGCGATAAATGCTATCAGCTGTCATTTCTTTGCAAAAATTCTCTAAAAGTAGATATTTCTGCAATATGGCAAAAAAGTCGACAATGGGCTTTAATTACCTGCTACATAAAACCCTTGTGCTTTTCATATGAAATGTACTTAGAAATGCCTAGTCTGCTTAATGAGGTTTCATATTAGCTACTTTAAATATGATACGAACTTAAAAGGCCTATCCTCTTCCTAATTACAGGTAACTAAAACTTTGCACTTGGTATGATAGGTAATTACAGATATGGGAGAAAGTAATGTTATTTTCATTGTTTGTGATAAAAACAGGAATATAAACGTAATAAAACAACGTATAGGGTAGTTAACAAATCATTATATATAAGCCGTTCGAACGGTAAGAGATAGAGCAGTCATTAATTAGTAGTAGCTACATGTAATAGTGTTAAGAAGCTGGAACTTTCAACGACCGACGTTCTGTGCTTTACGTTAACGTCCGAAGTACCATATGGTGACGTCATTTTGCAATATTCATGACGTCCTCGTCGGAAAAAAAAAGAACAAAAAAAAAAAAAAAAAAAAAAAAAATGACTTGACGACGTATATACGTGAGCTCCTATACGACCAATGCATTGAATGCACGCGGTTTTTATCCGCTCCTGGGTGAGAAAACATGAGTGGGTTAAGAGTTTTAGGCATAGGGGAAACACGTGGATATCTCTGCCTGGTGTGCAAGAACATGGTGTCTCCTTTAGAGAACATTTTACTCTTCACGCAAGCTTTCCTCAGCAACAAAGTAAAAATACAGATAATGATCAGGAACTGATATGACCCGCGACACCAGAAAACGAACAATGTGGTTGTGCGCCCAGCGCAGACTCAGATCAGCCTGGGCATCCGCCCAGTCTGATCAGAGCCTTCGCTGTCCGCATGAAGGTAGCTTAGACTCTTAGCTACCCTTTAAGCGTATTGCGAAGAATCTCATCTGAATGGGTGGATGCCCAGACTGATCAGGGTCTGCGCTGGGTGCACAACCACATTGTTCGTTTTCTCGTGTTGCGGCTCATATAATCACATCACCCTGTTACATCAATTTACTGTTGAGTAGTTTCCCTCTATCAACAAAGCCTTGATATTCGAAATAGGCTCCATAGCAGCGGACAAACTAAGAGACTCTCCATAGCAGCGGACAAACTAAGAGACTATCTGAGAAGAATAAACTCAGCAGCGGACAAACTAAGAGACTATCTGAGAAGAATAAACTCAGCAGCGGACAAACTAAGAGACTATCTGAGAAGAATAAACTCAGCGGCGGACAAACTAAGAGACTATCTGAGAAGAATAAACTCAGCAGGGGACAAACTAAGAGACTATCTGAGAAGAATAAACTCAGCAGCGGACAAACTAAGAGACTATCTGAGAAAAATAAACTCAGCAGCGGACAAACTAAGAGACTATCTGAGAAGAATAAACTCAGCAGCGGACAAACTAAGAGACTATCTGAGAAGAATAAACTCAGCGGCGGACAAACTAAGAGACTATCTGAGAAGAATAAACTCAGCAGCGGACAAACTAAGAGACTATCTGAGAAGAATAAACTCAGCAGCGGACAAACTAAGAGACTATCTGAGAAGAATAAACTCAGCAGCGGACAAACTAAGAGACTCTCTGAGAAGAATAAACTCAGCAGCGGACAAACTAAGAGACTATCTGAGAAGAATAAACTCAGTACGCAGGTTTAGAAAGGAAACTGCTTCACAAAAATGTACATTTAAGAATCAGAAAATTGAAGTTGTCCCTGTAGAAAAGCCTAGTAATAGTTGAATTTACAGACAACGTAAATCCAGATAAGCAAGATGTACCGCCTCATCTGGATCTAAACTGTTTGATTTCTAGTTTTCGAATTCTAAATATGATACATAAATTATGTCGTCTGCTTCTGGACTCTTTAAGGGTTAAAACCTTTAAAGCATCAAAGAGCAGATGACAAATTTTACATTAAACGTAAGCCTCTAGGCCGCCTTTTCCATGATAAAGTTCAGTTTCAATACTGTTTACAAAATCTTTCAACGAAAAGGAGTGTCTGCTCGGAATTCTCTTGTTTTCGTAAGATGAGACTGGCCGTACAAATCTGCGTCCCTTTACCATGACACGGTTGTTTACAAGATACCCAACTTTGAGATCGAAAGAATTGTCTTAGTACTAAAATGGTTGTTTTGATACAAAAGCCAGCCATTGTTTGAAGACAAGAATGATGTAAGAAAAGAAGAAAGTAGAACTTAAACTTGTGGGCGTTCCTATTGATGTTCAGTATATATGATGCTGCCTAGCCACGGCTGATGTGCCGCACCAAAACCACATTTATGAAATTAATGACTAATTCCGTACATTTGTATCTATGTTCCAAAACTACAAAATGAATCAACCCCTTTACATTAATAAATACATGAATAACATACGTTTTGACCTAAGTCTATTGTATTGTTATTTCGCAAAATGGGCGTGATAAAAAAAAATAACATATTTAAAATCCATCATTTAATTCGACTTTCGGATTATCAGGTCTTTTTCAAAAATGACCTTTTTTTCTTTCAGCTTTACATCATGAGTTTGGGAAGGATTTTTGATGCAGAGTCGAAAGACAAACCTTACGGTTGATAAAATAGCTATGATTTAGTCCTGCACACCGCCGAAAATTATACATAATTACAACTTTATTTTTAGCCCTCAAACAAAATTAATATATTTATTTGAAAACCTGAATCATCAAAGTGCAATTTTGATCCACAAGACTAAGATAAAGAAAATCCGTTAACGTACTCGATTGGCTTAAGACACTTACTTATTAAGAAGTACCTTTAATTGTATGCCTACTCCTAAATGTTTAAGTAAAATTTCTCCCTAACGTGCGGTACCTTCCTTCAGACAAAAATTGAAATTTTTGAGGATATATTTAATGCTTCAGGTGAAACAAGTCAGACATTTGTTGATGTTTGAAGAATTTGAAATATCAGCACCGTTACTTCTTTCTATTTCAATACATTTGTCTTTATTTTATACAAGAGGAGTGCCTAAGTAGCCAGCCATGTAAAACGTTGAGATAGTAAGCTGCCATTCTATTGATGTTGCTAAAGTAGTCTTGGCTAAAAAGTTTTGGGATTAAGCAACACTGAAAAAAGTTAAATATAGAAATGTGCATTTGTCGCACTAAGGTCAGTATATACGACTGAAATCATTTTAAGCGCTTATCGAGCTCTTCATAGTGTTGTTTTCTAAGTTTGAAATAAGGATTGTCACAAGGCGGCACTTGTGGCTTGGTCCTTCTTGGTTGTTGGATGTGTTGTTTGTTGTTATGTCTGTTATTGATACAAAGTTTGTGATGTTAAGGCTAGCCCATTGACCACCTACATGGGAAATGGCAGTTCACATAGCTGCCGCTGGTGATGTCCTCGGTGGTGATTAATAATGTGTTGTTGTTTTTTCGTACATGGTGTCTTGGGTGTGTTCTGGGATTGAATTGTGTCAGTTCCTCAGAATTTTCCTTTTTACTTGTGTCTAAGTGTGTTAACACCTTAGGTTACTTGATGTCACGCTCAGTAATAACAACAAGCTATCGGCTGCATATTCCCAGAGAAATGCAGTTAAAGGACCATAAAAGTCTGCATATTTCTTTTACTCAAGATAAATACATATCGACTGATACTACTATATTTTTGTGCTTTAAATACTTTCACAAGGGATGATTTACAACACGTGTTTTTTTCTAGATCCTTCGATGTAAATGTGCTTGCTTTTATATTTTTGTATGTCATGTAGAGGGAGATAAATGTTTGAAATTTAAATAGCATGTAGGCTATAATCATATATAATATGTTTAATGCCGAATAAAATAAGATTATGTTGTGTTATATTTATGTAATTGTAGCGCAATTCAAGGCACAATTGAAACCACGCTTCATTGGTTACAGTACAGTACTGCTCTAAATGTCCTTACCCTTTACAATAACAATGATAATAATAATTAAGATAATAAAACTTCCGACTTCGAAATAAACACTTCGGGAGTCTGTGCAAATGAACTGCCAAAATGAAATAATGCTTTTCGACTTACATGTCTATGTATGTAGATCATGCTGGTACAAATTTTCAGCTTTGTATAGAATTATCACAAACCTTCTGATAGCTACCAAACCGTCATTTAAATTTGGCCACTTCAGGCGTTTTGTATTAGCTTTACCAGTTCGGCTACGTCAAGGGAAACATTGTTCACTATATGTTCTTTCACAGCTATGTCATTAAGTATGTTATACATGTATTAGTCTAATTATTTACAGATGCCATTTTATTAATTTCCAGGCAAGAATGGAATCACCTGTTTACACGGCATTATAATGGCGATCATTTTATGAGAATTATTTCGCCACTCATTCATGATCCTGCCTATTGTCATGGTAATTTTTTATAAAGAAACAACAAAAGAGCGTAGAAATTATAAATAATGGTACGGCTACGTTATTTTGTCACCTTGTTTCTTTAATTGCTCGTCTATTTTTCAATGAATCGCAAACGTCAGGCAGCACAACAAGCATTCGTAATATTTCTTTTACTGACGTATATTTAACTACATGCTATCGCTATCTCAATTTTAATTCTAAATCTTCGTATTGATATTATGATAGTCGTTATTGTCTGCAAAATAAAATCTGGAGAGATAAGTATAGAACATTCAGGCCCGAATTCAGGCCACCACATACTGGTGGGGCTCTGGCTAACTGGTTGGAATGGGAGGTTTTATTTTATTTGATGCTTAACGTCCACGGTAAACAGCTATGGTCATGTCGGGACGGTCAGTTAACCTAACCACACTATTGCTGGGCAGGCTTAGACCTCCTAAGCGGTTAACCAGTACTTAGTGCACATACTTTCGCCAGTAACTGACAACTGCCCTTCTTGAATCAGCGGAAGGAGAAACGAAAGTATGTGGCCAGACCGGGTTTCGAACTCAGGACCTCTGACTTATGAGTCAGGTGCCCTACCGATTGCGCTATGCGGCCCGGCGGGAATGGGAGGTGCCGATATGTATTTGGGAAGGGGGGATGGGGGAGATGGGCTTGACAATATATGACATAATTAGGGATCAATTTGATGAGAACTTTGATGTCTTTTTGTCTTGAAAAACATGTTGTGATATCTCATAAGAATCGCCTTGCCGAGGCGATTCTATTGAAATATCACAACATATCGTTTAATCTAAGCAGGCCGAGATGGCTGGGCTGAAGCCCCAAAGCCCACCTCCTGGATCCGGGGCTGGTATTACGCTGTAAAATTTTTTACTAATATAGTAACTTGTCTGCGTGCTTATGTTAGCCTCCAGTAGGCGAGAAGGCATTAAGATCGATTTCCTCGTCCTACTCTAAAAAGACGGCTCACAACGCAAATAAGACATGCAAAAAGCCAACATGTTAGCTCTTTCCCCGCATTTGGCTGCAAGGCCACTCTACAGAATGTACAGAAAAGACTAAAACTATTAGAAAGCCAACAAACAATGAAAATTCTATAATAAAGCAGTACAATAGTACCGCTTTGGAACGGTCAGTCATAAATCACTAGGAGCGGGGCGTTGGGTCCTAAACAGGTTTTACAAGCACGTAATCCTCGCCCTGAGTTCTATGGTGGGTCATATAAAGCATATGAAACATTTATCTTTACCTACATTCAGTTCAAAATTAAAAATTTATACGGAATGCAAAACATAACAAATACTTATACCAATAAAACACAATAAGAGCACGGCCAAATCACAATTATTTGTGCAATCAACCGAGACCTGCTGTTACATGTTTGGTGCTTTAAGGTTAAGTCTGTTCCCATATATTATTCGGTGTATTGTTTTGGTGTTTTTTTTTGTTTTTTTTTTCGAAACAAGAGGTGTTACAGTATATAAGAAATGCCCTCGAAAGCCCTTTTACTGACATCTGATCCCTGGTTGTGACCTTGACCGTGGGCATAGAACCTGCTCTGCAGAAAGTTGGGAGACTTCGACCACTGACTGTGTTGCATCTGACATACCTCTACCTTTCCTTGAAATTGAATTGTGTTCCCTTAAGTGGTTTTGCCTATTCTTGGAGATGGGATCTGACCTTTTACCCCTTACTGTAACCCTCACCTTAAGTTGTGCATGACATACTACCTCTTTGCGTTTTACCCTTTTTGTGAGTTTGCTCAAATTAGCTTCAGTTGTTTTTGAGTTACCACACGAATCTCTTTACACTTTGGCCCCAAATGTGACCTTGACCTTTGGCATGGCATCCTTATGGTGAAGTTTGACGAACTTCACTTAAGCAGTGTCGAGTCGGTTTGGAGACATGTACCGATTCAAATCCTACCTGCTTCACTTTGTATCGTTTTGAGAAAAGCTTTGGCTTATAATTCTACTGATCTTATTGGTGATTTCTACCCGATTGGTCTTTACCAGTTTCTGAATTTTGAAATCAGAAGGTGTCTTCGTTTGAAATAGATTACGTGTGTTAACAAACCGGTTATTCCCGATCAAGACTTGGCCATGTTTAACAGAATAAAAGAAATAATAATGATTAACACGCCCGAAAAATTATAATGTATCAGGAATATATATGAGAAGCTGCTTTGTCCGTGCGTCACATGCTAATATATTTATATATTGCACTTTATAAACCCTCATTAAAATAGCGTTTGTTGGAAACTAACACCTTGGTCTAACGAGGACATGTATTAGCAGCATCATTGATATAAAGGACATTAAAAGGATCTGATTAACATTTGTCCTTTTCTTAATTATGGCTAATGGCTCTATACTCGGTTTAATAGGTACAGTAATTATATGTATTACATAGAAATGAAGCTAGTTTCTAGTTGTCGCATTGTTCGTAAAATCAGATCGCAATTGAAACAACTGCAAAATGAGAGCTGAGCAGGCAGAAACGAAAGACCATATATGCCTTGATGTTGAAGACAATGTTTGAGTCTAGTTTGACTGTTTTAAGCATTGGCCTTTTTATACACCAAAATTTGGTCATTTATTCAATTGTGTCTTGTTTGGTTGATGATGCATCGTTTCCAGCATCAACCAATCAAGACAATAAATAACTAATAGTAACTCTTTTCGGACAACTATTTATCGTTTTCCATTTAGGCATTTTATCTGGCGATTATGTTTATATTCTATTATCATTATCATTATTATTATTATTATTATTATTATTATTATCATTATCATTATTTGAAACTTGAACGTCAATCGTTAGTGGTAGTACGTGAAAGTTTCTTTCTTTTTTGCTCTTCTGCAAGGTTCGATTTCATTTTCTTTGGAATTATTCAGCCCATTCACCCAAAGCGAGAAATCGAGTACTCCTTAAGTCGGTGTGTGTGTGTGTGTCGGGAGGGGGTATATGAATTAAAATCTAAAAGAGTTCCTTCAAGAGCAGAGAACACATTCGAAAGAAGGAACATGGGCTATGCTTCGAAGTTTCGGCTATTCAAGCCCCATCAGTGACCCTGAAATGATCGGGCGAAGAAAGCCAGCAAAAAAAAAAAAAAAAAAAAAAAAAAAAAATACTGTAATTTCTTAATTCTTATAAGGCAGTCGATTAAAAAACTGACTACTTTCAAAAAGCCTTGTTTATGTCACAGTTGTTATACGAAAAAAAAAAGAAATAATAAAACTGAGACGCTATGATTTGTTTTTGTATGTCTTCTTTGTTTCAAAGGGCGATAGACGTCCCCCCACCCTTTTTAAATCTTTATTGTGTATAATTAATGCATATATGGGATTTATTTTTTAAACTTTCACTTATATGTACCCTTTAGGGTTAGCATGCTAAAGTTCTTATAGTTAATCATTATTCTCTAAGGGAGTAAGCTGTTTCAGTTCTAGCTACGTTTCCATGATAATAAAATGCTAAAGGCCCGCCTGAGTTCGACTAACGGTTTCTCTTAATTTTTTATTTATTACATTGCTTTTTTTATTTTTTATCCTTTCCTTTATTGCCTGCCCTCGATCCTCCCCCATCCCGCTCCTCTGCTCCTCATGTTGCATATTATTGTTTTTTTTTTTTTGTTTTTTTTACGAATTATGAATTAAACTTTATCAAGTTTTCCCATGTTTTTATTGTATCTTCTGTGATGAGTAAAATGATGAAACAAAACAAAACAAAAAAACACACAAAAAAACACGACACAAAAGGCATAGTTTCAGGTGTGCAAAGCTGAGCCGGCAAACAGTTTGTGCCGTTTTCGAAAAGCAGTCAAAGTCGCTAAATAATAACTTCGAACTCATAAACCAGACGACTTTTGTCCGAAATATTTGATAGACATGCACCCCAAAAATGAAGTGTGATCATCTGCTCGCGAGAAGTAACCGTTGCCTGCCTATTGTACATATAATACATCCAGCAGATGTCCATAAAGTAAGAGCGGTAAGTACACCAAATTCATACATAAACCATTAAAATATTTACAAATCTAGAATAAATGATACACCAGCCAGTGAAAATGGAATTCCGGGAAACTAAAGCAACACTAGTCTTCGGGCGTGGCTATCAAGTCGGAGATTAGTTTTGAAACGGCCACAGTGAAAGGATCAACGAAGTTATGATGTCTAGAATAAAAATTTTTAAGAGTTGACAAAAGTTTTGCTTTGCGATTACCCCGTGACAAAACTTCCAGCCCTTTTTATACTATATAATTAATATTTGTTACAGTATTTCTTGATCGTTACACAAATAAGGGTGGTCTAAAAGTAAAGGATGATTACTAAATTAATCATAAAGGTTTACATAAGACCTGTTTGGGAAAGAGCTGCTGACTCGGCTTATCACTTGTAATTTATTGTTTGTTGGAATGTCTTTGTCAATCTTTCCCTTTCTTGTTGGGGATAGGGTTTGGGATCTGATTTAATCAGTTCCTGAAGTGTATTTACTCTTTAGATTTATATAAGATATTGAAGAGGGTTTACCCTAAAATATGCAAATATGCTTTCTCGATTGCATGATATTTTTTCCAGAGTTCAGATACCTTAAGTGCTGTATTGTATTTTTCTGTTATATGAACTCTATGCTTTTAAAGTTTTACTATTTAAAATTTCAACGTTCGTACATAAGCGATCACAATTTCTGCATATATGCATAGAACCATTACTAATCAGAAATAAAACCCAGCAACTACCAGGCTAGTAAATATGGCTCCTACCAGATGCACGGAGACATCATACTAGTAGCCACATTCTGACACTGGCTTTCAATCCATTCACAAAATTTGCAAAATTTTAAAACGCCTATACACTCCCATTTGGTATAGTCGACAAAAATAGACTAGAACGTGATAATTTTCTACACATATGAATGGCGACGCTGAATAAGCATCATGAAAAAGATGGTTTTGCAACTAGAAACTTGATCTTTTAAAGTAAACTTCGTGCATGAATAAAACATCTTCCTTTCTTCGAAAATCAGAAATTTTGCAAAGAAAAGTTAAATGCTTCAGGTAAACCTAGTTTTATATTTCTGCAGCCTTGAGCATTCCAAGTTTCTATTTTGAATAATTTGCATCAGAAGAATTGCCTGCCGGATGCATGATTAAAATACCGTATCAATCCTATTAAACACCCCAGGGCGTTTTATTTTACGAAAGGGCATAATTGAGCCGCGACTTGAGAAAACCAAAAAAGTGGCTGTGCGCCCAGCGCAGACTCAGATCAGACTGGGCGTCCGCCCAGTCTGATCGGGGTCTTCGCTGTCCGCATGGAGATAGCTGAGATCCTTAGCTACCCTTAAAGCGCTTTGCAAAGAGTCTGATCAGACTGGGCAGATGCCAAGGCTGATCTGAGTCTGCGCTGGGCGTAAAACCACATTGTTGGTTTTCTCGTGTCGCGGCTCAGTTATTGTCTGAAGCCGAAAGAGAAGTAAATTAGACACTTCAAAAATACTTCTGATAATCAGTATTAAGGTGAATGGATATACTTTCAAGAAGTCAAGAGGGAGCAATGCTACTCTATGTACAGTCTTTCGGTATTATACTGCATCTGTGATATCTCCTATTCTAAGCAATGTGTAAACCGACATCATCGACCAAAAAACCAACGATTCACCTCCCAAAATGACAATTTTCAATACAGTTTAGCCTTGAATAAAAGGAAGCGTTATTGAACCAAGACACGAGAAAAACAACAAAGTTGCATGTGCACCCAGCGAAGATTCAGAACAGCCTGGGCATCCGCCCAGTCTAATCAGAGTCTTTGCTGTCCACATGGGGCTAGCTTAGACTAGCAGCTACCCTTTCAGCGCTTAGCGAAGAGTCTGGTCGGACTGCGGATGCCCACGCTGACCTGAATCTGCGCTGGGCACACAGCCACTTTGTTGGTTTTGTCGTGGCGCGGCTTATATATTGATTGCGGCTGTCATATACTGTTTCGATGAGTTCTACACTTAACCTGGCATTGACTCTGGTATCATTTAAGACCTCGAATAGACTGGTTAATAAATACAATGACATAAATAAGATAAATTCCATTCCAATGCCTAAGTGGCTGGAATTTGCGCCATATTCTGAGAAATTACTGTTTCATTAATTCATTTATGTAAGAGTTCTGGGCCTCGTAGCGCAGTCGGTAGCGCGTGTGACTCAAGAGCGAGAGGTCCCGGGTTCGATACCCGGTCCGGCTACTTACTTTCGCGGAGATTGACGCTTACCCTTCTGCTGATTCAAGAAGGGCAGCTGTCAGTTACTGGCGAAAGTATGTGCACTTAGTACTGATTAACCACTTAAGAGGTCTAAGCATGCCCAGGAATAGTGTGGTTAGGTTAACTGACCGTACCGACATGACCATAGCTGTTTACCGTTTGCGTAAAGCAGCAGCACAAAAAACAACAACAACAATATGTAAGACCGTCATCCAGAATCGAAGGAAAGAGGTAATGAGGAGATTATTCTGGCCCAGCCATTCCATTCTTCAGATTTACTAATTCCATTCCATGTTTTATACTCTGTCGACGGCTTTTTAATTAAATAAAGATCTATCTGAAATGGCAATGCACTAGATTTATATGATTCCTTAATGGAATAATTACGGCACTCATTTCTTATGGGATTGTAGTATTATGTTTATCATTAGAACAACGACACAAAATTAGCCTAATAGTTCTTCGCTGGCGATATGTTCAAGTCCAGCGTAAACATTTGGGTATGAGAGATTTCATGCAATGACTTGTGTTATTAAGTCGATGAGAATATGACAACGACAAACCAAAGACAATAAGATAATTGAACTATGTAATAGCATGATACGCAAGGTGTGATTTTGAAGAGCAACTGTATATTATACAGTTGTTCCAAAATGGATTGTTGATTACTTTTTTGCTAGCTGTTCAATTTTGCTTTAAATACTTATTAAGTATTTAAAGCAAAATTGAACAGCTAGCAAAAAAGTAATCAACAATCCATTTTGGAATGTCATATGATAAACAGAATCTTATACCCGTGGTCATTTCATATGAAATTCATGAAACTCGCCGAAAACTCGTTTCATCAATATCATAAGAAATGACCACTCGTATAAGGATCTCTATTTACATGTACAAGAAACGTGAAGAGCTGCTAATGCAAGTAAACAACAACATTAATCTTCAGAAACCAATTTATTGGCTGCAAATATACAAAACATATTCTGATTATCGAGGCCCTGTTGACTCTCTGGAGTAATAAATAAAGATCTGAATCCATCATTGTAAGGATTTGATCTATTACATGTACCTGCTCGTATGCATATTTCTTGAGCTTATCATTTGAGCCATATGAAGAGATAATGCAAATATCTTCCATGATAGAAATTTCTTGCATACCTGGCAAGGATATCCGCATGTATTTTCTGATGCATTTTGAATAGCTTATTCCTACAATTAAGGCGTTATCCAGTGACCCAAATTATTTTGCAATTTATTATACGACGTCGTTTTTATTCGGGACCTTTTTATTCAATAGATAACGTCATGTCGTAAAAATCGTATGACCACACGTGTAATAACATATTTGCGCGTACACGTATCAACAATGCCTATTCGGATTGAAAAAAATTGTATATTTTGAAGGCGATAAAATCCCTATTTGGAATGTCATGTGATAAACAGAATCTTATACTCGCGTTCATTTCATATGAAATTGATGAAACTCGCCGAAGGCTCGCAACTGGAGCTTATGTCTTCAATTCGGGCTGAGTAGTATAATCGGATACCTGTTACCTGGAGAGAGTATTAATGTGAATGCAGTTATTTCCCTTAGACCCGGGGAGCGATAGGCATTAATCGATATTTGGAATGTCATATCGATGTCCATATCCCAGGACAGGTGTTGAACTTCTCTGAAGCCGGTTTTGTCATCACTGTGTTAACAATACGAATGCGCTGGATGGAAGCATTTTTAATTTTTAACAATGTGGATTTTCATTTTTTTTTCTCAGATCAAATCAATTTACTTTTTCAGTTGCTCCTTCTCGTTTTAATAAGTCTCGTTTTTCCCCTCTCTCTGATATTTAGGTCAAATTTCGTAAGACCTGGCGAGAAAATAAATCTGATTATTAGTCAGTTTTTGACAGCGGTTTGTTTTAGTTTCTGACAACAAAAACATAAAATTACTTATAATAATGAAATTATGATATTTCTATCCCTTTTACGGTCTCATCTTTATGGAAAGATTAAGCCTGATACAGATACCCATCCACCCACATAGTTTTTCTCATTTTTTTTTATTTTTTTTTCCTTTTACCCCGCCCATCGGGGCTCGCGAAATAGACTGGCTGCCTGGTGCTTCTGTGACAGAGCTGCTAGTCCTGGGTGTCATTTATCGCAGGCCGAGCAATACTTGCAGTCCCACAAATTCAGAGGCAACATCTCGACGACTAAATTATTTTACTGGGACGTTCAAACACTACTCAACAGGAACGATAACGTTTTCTCTTCATTTTCTGTTTTGACAAAACTGTTTAAAAGTTTTATGTA